>JAQMYG010000012.1:20565053-20590418 GCA_030014215.1 Clariallabes teugelsi | reverse complement strand
AGTGCAATGCGTACAATACATTCATACAGATGCAGGACGGGAGACTCAGTGGGCACTGTTTCACTACAATGAACTTTTGCTGAGTCTGTTCCCCGATGTGGTCTTCTGCTCTCATAGCGCATCCTCCTCACGTTTTGACGGGTTCGGAGATGCTTTTTCTGCTTAACATGGTTGTACAGTAAGCAGCGTTTATTTAAAATGACCACAGCATTAGTGACAGATCAAAGCATTCTGATCATTTTGTTCTTTCTGATCTCTTTTATAAGGAAGGTGTTTCTAGACACAGCAGGATGTTATGGTGTTTTTTTTCACTCATTCTGAGTAAACTCCCAGGAGATTATGAGTTTCTGAAATACTAAAACCAGCCTGTCTGCTGCCCTGGACGTGTCACTGAGGTCACGTTCTGATGTTTGATGCATCTGTACGATTTCATGCACTGAGCTGCTGCCACATGATTGGCTGATTGGATGTCTGCATGAAGATGCTGATGATTAGTACAGGTGTTCCTAATGTGTTATAATGGACACATTTCTTCTTCTTCTTCTGGTTGCTCCCATAAGAGGTCACTACAGCGGACCATTTGTCTCTATATACTGTAACTCTGTCTACCACATCTTCCTCTGTCACTCCAACCTCCTGCATGTCCTCCCTCACCACATCCATAAACCTCCTCTTGGGTCTTCCTCTTTTTCTCCTGCCTGGCAGCTCCATCTCTAACATATTCCTCCCTATATACCCCTCATCCCTCCTCTGCACATGTCCAAACCATATCCCTTACTTTGTCCCCAAGCTGTCCTACTTACACTGTCCCTTTAATATACTCAATTCCTAATCCTAATTCAGCTCTGCCACCTCCAGCTCTGCTTCCTATCTTTTTGTCAGCTGCAACATCTCCAAACCGTACAACATTGCCGGTCTCACTACGTCCTGTAAACTTTCCCTTTCATAGATCACTCCCCATCACCTCTCCACCCATTCCACCCTGTCTGCTCGCTCTTCATCACTTATAATAGACACATCTAATGAATATATATATTGTATTGTAATATTTGCGGGCACTGAAGTGCAAAACAGTAGCGCACAAAAAAACAAAAAACAAAAAAACATAAATCACAAAAATTATGGAAATACTTCACTACCAACAGCATCAACCATATTCATCCATAATGTGTCTGGTGCCTGAGAGAACTGTCATTTTAACTCTGTGTGCTTTGGTTCTACAAAAAAGTACACTCTTGCTTGGTTTACCAAAGCAAGCAGAGTCAAAATGGTGCCACCTAAAAGTTCTCTAGTCGTCTGAAAAACCAGGGAGGAATCTGGCTGATGATGTCGGTCGTGACGTATTCCTGTAAATATATTTTATCGCAAGAATGTTGTTTTTTGCTGCATGTTTTTGTTTTACACTAGTGATGGGTCGTTCATGAACGATTCGTTCTTTTGGAACGAGTCTTTAACATGACTCAGAAGAACAAGTAGTCTCAGAGAGTAATTCATTCATTTTCTACTGAGCACGCTTACGCAAAGCATCGCAAAACCTCTGTAGGTTATGTACAGGAAACAGAAATGAGTGAAAGGGAAACCTTTGAGTCTTCTAGTCCGAATCATTTGTTCTTTTGTCATGTGATTCCCATAGAGACTACGCAGTGCAATAAATTTAAAAGAACTAATGACTAGAAGACTTATGAGAAGAACCGCTCAATTCTGTGTAATGCACTGCATAGCGTCTATGAGAGTCATGTGACAAAAGAACGAACGATTCGGACCAGAAGATATGAGAGGTGAGCCGATCATTCTGTTCATCATAATATGTCCTTAGCTGCATTCAAATATTTTCATTACTTGAACTATAGGCAAAATTGCATTGTATGTAAACGTGTAGGGGGTCTGTTTATTGAAAATGTAATAAAATTACTCAAAAAAAGATTTGTGCACTTTGATGAACGAGATTCAAAGGACTGAGTCACTAAAATGATTTAAACTTCCCATCACTATTTTACACTTCAGGGGTGAAAGGTTTTTTGTGTTTATATATATATATATATATATATAAGTGAAACAGAACTGGTATTGTGAGAGTCAGTTTAGATATAACTTCATACACCTGAAAATACCTACGATACTCAGTGCATCATGATATTAAAATTATTTAATAATAAATAATATAAGCAATATGACAAAATCATAACCAAAAGCCCAGAACCGAACAAACCAAAACTTGGGAGGAACTGGAGGTCTGACCTTCTTCCACTACCCAGATTCACACCAGCTCCATTTCTTTGGTCTGCATTAAAACAGAGTTTTCATTAGGCTCTTGGGAGATACACCACTTAAAAAGCATACTATTATCATTTCTCACACGCCAAACAGCTTGCGCATTTTATGCTGACATAACTGCCTGAGTCTGTCATGCAGGAAAGTGGAAGGCCGGCTATTCTGAAGCAATGGGAGGGGAAAAGGACTTGGTTCTTCAACCTCTCTCAATATTAAAAAAGGTCAAATAAATAGCCACTTAAAGTTACTGCCAAAAAATATCCCTTAGACTCAAATTAGGCTGCAGCAATTTAGCAGCTATCTAATGTTAGCTGGAACGCTCTGGATACATGTGCGTGTGCGTGCGTGTGTGTGTGTGTGTGTGTGTGTGTGTGTGTATTACAGCAGTGTGTAGGTAAATATAAACTGATGGTGATGCTTCTTGGCTTCCGGGTGTGTTGGATGAGCGATTGGGCCGAAGTTGAAAAAGTTGAGTCTAACAGATGAGCTAATATTAGTTTTCAAAGCACGGCATATATCTAATCAGTCAAATGGCCCTAACCAATCACACAGGGGTTTGAAATGTGTACCTGTTTAAAACAATCTTCCCATCCTGCATGTCACCACATAAACATCTATCACAGTGACAGGGGTGCAGACTTAGTCCCCCAGTAGCCTTCCAATGGGGCCTCAGCGCTCTGTCAGACGAACAGTTGTCTTTAATTATGCCTGCAGATAAAGGCGGACATGCTCAGGCCAGGGAAGATTAACTGGAGGCCTAGTTGATCACATTTGCCTAATTTCTGGCATAAATCTTCACCACTGCGGCTTCACAGTCAGACCATTATCCTGAAATTGACGTGCCATTTCCCCCCTTTCCCTGACGCTGGAAATATAAAAGCGCAGACACTCAGTGAAAGGCTTACAAAAACAAAACACACATCATGACAGACAAATATACAATTAGCCTTTATGATTGTCTGATGCTACTTCTGTAAAACTATTCACATTAACCGTGGCACATGTTGTTTTTAGTCCGTATTTTCAGATAAACTTTAAATTGTAAAGATTAAAGATTTGTCCTCAAGAATTAAGCAGATGTGCAAAGAGTGTCAAAGTGTCACTTGCAAGTCGTGCATGAAATGAAATGGAAAAGCAATTAGCTGGGATCTGCATTATGAACTAATTGGATCTATGTTTAAAACAGCAGTAAGCTGCTGCAGAGTTCAACATTTTAGAATTCAATCTGATTTACTTTCTTCTTCACTCCTCCAGTATAAGCAGATCATATCATTTGGATGAAATCTGCAAGCACTGCAGACATTAAGAAGCCAGGGTGTTAACGCAGATCTGCCTGGAGAGCGAGACCTTAATGGAAAAATTAGAGCAACAAAAAGGTGCATAAGGTGAAGGGAACATGTCTCTCCGTATGAACCTGGTTAGTGTAAAAACACCCGTTCGTTGTTCCAGTTAGTAAAAGTTAAACTCCTCATCTTCGGTTCCGCACCTTATCCGGCTTTGGCGGTCGACCTGACATTGATGTTGTTTTCTGAGTGTGTTCATTACAAAATTGCTTGATATATTACAACACACACAATCTCGGTGTTCAACATAAACTCCACTTTGGCTTGACAGCTCTCACTTATACATTGTGATGAAGTTGGTGTGCCCTTCCAACCTTCAGCGGTTCCTGTTTCCTGTGCCCATATTTCACACGGCGGCCTTTCTCCCCCCACGCATCACCGAGCGCTGAGGAGGCCGACGTCGCCGTGTCCCTGTTAGCTCCGCAGCCGGGCGCACAGCACGGCACAGACAGAGACGCCTCGAAGAAAGAGGCGAGGATATGAGCCGAGAGTGAGAAACAGCCTCGCTGCCCTGGATTTCAATTAGCCTGAGAGCCATCCAGATCGAGGATTACAAATGGGAATACTACACATGGGTTAATAAAACAATGAATGTCATAAAACAACAAATCCCTCCAAATAGAGCATGCAAATGCTGGGTTGGAGCAATCTGGCCCAGAGTGCATAATTTAGCAGAAAAGGTGCCAGAGAGGGAGAGAAAGGCCATGATTATGTGTACAAAACAAGAGGGACAAAACACTAGAGACAAGCATAATAACCAAACATGAGCTCTCACACCCTAATGATAGCACCAGGGAGGAGGAACAGTTGCTGCTGAACGAAGCAGAAAATTGCTGGTCATTTGTAAACAGGTAACGATGTGGACCAGGTGTGTGAGCATATGTAGCGGAGAGGAGGGGTTTCCTTCTGCGTTGTGTGCTTGTGTGTATACAGGCCTGTCCAGCACGGGCCACTGTTGTGCTCATTAATGGTGCCAGTGCCCAGCGTTTCCAGTTAGATGACTTCATTTACTAGTGTACATGGGATAGAAAAAGCACATGCACATTCTCTCTCTCTCTCTCTCTCACACATACACAACCGCAATTAACAATTATTTTACAGCTCCCTCCACTGAAATAATTATTAATAGAGCTAATTAATGCTGTGTCCACACCTAACTAAACCCTTATATTAACCTCACCAAATGAAATCTGTAGTTTTTATATTTAAAAACAGTCCATTATGAAAAAAATCAGATGATTTCACTGTTCACAATCTTTTTTTCCCCAGGAGTAAATACAGTTATTAAAAAAGTTTTTCCCTTATAGGGATCAGCCTCACATTCCTATTATTCTGTATAAAATTTGGTCGCGGTGTACAAATAAACAACGCATAAATGTTCATTGCCTCATTTCAATAACTGTACTTTCTTTGAAAGATCCAAAATAAAAACAACAGTAAATTTTACCTAATGAGAATAAAGTTTGTTCGAGGAGATGTAAGCCACTTCTTCAATTAAGAGTCATATGTTAATATATTTGATTATTATTTTACTGATCCTAATGCGCGTCACTAATATTTTGGAGTAAAGCTCTAAAGGCTGAAGTGCTGGCAGTCACACAGTTTCAAAGTTCACTGGTTAGAAATGAAATGGTCCAACGATGCCACTTGGACATTGAGTCACGTTACCTCTGTCCCTTTCATGTGGCATTAAGATGGCTTTAGAAAGAGATCACAATACGACACGCATATACAGCCAGCAGTACACACATTATTATCCATATGATAAACAAACTGGCTCTGCACTACATACTTACCTTTTAATGTGTTACACATAACAATTGTGTATTCACTGGTTTTTACCTTATAGCTTTGGATTTGCATCATTTCTTTGCCATAACAAGTTCAGCAGGTAAATGACTTTAAATGATTAAAGTTTGATGAATACAGTATGTAAATAAAGATTGTAATACATTATTATAGAAATAGTAATGAATCAGTTCATTGTAAGAAGAAAGCAATGAAGCTCTGTTTACCATTTTAACTTTAAATGGTAAAGTGTGTTCACAAGGCCAGAAGTAAAGCGGTTCACCACACTTCTTTATAGCAATATTTATACCATATATTAACAAGATGCCTTATTAGAATGTTCACTAGTACCCTGAACAAAACTCACCGGTTACGCTTCAGGAAGTCCAGTTCATATTCTTATACCTATTTAGGCTCTTTATGCATCTTTAGTCTAGTCATTACCTAAAAAAGTCTAAATCCTTATCAAATGGCACATGTACTCTTCTACCAGAATAGAAGCTTGCAGTTATTGCTATCAAGCAGACATTTAAAATAGAATATTTTCAGCTAGTTTTGTTGTCGCAGTGGCTAATTATTAGTTCAAATCTTTAGTTCAAAGCTTTAGAAGCCTGCCTAAAACATCTGGATGCTTTGGATTAGGGTGATGTATGATAATTACCATAAGGAAAGGAATTAATAGAAATATATTACTGGTTCTGATTTACTTGATGTTAGTGATCCAAACATCATGTGATTGGGTGACTTGTGCTGAATTGTTAACATGTTCGAAAATGAAAAACATCTTACCTGTTTGTTGAAGAAATGAGAATGTCCAGCATCATGGAAACAAAAGAAAAGAAAGGGTCAAATTAGACAGATCTTACCCAAAGCAAACTTACAAGGCATTAAAGCTTTATGTGCATTATTTTAATCATTTATAAGAGTCAGTGATATAAACACATTTTGTGTGTGCTGGTTTAAAAACAAAAAAAGAAGAAAATAAAAGGTGAAAGTCATCAGACGACGTCTCTTTGTCCCACACAAAGGCAGCGCAAAGGGAGAAAGAGAACAACCAGTGGTTGTCCTTGTTGTATATTCCTCAGAGGCCATGTTCACATCTGTCTAATTTATCTTCTCCTTTTCTTTTTCCCCCCTCACCCTCTCTCTTTTCCTTTCAACATATACAGAAATCCTATAAGGGCTGCATCGAAATTATTCACAAGCTCTATTTACGCACTGAAGCTAGACTTTAGGTTTAATACGAGATCCGACCTAAAATATCTCACAACAGGAAAACACTTTCACCATTAGCACAGAGGAGAGAAAGACCACCCTGTATATCACACCCCTCTCCTGTGGTACAAACAGCTCTGGGGTCATCCCTCTATCTCTTCCTGGGGTCAGAGAAGTGTCCCAGTGTTGGGAGGTGGACAGGTCATGGATGGTGCTGGGAAAGTAAGGAGGGGGGGAGGGTGGAGGCATCTGTGTCGAGCTGGGATGCAGCTGATGGGGCTACAGCATTCTGGTCCACAGAGAGAGAGGAACAGACCCTTACCTCCTGATCACCCATTTATCACTGCCGCCAGCTCTGCTGAACCATAATTACTCTTCCCCCTATCCCACTCCCACTGTCACATCCACCAGCACCGAGCAGAGAGAGAACCAGAGGGAGCGAGGGGAGGGACGGGATGAAGAAGAGCGAGATGGAGAAAGGTGTAGTGTTGTACTTGGATGTAAACAAATCAGAGGAAAACACGGCGAGTGCTGGAAAGGACAGGTAAAAGGAAATACTTGAAAAAAGTGGGCAGAAATGAGAGACGTAAATAAAGGAAAGGAACAAGGAAAAAAAAACTAAAATAGAACAGAGCGGAAGCAAGACACATGAGAGGAACAGCACAATAAGGACAGGGAAATAAAAGGGGGGAAAAGCGTAAAAGACAAGGAATTTGCTCGTACTGTTGGAGTACATGTTCCAGGAGATGAAAGATAAGAGAAGAAAGGAGGCAGTACGGATCCCCGCCTCACAGAATCGTTCTCTCTGTCTAATGCATGTTCCCATCTGCGTCTGCTGCTGGGAACAGAATGAGGAGAGAGCTCCCGAGTGTTATTACACACCAGCCTCCGAGCAGATTCATTACGTTCATCAGGTTACAAGATTAAAACAGCGTTGGTATACATAAAGCCTTTCCATCACATCGCTACACTCTTACACTCTTACACGTTTATCTACCTGTGATTCACCACTAGGAGATCGGGAGCATTCAGTCGAAACACGGTAAAGATCCGGTTACAACAGATTCGTATCTAGATCTGACCGACAAAAGATGAACAACAGTTACTGTACATTTTAATGCAACCATTATTTAATGGCTATAAATAAGACAATTTTAAATGGTGATGTGTGGGTTTTCTTCTGGCATTTCACTAACAATGTGGAATGTGGACTAACAATACTCCACATGTACTTCAAATGCACGAACACTTCTTCGTACGATCGTCTTCAAACATTGCTTTTTTTTAATCATTAGCTCTTTTTTAAACAAGCCAGGTCGTTAGTTCATTAATGAAACAACCAAGGATTAAAAATACAGTCTCTCTTCCCTTTGTAATCTAATGTCTTTAGTCCCGTATCTACAGTAGTTTCTGGACTAATGAGCTGCCTTTAGCTAAATAATTTACACAAACGCATATGTCTGAACAAAGCGCAACAGAGAATCTGCTAAAGACGCTACACCGGTCTGTGGTTGGAAAACTAGCGTCTAGACCGCGGTCCACCAGTTGACAAGCAAAACAATGTTCTTTCTCAATAGAATTAACTGTGGTTCAAGTTAGTAAATTCTTCCAGTGTAACATACTGTACAGTATCTGATCGTTACAAAACCGGTTGCAAGCTATTCAGATTTTTTTTCAAGAGGTTAGGATGTTTTCACTACTAAGTTTGTGTTAAACTACAACTATAAAATGTTTTGTCCCAATACCAAGTGTCCAGAGTCTAATGATCTCATTTTGTTGAGTGGGATAGATTTTGAGCATATAGTACTTGTGCCTTGCTTTTCCCTGCTCTTCCAAACAAGCCCTGTGTCCTCTCTCTTTGTTAATCTATTTAAAACAACTGAATTTGAAAAATGTGTTGATGAGGTAGAAAGTGAAAGTTTACCCAAAGGAATAATATGTGCTTTGACAGACGTACAGTAGGCTGATAACGGTAATGATGTAGGAATGATGACTGATTATGGACACTACTGGATTACTGGCTGACCACTTCTCATTGTTCAACATTATATTTAAACAAATCATTTAAATTTAATCATAAAAAATTATTACAATTATTATCATAATTGATGGTCAATTAATATAATCAATGACGATAAATTATACATATACAACATTTTTTTTTTGGGGGGGGGGGATTAAAACTATGTGTTTAAAATGTATACAGCGGAGAAGAATGAGCTCATGTTAAGCGGGACACAAATCATTTTGCAGGTACAAGACGGAGATCTGTCAGAAACCTAGTTGACAGAACTTTTGCGCTCAATAACAAATGATAAAATCTATTCATTATTCATTTTTTTGTATTTATACTTTTGAAACAAATAAAAATGGTTGTTGTTAACTAATAGGTTTAGATCATTATTTAGAAACCAAGAAACCCTCATTCGCATGAACATTATTTGTGTGATATAATAACATGCTAACATCCCATAATAAGTAAAATATGATATTTTTAAAGAAAATATTTGAAAAAGATGAAGATAACTATATCTAAAACATATTTATAACGATAAACCTATCTAAAGCTATAACATTAATGCCAACCAAAATTAAATCCATTATATTTGTAGTTTCTGCTCAAAGTTACTCTGATAATAACAACAACACTTGTCCTGTAATCCATATGGAGATGTTTTGTTTTCCCTCAATCCATCTCACTTCAAAAACCTCAAGAAGTGTACGAGCGAAAAGTTATATTTATCATCAGGCATGCATCTTTATAATCACCTGAACATAAACGTGCCTTATACAGTAATAGGGGAGGAAAGACGTATGCCATAGTTGAAGTGTACTGTTCCTGGGAAAACTTCTGCAAGGACAACACACATGCTCACATACAGTACACAACACACACACACTTCGTCTCTCTATCTCATTAGGCTGTTCTCCGCTCTGTGGGGCGGCAGTGGGCTGGTAGGCAGAGTGGCACCGAGCCGGTTTTCCTCAGGCAGTCACCCCTGTGCCATCCACACACACTTACACACACCTGTCTCCACTACTACCACCTCCAAACTTCTGCACCCGGCCAATGATGTTCTTTCAAGGGAAGAAGGTCACCCTGACAGATCCAACCTCTGCCTCATCTGAGCCGCACAGACTGTACGCAGTCAGACACGATCCAGGCCTTGGCATATCCTGAGCATTCAGAAAGAGCTGCAATAATGGTTGAAGCACAGGGTTTCACTCCACTAGGATATTTCAAGGAGCGTTTAAGCGGCTCGGTAGACAGCGTATTTGTACACAGACAAGAAGAAGCCCTGTTATGGGGAGAGGGGACAAGCAGGAAGAGTGCATGAAAATGAGGAAGACAATAAGGTAGTAACAAATGCTCCATTGTAAGTGGCTGGGCTTTGATTTATGTAAGGCATGCCTGGCAGGGGGAAGATAATGCCGTTTGAAATGGTTCATCTATTCTAAAGCCCTCCGTTTCCCACCTCTCACCTGCTACCGACTCACACACACACATGCACAGATCCGTGGTAGGTAATGACTCTGATATGCAAAAAGTATAGAGGAGGAGAGGACAGAAGGAGAAAGAGAACGAGTGAGACAATGTAAGAGTGCGAGATCAAACAAGGGAACTTGTATAAACAAAAAGCAGAGGAATAATCAACAAACACTCAATTCCCCACCGTCCTTTGGTGCGCGCACACAGCCCACGGCCTCCCAGCTCAGAGGCTCCATTAATAACACAGTGAGCCCTGCAACCCAGGCCATTAAAGCTGCCCAGACGGAGCGAGGGAGCACACGAGGAGGAGGAGGAGGAGAGGGGAAGGGGGGGGAAGACAAGTAAAACATGAGTTCATCACAGAAATAATTCCAATATCCATTATGGACCTAAAATGCGTGTGGGTCTTTGCACAAGGGCAGGTGCTGAAATTAGTTTACTCCGTTGAGAGTTGAGGTAATGGCAGCCAATGAGATTCCCATGCACAACACAGTCACGCTATGAAATAATAATGTGTGGAAAAACAAACCACGTAATAATTTCCCTGCTTTCTACTTAGAGACGATGCATCTCTGTTGAGTGGGGTCAACTAACCAAGACCGTTACAAGCTAGAAAACAGCGACTAGCTCACCATCCTGATAGGAATTTTATTTTCTAAAGAAAACCTGCATAAACATGGTGACATGGTCATTTTTTTGTGTGTGTGTCAGGACTACTGTATAGTGCAGTTAAAAATCTAACAATTAGGTATTATAGTTTTGCTAAATTATTTATTCCTTATCTTTGAAGCAAAATATGGCGCTTGATCTTAGAAGCACTGGCTTCCTTTAGAGGCAACATTAATGTCATTTCTTTAAATTCAATTAAATTACATTATGTAGATTAGAAATTAAATAAATGGGAACAAGTGTTTTACTATAAAATGCTGCAAAGTGCCTAAAGATACAATTAAAAAATTGCTGGTTTATGTAACAACCTCAGCAGCAACCTCGTTTCCCCTCTCGTCTGTTCCAGCCACTCATCATTCAGCATCAGCAGTATACTAATCACCGGCCTGATTATCTGTCATCATCTGCTCCTGTTTCTCACATGTCTTAAGTTAGATGTTTTTTTTTCATAGGTCACAAGAAAGCATTTCTCTGAACCGGGTCAGGAACAGGGACTATACTGGAAGATTTGCCAAAAATAATAGCCAAAAAGTAAATCAGTAAGCCTGGAGAACTATTCATCAAGACTATATTAAATCACAAAAGTCTGTCCCCTTGGAAGCAAAATATGAAGAAATGAGGGGTGGCTCAAGACTTTTGCCTTTTGCACAGCACTGTATTCACATGCTTTTGCTTCCCCATGTCTCTCCCTTTCTCCTCCCTAAACAAAGATCTGCTTCACAGCCCACTGCCATCTCTTAAATTCACAATCATATCAACTATCTTTCCTGCAATTCTTTCTGATTTGAAAGAACTCGCTACAATAATAGTAAAAGGCACTAAGGGTAATAACGCAACTGAATCACTAATGATGAAATAATCTCATGACCAAGATGTAGTGCAAATCGTTCCGTTTAGTCACATTTATTTATCCTTCGGATGATTTCCTTACGCAGCATGTGCTCAGCTGATTCGTAGGAAGATTCAGGCAGGTATCAAAAGATCTCGGATCAGACGAGCTGATTAAGGATGAGATGCGTACTTCACACACTGCTCTTAATTGCAGCGTTTTGGCTGCCGCTTCAGCGTTAAGATGGGTGTAATGCTGAGCTGCTTCGGCGTATAAAGTTAAGTTCGGCACATGCTCTTAGGCAGAACGTCCGCCTCGGTTAGAACAGCAGGGACAGACACAGTCCTTACTGACGCTTAGATACAGCCTGTGGAATCCAGCAGACACTGTGTCTACAGTCACACAGATTAGTGTGTCTTGAAGACAGAAAGAGAGAGCACACTAGAGACAGCGTGCAGTTAGTTCATGTGTTGTTGCAGTGCAGGGTCAGGACACAGTCCTAGTCACTTGGGAAGGAATGATAAATAACAGCACAAGTTCGGATCTCTGGAGAGAAGCTTCATGTTCTCACTCAAACAGCATGGCGGCTGTCGCTGCTTGAGAAGTCTACAGCATGAGAATGTTTGCATCCCTGCTGCTGAGTCATATAACAAGCAGCAGTCGGTCCTGACTGTACAGTATAGTGCAGTGGTGTCCACGCGCATGTTATTGGGCTGTCATACACACTAATGCACGGTCAATATGAACTTCTGAGCTCATTCCAGACTGGTCTGAGATTCTCGGACATGCCTGCTGCAGGTTCAATTCACTTCAATTGAGGAGCAATAGATTTAGATCCATATTGAGCAAATATGAAAAAGAAGTAGTCATACAATACAGTAGCAAACCTTGTACGTTCGCAGTAGCAAGCCAGAATTTAGAATTTCTCTGGTGGGCGTGTCTAACAATCTTACTGTTGCTGCTCGTGTATGTGCTTACTTTGCTCGATGTAGTCCTCTTTTGCTCAAATGTGCGCCATGCTTTTCTGCTGACCATGGATGTAAAGAGTTATGTAAGTTTTATGGTCAGTTTACAGTTAGTTCTCATTTACAAGATGTTTTTTCTCAGTACCTGTTTGGTCTATCGTTCATCACACCATTTTGCATAAACTATAACTAGTGTTCAAATTTTAATTTTATTTGTCACGTACACAACCATACACAGTATGATATGCAGTGAAATATTTCTAAAAATAAAAAGATTTCACTATATAAAAGAAATATTGCACTAGAGATTACAATTAAACTAAAGTAAAAATTTAAGCAGGAAGTCATGTTACAAAATAAAATTGAATTAAAATGCAAATATACACATTAAACAGAAATATTTACAAAAATTTAAGTGGAAATTTTGGAGTAGAGAAATATTAAAAAAATTAAAGTATAGAAGTTGGAACAGACGAGAGGGGAAATGAGGTTGCTGCTGAGGTTGAACATAAACAAACAATTTTTAAAATGTATCTTCACGCACTTTATAGTAAAAACGATCATTCCTATTTTGTACATTTCTAATCTACATAATGTAACTTAATTGAATTTGAAGAAATGACATTAACGTTGCCTCTAAAGGAAGCCAGTGCTTCGAAGATCAACCGCCATATTTTGCTTCAAAGATACGGAATAAATAATTTAGCAAAATTATAAGACCTAATTATATAGTAAAAAGGTATGTCAGCAGCAGTGTGATTGAAACATGAAGGATGAAATGATGTGTGTGAGGAGCGGCGTGATTGTCCATGTCCTAAAGCGTGCAAACAAGAAGTGTGCAACATGCAAGAAATGTGTGTGAAAAAAATCCCAGAGCATGAACGCTTTCTGAAATGCTCTGCTTTGGCACTTCTGAAGCAGAGCGAGTCAAGCGCCTTGCTAGAGGGTTCAACAGTGGTAGCTTGTAGAGCCTGAACTTGTGATGTTCTGATTAGTAGATCACAGCCTTAATCATTGAGGGAGAAAAAAAAAAAACGCACAATAGGGTTGGGTCTGAGAAATCATCATCAGTTTGAAATGTTAATAGAATTTTGGTCACTGGACTTAATGAGCCATGTCAGGATAGGCAAACTCTTCCTGCTCACAGTGAGCGAGCGGTCACACTTATCGTAGCGGAGTGATATTTCAGAGCTCTGTAGTCAGTGATGGAGTCACATTTCTCTTGTAGGTACAACATAGCACTGAGGCTGCACCTGAATCTTCCCTGTTCTGTTCTTCAGAGCTGAGTAGGCACAGGAGAGACTATCCCAGGCCTAATTACCGCTGCTTAATTAGTGTGGGGGCGAAAGCTCGATGGGGCACCTGCAGTCTTACTTCATATGCTGACAGCGAGGAACAAGTGTTAATGTTCTGTATTTATGATAATACTCCCAAAGTGTGTGCGCGTCTGTGTGTGGGGGTTAACACCTGAGAAAGCTTCCCTAACCGCTCCAGATGAACAGAAGTGGAGGACGGGTACTGAGGATAATTACATAAGTGCTGCAACGAGACAGGAATTGTGCAGGAATGAGAGAGTGAAGGAACAAGAACGGTTGAATGGGAACCAGGATGAGGGCGATTTTTCGTTTTTTCCCCACAAATTAACAAGAAATAATAATAATAATAATGATAATAATTGTGCTGGTAGAGAGGTGTAAAGCAGTGCTATCGTTGTTGTTTCATGAAATTACCAGCATAGTCTTCTGGTGAGAAAAGGTTTTATTTTTCTTCGCTTGTCCTCTTGTTCTGGAAAATTAATGTCTGTGTGCAGAATATAATCCATCAAAAGATGAAAGCTGAGGACATTCAAAAAATGATAGCAGGAAAGATTAAGTCTCTCCTTATGAAAGTACACACACACACACACACACACACACACACACACACACACACACACACACACACACACACACACACGAACAAAGACACAAATATTCACGTTAATGTGGCTTTAAGGTGGTGCCCTGTAGTCAACAGGCAGATGGTTCCAGCCTTCCTACAACTTGTTTCGACAAGAGACGAGGCTATGCTGTTCTTTTCATAAAAAAAAAAAAAAAAATCCATTTCAGCATTCTCACATAATATCAACTGCTCCCCAAGTAAACTGAATAATTTTATATCTGTTAGGAAAATAGTCAGAACTATTAGAATCTATCGCCAAATACTGTATGTGTATGTACTCCATACCAGAACCTCCATCCAAACCGAACCGACACTGACCTTCACACTCCGAGGACGATCCTTTTAAACTACAAGGTGAAATCATTTAATATGCAAGATGAAATTAATGCTAAAAACTAGTCTAGTCAGTGCCTATCTGTCCCCTTTGGAAGGTCTGCCTCTAGGGGAATCAGTAAGTGATCACCCAAGGCCAATGTAATCACACGGAGCTGGTCAATACTGAATCAGGCAGTGCTGCACCATCAGTGCAAGGTCCTCACACATTAATGCCATGCATTAATTATTGACACTAAATTTAATTTGAAAGGCAAACATACACCTATACACCGATCAGCCTTTTAATAATCCATACAAGCAGCATGAGGCTTAATCATATTGCTATCGATTAATAAACAGCAACTAAGAGCAGTCAGGCATACCTTATATCCCATAAACATATCACCTTCATGTCATAAAGCGAGAGGTTACGAGAGGAACAGGGAGGAGGCTGAACATCAACGCTCGATCAGCATACCCACTGAAAACTAGCGTGTCTAGGCGAGCATTGGCTTCAAGGTGAGCAAAGATAAATGAATCAAAATGAAATAAGGAAGAGAGAGATGTTAAGAAAAGGGTCATACGTTCCTTCTGCTCCATCAAGCTCTCCTTCCATCAGTGTATTAATCTAATATGGGAAAGAGGTACAAATCTCCAAAGTATCTCCTTCAGTGAAAGAAAGCGAACAAAAAAAAAAAAAAAAAAAGAAGAGCTCCAGGGCTAGAGATCATCTTTAACACTTAGCAGTGACTGGATCAGAAATAGTTTGCCACCCGCCGCTGGCGGTTATGAGTGGAAGCCATCAGTCTGCGAGCCTGAGCGAGTGAGCCATCTCAGCACCTTGATTTATGAAAATAATGAAATATGTACGGCTGACAGCTAGAAGGATCACCGTAGAGGTTTTATTCTAATTCACTTGTCCTCTTTGCAAATCACACATCACCTGTGGCATGTCAATGTGTGCGCTTTTTTTTTTTTTCTTTCTTTAAACAGGCGCACAAAATCCTACTAATGAAGCGTACAGGCCATAGCCAGCAGCCATGCAACAAAACACTAACAGTGTTTACTCAAGTGCCATTTTTTTTTAAAGCAGACAATCCAGTATACAGTATGTATTTTGTATTTGGAGGTTGCTTCAATATCGCAGTTTAATATCAGACGTTTTGCCTTGCGGCTAGACTGCGTGTACTGCGCACAGTGTTAAAGCTAAGATCTTCACAGCCTTTTAATAAATGCTTGTAACATCACCAGAGCCCTCCCTTCGCTGCACTGCATTATCTGGAGAAACTCGCTTTAACGAATCAGATTATGAAAACCTCATATTAAAAGCCTCTCACGTAACAAAGAACTCAAAGGCCCCATCCAGCTCTTTCACCTCCTGTCTGAGGTTTCAATGAAAGCCACAATATCATTGAGCGGAGGCCCACCTCGCTAGCCGCTAAGGCAAAGGGTTGCCGCTGTAATCTAATAGATATTGTATTGCTTACAGCAGTACATGCATAGGGAGTGGCGCTCTTTTCAATGGGCCCTAAATGGGAGATGAATAGAGTCAGGCATTCTGAAGGACGCCTAAACTTAATTTGAGTGAGTTAAAAGGTTGGAGATGGTATTGAGCGGCTCGGACGGAGCCTGGGCGTTAGCACGGCCGTTTCACTGCCATTTCAATGGGCTCTTTCCCTGTTAAAGGCCTTCTTGCCAGACCCATCTCATTTTCTTTAAAAGCCCATGCAGCACCTTAAAGCATTATTAAAACAGTGTGAGTGAGAGCAAGAGGTTAGCCTGGAGAGCCCAGGACACACTGACACATGGACGGTCACTTATGGTGCACTGAAGAACGGCGCAGTTCCAGGAAATCCATGGTCGGTATAGGTAATGATGGAGGCAATAGCTTCGAATCAATCCGGCTCTTGAACAGAAGGCGTTATTTTGGGATATACTACATTCCTCTCTCGGCCCCTTTAAAGCCCTTCAGAGGTGAGCGGTCCCTGTAGTCTCACTGTATTCTACATTCTCTAATGCAGACCTCTAAAGCAGGACCAGTGTGCGAACAAGAGTCTGTGTGTGTGACATTTTCTGAGGACTGATACGTAAATTCATATAAAGTACATAATTTCTGCATGTTTAATTGAACACAAAGATCTTTCCCATTTTACCAGAAACACTTGTCTAACTAGTATGGACAATAAGTGAAGAAATACTGAGGTAATGTAATGACATCATTTAATTGAATTTCAGTAGGTTGCACTGGTTTGGTAAAAGTCTGTAGTGATTTTAGAAGTGGTGGCAGCGGGTGGGAAGCATCGCAGATTTAGAATTCACCAGAACACCTTCCACACTCCGTGCTATTCAAATTAAAAAGAAATATGCTCTTCCTCTCCTCCTAACTCATCCCTTTCCTTCCTATCAGCTCGGTCAGTGGCTTCCGAATCAGACCTTCCCCTCTCTCTGATTCTCTTTGATAAAGGAAGAAACGGCGCTAATCTCTGCATGCTAACTCTCCCACTTTCATGTATTATTTAGCCGCGGCTTTTTTATCAATGTAAGCGCTTGTACTAACTTTTGTAGAGCAGCCCGGGATTAATACAGCGCTAGAACGCCTTTTTGAACGCGGTGTGAGATCCTGTTTGTGTAGCTTCAGACCCTGTGTTTGCTCAGTAGTATTAACACAGTAGGGAGCTGAATCAGAATAAAAAAGGTTTTTTGAAGAAAATCAGGTTCTGCTCTGCTTAAATAAAGTGAGTCGGTGGTGTTTCACAAGTACACTGCTGCTCCTCTGCAGATTGGCTCTTGCTGCAGAATGCAGCTAGTTTTCAGATGTCAGCACCTGAGGATCGTCCAGTGGGCAGGCAGAGAGAGAGAGAAAGGGAGTCATAATGAGATCATAGTCATAATGAGATTTATCAAGAGAGGCCACTTTGTATGCAGCGCAGCCTCAGACGCAGGCTCTCAGAAAATCCGCACTTTTTTATAGATTGCGTAATGGATAGTATAAAAACGATTTCATTGTAAAATAAATCATACGTCAAAATGCATCCTGTACAAGACGATCACGTGACTCATGGAATATGACGAATTAGCATGTAGCATGAGGAGCTTCCTCAGCTCCACAGATGAGTGTAGAACTTAATGGCGTACATGATAATTTATTAGTAGATTTAAAATATTCATAAATATCAAATTAATCATTTATAACACATCTTTAAATTAACGGGCGTCCTTGAAGTTCTACTTACAATGAATTTGCCGCCATGGACGTAACCCCCTGTGGCAATTTTCTACAGTACATACAGTATGTGCTATTGACAAATTTCAACTGCAAATATTTAGTGCATACTTGACTGGAAATCAAGTGACGTCTTAAGTAAGGGGACTGAGCTGCACCGGAGTGTATTTAAACATCCGACAAGGCCATTCCAATCTGCTAAACTAAATGTGAGGCAGTAAAAGTCTGGAGATCATAAAAGTTAAACAGGTTTGTTGTCACTGTGATTAGACCTGTTTCCTGACCTCGTCTAAGACTATTTCTGATCAATGCAGTTCCTCCAGGGTTAAAGCAGACTTAACATAATGACTAATAAAGAGGAGAATTGCTGAAGAACTGCTTAAAAAACAAAAGTACAAACCATCTTTACAAAAGTGTACAAAAGGTGTTCAAGTCAAACCAGGAATTTTGATTGTGCGGACCAACATACAGTAACACAGATATGAGTTGTACTTTTATTTCTCTATATAATCCCCTGCATAATGCACTTATCCCAGCGTCTCACTAGAAAGGTAGAAAGTTTTCTCAGAGCCATCTCAGATCTGAATGCCTGCTTCACTTCTGAAACTCTGGCCTCCCAGGAACTCCGTTAACGGCCCAGATATGTGGAAATGGCTTGAAGTCGAGTTCCTGTAATGTGCAAGTGGTGTTCGTGAATGATTGTGTGTACAGTTCCCACAGACAGAAGTGTCTCTTCCATAAGCTGGCGACAAGTTATTCATCGATTTTTTCAAGCATCAGACGTTCCAGGACTGCAGTGGGCTCTGAGCCACCTTGGCCGGGATCATCATTCACAGACTTACAGTACAGCCTACTTTAAAATGTTTGCACCATTCAAATGTTTTACTTCAGCTAAGAGTCTCATTACCGTACAGTGTGTACTATGTTGTCTGTCAAATTTGGTTTCACGCCTTCATTCATGAGTCACGGTTTGACGTGAACGTAAATCACATGTTTTGTTTTAAAATCAAATATTTAACAGACAATGTAAAATGTCATGCATGACTTAACCCCAAAAGATAATTAAATGACAGTATGTGCAAGTTTCAAATCATTTTTTTAAAGATTATTCTGAGATCCAATCAAAATAAAGCAGCTTCCTGCCAAAAGTCTACACTTCAGGCACCAAAAGTCTGAGATAATGAAGACAGATGAGTATCTCTGGCCCAATTTATTAGGTATCCTCAGTTTTAAATGCTTCAAAGAAAGAAGCAGGATAACAATCTGCAAATTAGGCGAACCAAACCCGTGGAGATGTCGGCATTTCGCAGCTTAACACCCAACCTGCGGAAACGTGTACAGGTAAAGCCATTAGCTAGCTGAGTGATATACACTAGCTAGGCAAATCTTTTGATGTTGTACAATATTAAACTTGCAGTACAACTTCGATGTTCGGGCTGACCGTCTGATGTTTGAACCGCTCATACTGTAGATAAGAGGTTTGCTGTGAAGGTGGTGTTCTGGTCTGTATTAATGTAGTTCTACTCCAGCCCCTTAAGGGAACAGTGAGCAACAGTGAAGCTGCACTACCTTCTGCTCCATCACTCTCATGTTTGCCCATTGTGCCAAAACGTTAATGCCTACTGGAATGCACTCCCTCGTGCTTTCCTGTAAGTAACACGAGTTATCAGAGACAACAGCTGTTGGGGTGGTGCGCGTTTTCATGCTGGCAGGACGTTTCAGGCAGGAAGCAAGATTTTGGCACAAAATCTAATCTTAAAAAAAAAAAAAAAAAAATCAGCAAGCATCTGTATGCACTTATCAAATAGTCTCATCAAAGGATTACCACCATTTACCATGGACCTGGAATCTAAAATGAATCCTCACAGAAGAAACTCTCTCCCCAGAGCAGAGAGCCTTGGAAGTGGACTATTAGTATCCCGTCAGTAAGGTCTTCCATTGTAAAAGGAAGCTAAGAAAGACCACAAAAGGGGGAAAAAACTTTTTAGTTTCTGAAATACTCAAGCCACAGTCAAAGTCACCGAGTCAGAGTCATTTTCCTCCATACTGCTCTTGGCCTGTATCTACATGATTTCATGCATTGTGTTGTTGCGACATGATCGGCTGATTGAATAATTGCATGAAATATATAGAAGATTATAGAACATTCTGCAAGCATAGCTTTAAATCATAAATTCACATTTAGAGCAGTGGTTAGTGTTTTTCCTTGTGACATTGAAAGGGAGATGTGTCGAGTGCTAGACAGAAGAAAAGCCCTATAGCGAAAGTTGTAGCTTTGGGATGGTTTATTGACTTTTAATGTTTAACATGCTGCTCTGCAATCCTGCACACTCCTGTGTTTGTCCTGCTGTAGCCGCCGTGACATTGTGACACGTATTTCTGTGTTAGTCGGATCTTCAGGCACTCTTACTCCTATGCACTGCATGCACAGGCTGTCAGGAGAATTGTTTTTTTTCCTTAGGAGGCTGAGTTCGCCAGCACAAGTGATAATCATTTCTGACTACAACTAAATATCCAGCTTGTGACAATATGCTAGATATCACATTTGACCTTAGTCAGTTACATTTCTGGACAAACAAATAATTTTTATGGCATAACGGTTACAGAGATATCGGACACTTACACAAACCCAAACTTACCCAGACAGGACAAGGCAGTGGTTTACACACTGGACTATATAGAACCTTTAAACCTAGTTCTCATAATCACAGCTCATTTCCTCCACAAAACAAGTCATTACTCAGAGTCAAAGTTCAGAGGTTCAGTTGCTATGATCTGAGATCCCTTATAGCACTGCTGAGGGCAAAGAATAAGCAGGCTTGTGATTTAGCTCCTGGGGAACATGCCTACGAGCACTGCATGGGACAGAAGCGCTATCGAAAGAGCCCTTGAGGCATGCATACACACAGGTAGAGGTAAACTGATGGAAGGATGTATGGATGTATGGATGAACGGATGGACATTCCTACAGTATATGTTATAGATTTTTTATGAAGCACTTCTAAATAGAGCACTCATGTGGTTTGGTTTCTTGTGGACATACTGTACACACATCGACATGGAAGCATTCACATCTCATATTAGTTTCTGCTTGAAATTTACTATACTAATTATTCCTCTGATCTTAAATTTGGTAGACTACATTCTAACTTGTGTAAGACTCAAAAAATTAAGCTAAGGACTTGTAACTAAATTTGCCACTTGAATGCCAAGACTTACTCATAACTTGCAACTCAACAATTTTGGCCCAACTCTGGGGTATGTTCAAAACATATATTAAAACATGCAGTCACTACATCCAGACTGAACGTGTCCCCCTATAGACTTTCCCTATTTGAAATGTGTGAGACTTTGCAACATTATAAAAGAATACAGACTTAGAAAACATGAGAATTATTCTGAGTACTATGTTGAGAAATAGACATCTGTAATGGCTCCTGAGAAAACGTTTTACCTTGATGGTATCCTAGTGAAACACTGGGATAAATGCATTAGTGTAGCAGGGGATTCTATTGAGAAATAAAGGTAGTTTTACTCACACAACTGCATTCTGCACAATTAAAAGTCCCGGTTTGACCTATATGCCCTTGGTTGGTTGGTTGGTTGGTAGGTAGGTAGGTAGGTAGGTAGGTAGGTAGGTAGATAGGTAGATAGATAGATAGATGAATGATGTGTAACAACAGAAAACAAGCACCGTTCAGCATCGCGAGAAGCTACAGTAAGAACATGGATCTATGTTTAAGCATCAAGTTGATGGAGTGCCAACAGTTCAATGCCAGCTTGTGGCAGATGTGTCAGAATGGTGAGTGTAGTTATTGACTCATGTTTTCTATATATCAATTGCTAACTTTAAGGACAATTGGTCAGTCACTTATTTATTTCATTAACTATGAACATTATCATTAGTTTTCCAGCATCAATGTGATTGGATTTTGCATGTATGATCCACATGTTTAACTATAGGGTGTTCAACTTATAGGATATTCGCAAATTGAAGTGGCGTTTTTGGAAGTAGTAAAAGCAATAACATTGGATATCCATGAGGAACCCTGTTGCAGCAGCCAAAGAACAATTAATTTTGTTTCAACTGATCTTGTTATGCTACAGACATGATTTCACAGACTCCAACAGTCCACGACTACACCAGACAAGCATATATGCATGAAAACACACATTCCTCCTAAGAAAAATGAAGGAGGCTCCCAAGGCGCAACAGAAAAGGGTGTACCCTACCATCAGGAGATCTGAAGTGTGAATCCCGGGTGATACTACAGCCATCTGTAGCCAGGAGTCTAGGGAGCAGATTGGCCAAGCTCTCATGGGGGTAGAGGTGGCATATTTGCTCTCTCGCATTAATCATAGGGACACTCATCAGTTATGGGCATACGTAACTCATGCAAGCGGAAAAGGGTGGATAGCGCTTTTCTCTAAGTGTGTTACGCCATTGCCTAATGGTGTGCGAGCAGCAGTTCAAAAAGATATAGTCAGTCATTGGTAGTTGTCGTCTTGATGGGGACATGCCCTAAAGATGGGTGTGAATTGGCAGTGAATACATTAGGGAGAAAAAAAAAGAAAGTAACTGTTTATCTGTTTCAAACCTGAAGGTTTCCTTAGGGATAACCAATCAGGGGTTTGTGGTGGCTTCGCAGGGGGTTGGTGTGACTGTGATGGAAATGTCAATGACAAATTAAGTCAAATAAAATTACAAAGAACAAAATGAATTAAAACCATTAATACTGTAGCATTTATGGGCCTTGGTAGCTCAGGGGTGGGTTTCTCGCCTGCCATGTGGAAAGCCCGGGTTTGATTCTCAGCTAATGCCCCAAACCCAGTCATGACTGTAGGTCGCATGATGTGCTTAGTGCCAGTCCCAAGTTATGCAGATCTTATAGTCCACTGAACAACATCAGCATTAATATTGTAGCATTTCACTGAACCCTTATGAGTAGAAAGTGATAGAAGATTATTAAACACATCATAAGACATAAGTTCTTAGTACGTGAGAGTTAAACATAAGTTAAGTTATAGTGTTAGCTAGCCAAATCATTATTCGAGGGTAAAATCTCTAGAGCTCAATAAAATCTAATAAAATGGACAGACACTTACAGGACAGATATTTACCATTTGAATTTTTACGTCAAAGGACAGTGACAAAACACTTTCCCGAATGTGTGATGGTTGAAACAAAACATTTAAAGCAAGCCATAAAAACCCATCAAAACAAACAAGGCAAGATTTTTTTTTAAAGCAGTGATTACAATAATACTTTTTTCAACAGGCGAAAAAAAATCACTTAATGTTAACTTGGTCCATCTCTGGGCAAATAATTTAGGTTAAAGTGGTTCAGCTGAGTTTAGCATCATCTGATCCAATGAAACAAGTTTCCTACCTAACTTCCAGCTAAACCAGACCCTCACCAGAGACCCATATATCATCTGCTCAACAAATGGTAATCTTTATAGGGTCCTCATTCACACATCTATGTCAATTCATAATGAAATACATTTGATCTCGTTTGAGTGACCTAAACAAATGACAGATAGAAGTAAATGTTCCACTGATTTGCTCAGCCTTCTGGATGTTGTACAATCATGCAGGCGCTTGCTTTCAGCTCCACTGTTCCTATTTCACTAAACAGTCAAAAAGGGAAACATGAGACCCCTTGGAGCAGGTCTCACTCATCCTCATGAACATCGTCAGTTGAGCAGCAGAAGCAGCCAGAAGAGATAATGACAGGGTTGGCATGGCTGCCATCTTTTTTCATATTGTTCTAGTTAAAAAAAAAACTCCTCTGCTACCAACATCTTGTTTTATAGATAATATTTACAATTAAATCTAACATGTGTACACAAAGAAGCAGTGTATGTGCATATAGTTTATGCTATGATGTGCAGAGCTTTTCTACTGTAAGATATATTGCAAATATTAGGAAAGGAAGAGGAATTATGGTGGGTGTCCTTAGTTAAGTTCACATTACCAGCCTGAAGTGGCTCTTTTTTTTTTCTTTTTTTTTTACCTTAATTTGACACAGATCTGATTTTTAAGGCAGTCTGAACGCACAAATTTTATGTTTTTCAGATCGGATCTTAATCACTTTTATATGAGGTCCTAGATCGAATATATATCAGATACATGGTTGAACTAAGTAAGAAGAATCAGATCAGAGGCGGCACGGTGGTGTAGTGGTTAGCACTGTCGCCGTGCACCTCCAGGGTCCAGGTTCGAATACCGGCCAAGCTCAACTCCCGTCTCTGTGTGCATGGACTTTGCATGTTCTCCCCGTGCTTGTTAGGTTTCCTCCGGGTACTCCGGTTTCCTCCCCCAGTCCAAATATATGCAGGTTAGGTTAATTGGCGTTCCCAAATTGCCCGTAGTGTGTGAATGAGTGTGTGAGTGTATGTGTGTGTGTGTGTGTGTGTCCTGTGATGGATTGGCACCCTGCCCAGTGTGTACCCCGCCTCGTGCCCTAAGCCTCCTGGGATAGGCTCCAGGCCCCGTGACCCTAAATACAGTGGAACCTTGGATTACAAGCATAATTCATTCCGAAAGCGGAATGAATAAAAATTATAATAATAATAATTAATACAAAATATAAAGTAAAACTAAAACAAATTAACCTGCACTTTACCTTTAAAAAAAAGTAAAAATAAATCCAGACAGATAAGTGTTTCCGTTTATGCGTTCAGGCACTGTGTATGTGTGTGTGTGTGTGTGTGTGTGTGTGTTTGTGTATGAAGCTAAAGTAAGAGGAGAGGAGGAATTAGACCCTCCCTTCTTCTCGTCTTACACAGTAACCCTTCTTTCTCTCTTATTTGAGTTTTTCACACACACATATTAACGGAAAGACTGTTTTATTGGAAAAATTAACAAAGAACATCGTTAATGACACTTGCGTGAGCGCATACTAATGGAATCACTGCTGTAAAGTTAAAATAAAAAAAAATTAACCTGCACTTTACATTTAAAAAGAATCGTGACAGAGCAGTGTTTCTGTGTAGAGCAGAGAGAAAGAGTGGGTGTGTGTGGGTGTCTGTGTGTGTGAAAGCGAGGGGAGGAGGGGTGTGTGTGTGAAGGCGAGAGGAGTTGTGTGTGTGTATGTGTGTGTGCGTGAAGGGGCACGGTGTCCAATAACTAAGTGCAGGCTGATACAGAGAGGGAGAGAGAAAATGGATCTTTAACCTCTCTAACGAGACTTCTGTTGATTTACATGTGTGCTGTACACACACGCATAATACACAAACACAAAATAAAATATGTTTTACGCACACACACGTGGTCACAGTGTTATAGTAAACAGTACACGCGTGCACAGATGT
>JAQMYG010000012.1:20547404-20564953 GCA_030014215.1 Clariallabes teugelsi | reverse complement strand
TACACGCGTGCACAGATGTTGATTATACCAGTAAGAGACGAGCACTAAGACCCAGCAGGGGAGACGATTACCCACAACTCCGCAGCACAAGAGAGAAAAAACGTTGGCTCAGTTGTGATCACGTGACGCCCGGCATCAAAACAAGAAGCGCATGCGTGATACATGAGTCAAAATTTATTAAAAATCTTTGCTCGTCTTGTGAAACACTCGCAAACTGTGTTACTCGTAATCAGAAGTTTCACTGTATAGAATAAAGCGGTATAGACAATGAGTGAGTGAGTGAGTGAGTGAGTGAGTGAGTGAGTGAGTCAGATAAGAATTCATGTGACTTTGTGCTTCTGCACATGTGCAGGGTGATGACATCATCAGTCAGCACTGGTAGCGCAAAGATTTAATTTTGATTTAATGGAGAAAGTATGCAGTGGAGCGAAAGTGAAATCAATGATTTAGTAGTTATTTGGGGTGATATCCCTGTCGCAGAAAAACTGCAGGGAACCTTAAGAGAGAGATCAGTGTTTGAGATAACTTTAGTGAGCAAAAACGTATTGATGTGCGCAGGCGTGCTGTTGCAGAGGACGGACTCGTCCACATTAGAGTCAGATAAACGTCACTTGTAATTATGGAGGTGGACCGTCATGGCGTGCAAATCCGATTTGACCAAAAATTCGGAACTGAACGACATGGCATGCGACGTGAACATCGTCTTACATCGGAAATACTGATACACAGTGCAAACTGATTGTTACGTAATTGAAGTTACAATTGATATATTTTCCTCACACTTCTCAGACCCATTTCCATCATTTATTTTGGTTCTGTAAAGCTTCTTTGTGACAATCACAACTGAGTGTTAAAAGCAATATATAAATAAAACTGAATTGAATTGAGATGCATATAATAATAATAATAATAATAATAATAATAATAATAATAATGGAATAAACGTTTTACCTATTCAAAACATCAGGGAAAAAAAGAAGTAAAATGTGCCTGTCTTTACAATGTTTCATTTTGGGCCAAGCTCAGTAGTTCAGCTGGAAAGTTTGGTGAAACCCTGGTTAATGATCTTAGCTCAAAGCGACAAGAAGCAAAGCCGCTGTATCAAACAGAACTGAACAGCATGGGAGGTAGCAGCAAGAAGACTTTCAGTTACTAAAAGTCGTGTTTTGACTTTACCCTGCTATTCTAGCTAGCGGTACATAACATGGTCCATTTGCATGTTGACCCCCTGATAGGCAGCTTTACTTTATGACACAGCCTCTTGTATAACACTTGTCTCCTGAGTGTTCGGTGAGAAAGTTGAGTGAGGTTTGCAGCTTTTGAGCTGAACTTGAATGAGATGCAAAATACTCTGATCAAGTAATTATGTACAATACATCAGAAATTCACCAAACTCAAATCTTGTTAAAAGTTTTTCAGACCTCAATCTACTTATAAATGGAAATAAAAGCCCCAAATATGGTTAAACTAATCCCCTTCATCTTACCTTGATTCGAATGTCCTGATATGACCATCTACAGATGAAGTATTTAGTAAAATGTGTGTGGGGGGGAAAAAGTCATCTGTCAAAAATGTAGATGTGTTGTGGATTGGCTCTAAGCACATTCTCTACCTCTCTCTAAAGACAGAGAGAGAGAGAACATTTCACTTCAGTTGTCAATCTGTCATAGCACATGAAGACTGCATTTATCATATCAGTGCTGTGTGAAGGATTTTCAGCAACAGTCTACATCTTATTTATCTCTAATACTTATGTCTCTAGTTCTCACTAATTTTTTCCCTCCTTGAAATCAAGGTCTTTTTAAAAATTTTGACCTTGGGTTCAATGCTATACAATCCAGTTAGGAATAAAGCGGAGGATGCAGTTAGGCAAATGTGATTATTGGTGTGTTTTTGTGGTAGCGAGGCGAATAAAACTGCATTTATTATGAACACAGCCAGGAGACCTGAGCAGTCGAAGAAAACAAGTCTAGGATTTATCGTCTTTGTCAGAGTCGGACCGAGAGTAGACGTATGCGTTTCTGTGAGGGATAGAATGGGGCTAACGCAGGAACGTATGCGAGTGTGTGCAGGTGTAAAACGAAGCACTAGGGCTGGGGTCTGAGCTGACCAGGCAGGTTAACAGTGCAGGGAAGACATGCCTGGCACCAGCGAGTTGCACTAATACACTTGGCAGCCGATTCTGGGTCAGAGCTTAATACTCTGTGGGGTAGAAGGACACCGAGTAATCTGTATTCAGTCTTGACTTTGTCCACATCTGATACGCAACATTAGCCGCTAACTCAGTCTATAGACTAGTGTCCTTCAGTTTATATTACTTTATGTTAATAGAAAAAAATTACATACAACATCATTTGTCATTGTTAGTTGGGGCTGTAGATGGCTGATTTATATGCATGTGTTTACGGTAGAGGGGGCGGAGGTAAGGCGGGGCAAGTGGGGTGAGGTGTCTCTTCAGAATTTATTGATCTTTGATCCAGCACCCCCCCCCACACACCTTTCACCACCTCTCCTACCCCAGGACCCCCTGATTAAATCGGCAAAGGTCTTTCGAACCTGGTTACACAAATGAGATTTAAAGCAAGAATTCGATTAAAAAAAGGACAAGTTGTCGCACCATTTGGGTAAATTTGAATAACGCAGCAAATGTACAGACTCATATATACAGCTCAGTTAAATATCTTATTCACAAAGCCAGTCCTAAGACCGACAGTATAGTTTAAATGATCATCTACAACCCTACAGTACGTCCTACGCCTTGTCTCTCTGGATCGTCCATCCTGCTCACACACATACCTGAGTCAGATGACACACACGTCCACTCTCGCCACAGTGCTGGCTCGGAGATAGACAGACAGGTTAGTCAGACAGCCAAATCAGCGATCAATGCAGTCTTTGTGCCGGTGCGTCTACATACACACCCAGACTACAGGAGCCGTCTGGTGCCACCTCACACTAAAGTTTCTCCTTAAAACGCAACAAACCAATGAGTTGGGACTCTTAATAGCATTCCATCATTGAGGTTTCCTTCTGTTTTTTGCATTTCTTTATACGAGTCATCACATCCACCAAGCGGACGCGTCTATACCCGATCCTATACAGTACTCAAGTCGACATGTGAGCAAAATGTTATTATTTAAATCTCCGGTTAATTAATTGCCTCTAAATGCTCATACGTTAATTACAAAAGGCTTTGCAGAGCATTGTGCTGAAATAACATTCCTAATGAGAGCTCATCCGTGCTAATTGGGTTTATTGTGTCATTATTTTCCCGCTCTCTGTAGTTTTAATCGTTAATTTAAAAGCGATTACATATGCATTATGGTGTATGTTTAAAGTCTTTCATACAATTAAAAAACGCTATGATGTATGAACTAAACTGGATTCAAATATTTCTTTGGCTTCGTCTGGATTTTTAAATAACAACCAGATAAGACAAAAATGGCATGATGTTCATTCGGGATGGATTAGCCTCCCGTTTATCTAGAATAAGTAGCCGCGCATATGCGGTATAGTAGAGCACCTGTTAGTCCGGTCCAGACAGCACCCACTCGAGTCAGACGTCTCCAGAGACCACAAGCTTCTATACACACTGGCCTAGTGGTCTGTATCCACATATTCTTCTCTCAGCGTTTAAAAAATGCAAGCTTTAGCTCTGACTTTGGATTTATGGATTGATATTTGTAAAACCAATGGAGTGTTTAATCGCTTTGGTATTTCTATAGGTGTAGGGAATTAAAGCCTGCCTCTAACAATCACATGTACAAAGTGCATAATCATATTAAGTCCATCATAATAGTGTAGTGCAAGGAGAAGGAGGGAGGGGGAGAGAGAGAGAGAGAGAGAGAGAGAGAGAGAGAGAGATTAGATTAGCCTTACAGGTTATAGTAAAACAGTCTGCAGACTTCAAATGGTGTGACTCGCAAGGTCAAGGCTAAACCATCACGCCCCGACCCTACTCCCCTTTCCGATGTACAGCAGTCTGACATTTTCAGGTCACTCAGTGAAAGCAGCATGGTCTCTGTTGTCTGCTAATTATTTAGTTAAGGTAACCTACAGTCAGAGACAATGGCATCGCCTCTCACACACACACACACACACACACACACACACACACACACACACACACACACACACACACACCTACACACCTACACACCTACACACCTACACATATACAGATCTCCCAGTGGGGGTGAAGGGTGAAGGACAGCTATGGTGGTAGGAGAAGAGAGGGGATCTCGTTAATAATTCAGTGTGGGGAGCCGGCTGGGGCCTGGGGAGAGAGGGCAAGGAGAGCTTGTCAAAGAGTCAATCAAAAAGACCCTGAGCACACCGAGGTAAGGTCCCGTCACCCAGGTCACGAGCTGCTTGTCCACCACACAAAACCCACACACGCTCTGCCTTTCAGCAGGGGTGCGAGAGAAAGGGAGAGAGGGAAAAAGAAAGAGGGATTTTTATATATACGGTACACGCAACGGAAAAAATAAACACCTGCGTGCTTTGGGGGTTTGACTACATTTGCACAAGCAATCACAATCGCACCCGCCCTTTCCATGTCTTTGCCATTACAATTGAGCCATATTAGAGTCAGTTTTCCCAGAGGGCAGTTTGCAGGAAGCTCCGAGAACAAGCAAGTGGGCTAAAAGGCTCTGCTCCTGATTATGAAAGCTCTGTTGAGCAGCAAATGTCTCGGTTATGTACCAGAAACAATTAAAAGACTTCAGATAAACAAACAGTGGCAGTGACAGACAGTAAGCTGAGGTCTGAATATCTCGTTCGCTCAAATCCTAATTTAGCAGGGGCGAAGTAGGAACGTGCACACATGGTGTACATTTATACTGTTTTTTGTTTGTTTGTTTTTTTGGAAATTCTCATCCAGTGTTTTATTCTTTTATAGAATAGGACGGAGAAGAGTGACAGAGGTAAGACAAGAGAGCAACCCTTTCCTCATTACCAACTGGTAACAATTTACATATGGAATATTAAAGAATATGATATCATTTAAAGAGCAATCAGTATATTGTTCGTACTCTGTGACTGGACATACTTATCACTAATACTTCACAGAAGTAGAGCAAATCTATTACAACAATGCAAGCATAGTGATTATTAGACATTTGTGAATTTCCATTGACTGGAATGTCACATCTATGTGTAAAATCCCTACATACTGTACGTAATACAACATCCATGTCACTGACCCGACACCATGCCTACAGCATCTCCTCCCACGGTCCTCTCTCTCAAACAAACTCCACTTCAAATACAGCATTGTGCAAAAGCCTAAAGTCCTTCTCTCTCTCAATTAAATTAAATTATGTAGATTCAAGTAAAGAAAATAGAACAAATGTTTTACTGTGACAGGCTGCAAAGGGCATAAAGATTTTAGAATTTTTAAAAATCTGGGTAACAACCTCAGCAGCAACCTCATTTCCTGTCTCGTCTGATTCAACCACTCAGCATTCAGCATCACCAGTATACTAATCACTGGCCTCATCATCTGCTCCAGTTTCTCACTGATTCATGTGTTAAGATAGATGTTTTTAATGCTTGAATTATTCATAGGTCACTGTGTGGCTTCACAAAACAAAACATTTCTCTGAAACTGGGACTGAACTGAAAATCAGCACCAAAAACTTGCATGACAGCTGACAGCTATTCCTCAAGACAATATTAACATTTTGCACAGTATATGTAAAGTTCATCCTTAATCCATTACTACCATCTGCATTTTCAGGTGTGAAATATTTTGAATCTAAATCCAGCCCCTACACCTCATCCCTAGACATCTCCTGCAGACCATCTACCCCACACTCATCTCTACACTCACAATATCAATACGTGTAACCCATCACGATCCCAGACCTAAAGACCTGTCTCCATTGTCTCCAGTGTTCATTGAACGCACCGTATTCAACTAGGCAATGTTTTTTTTTTTTTTCCACAGAATGACCTCTTGGATACCAACCAGTTCTGTCTATTCAGCAGGGAAAAGAGTAGTGCCATCCTTCTCAACCATAAAACACAGACAGTTTTTTTTTCTCTTGGACACATGGCCATGAACAGCTATGTCATCATCAGGATTAACATTCATGCTCTCCTAATAACAGGGCAAACATCTCTCTGTTGCATCTCTCAGGAGACCCATTAGCCTTTAACATGAACACAGCCATCAGATCCAGTTGAAAACCATCTCCAAACCTGACACAGCAGCAACTGCACAAGTCCGACTTCTCAAATGAGTCTTCAGGTCATCGTGGAGAGGCGAGAAGTCCATGCTGCATCAGGTGACAACAGACATTAAAAGATAACATTCTTTTAACTCAAAGAATCCGCCTCTGTCTCTTCTCAGACATTTACACTGAACATTAACAAATCTCATAATCCAATACAACACTTCTGTCAAGCCTGGATCACTGTCACTAAGTCATCTGTCATCAAGGTGATCATACGTTAACCCAGGGTAACAGACACCCGTCCTGGGGATTTCCCAATCTTATACATTTGTTCTGGGTTAAATCAAGACTTGGAATATGTGACAATCCCTCATGCTTGTTACGTGACACAACTCCTCATGCTCCTGTTACTTGTCACAGGTCATGTGCGCCACATCTGGTTGATCCAAAGCGACTTACACTTGAGAAATGATACCACTGAGCAGTTGAGGGTTAAGCGGCTTGCTCATGAATCCGACACTGACAGCTTGGTGTTGCTGGGATTTGAACTCATGACATGCTGATCAGTCCGGTATCTCAATGCCTGCTAGAACAGCTCAGTGCGTCAGCTCGACCTCTGCCACCTTCTGTTGGTCAGGCTTTATTGGATTCTACACCTGTGTGGCTACAGTAAACCCTGCTCTCTAGTATTTGCATCAAAATAAAAGTCATTTATTCTTGCCTATAGAGCTCTGCTTACTTTGTGACAAAGTCAAACATGTATTCTCAAACAGCTAGATTGCTTACTGGATTGTAGATAAATGCAGCTGCAGGAGGAATAAATGTTATCTGCATTTAATATCACATCACATGATGAATACAATGTATTATCATTTACAGCTCTTCCAGTTACAGAGCTCTAACAACTCTGTCCCCTGTAGTTTCCCAGGTTTGTCCATCTCAGGTCATTCTTTTAATATTCCTAATCAGGACAAGTAGTTGATTTTGAGTCACTGGGGTTAAAAGCAGGCAAATTTACTGCTCCTATAATAAATACTTTCAACTAGAAACAGAGTTTCAGTGTCAAACAGTCCAGGATGGTGTGAATACAGTTAATCTATTAGAACGGTATGACTAGAGTAACTCCATTAGAACAGTGGGAGTGTAGGCAGTCTATTAGAGTGCAAGCACAGAGAGGGTGTCAGTGATGAATGGTTCAAATGCAGTGAGGGAGATAGAGAGGGAACTGTGTGCTTATCGAGCCTGTTGGGCCCTGGATTTACAGGCACCCCATGACCTGGATCCAGTTTGAGTCTAATGACCTTCAGCCCTCTCTAAGACACACACACACACACACACACACACACACACACACACACACACACACACACACACACAATACGAGACAGTGTGGATCCTACATTGGAGCTAATGGTGTTTTTTTTTCCAGGTGACTGAGTTGCCATTTCTTGTTGAGAGGAATTAAGATGTTAGGCTAAATGATGAGCACGGCACTGTTAACTGCATCGGCATCCAACACACACACACACACACACGGACCATCCAGCTGGAACGATAATTGGCAAACCCACACAGATCACAGATCGATATGTTTAGAGAGCAGAGGTGTAACGATATACGGTATGATGGTGTAGCATGGGAAGAAAATCTTAAATAAAAGCATAGCATTGTTCGTTATATTGCTGCTTGTTATTGATATCACATTTTCAAACATTACTGTGCAAAAGTCTTAGGCACTCCGTTTATTAAGTACAAGTTTTGTTATAGATTTTGTTTTTTATCTTATGACTTTTTTTTTATCTTGTTTTTATCTTATGTATTATGACATAACTGATTCAGTACAAAACCATTCCTGATTTTTTAACATAATTTTTTTTCTACCACTAAATTACAAGTTACGGGAAAATGGAATAAAAAACAGTCAAAGTCCTGAGAAAAAACATTGTGGGTGGCTCTGCAGGACGCTGAGTAAAACTTAGTAGCCAATTTCCTTATAAAACTGTACAAATTGTACCTGAGACTCAAAGCATTGTCACACCAAACACTAACTTTGTTTCATTAATTAATGTTTACTGGGCTTCATAGGGCTTTTTCTCTATATAAGGCATCCTTGCTCTACAGCATGTACGTACAGTATTGCAGACTTTTGCACAGTAACTTTCAGGTGAAGTCTAATGAAAGCCTTTACTATAGTAAGTCAAAGCCATGATGCACATGCGGTATAATGTTTAATTAAAGAGTGTTATGCTGGTGTATGACAGACGCAGTGTTACTGCATAGATTTGTTTTTAAATCATTAAGTATAATAAAAGAAATAACTCTCTGCACAGAAGAAGCTATTAAAGTAAACAGTAATGATAATACTTTCATTTCCCTGTTTAGGCAAAACAAAAAAAAAAAAAAACACACCACTGAAATCAATCTGTGCAGCGTTTTGAAGCAGAGCGAAGCGTGTCGTATAGAACATGTCAGGCGCTGAAATGAAGCCGTTTGAGTGCATACTCTTTTTCCCGCTGGCTGCACAGCTCGCTCCGGCTCAGCGCAGACACTCAATAGCCACAAAATGAACGGCCTTGTTTTTCAGCAGCCGGAGCCGCAGGCTTGAGCAACCCCCACATCGGGACAATAACACAAACATGTCATTATCAGCGCTAAAGATATGATTAAAAGAGCGCTCAGGCTCCATGCAGCCCAGCGCTGAAAAAAAAAAAAAAAAAGAGATCCTCACTCCCAGTGGCACTTTAACATGGGGCTTGGGGAGTCCATCGCTCTGCCACTCACAGAACACAAGTCTGGATATCAAAAAAGAGACGGAGGTACGGCGAGAAAGAGAGAGAGAGAGGGCGAGAGAGAGAAAGAGGGAATAAACCGAATGAAACAAGCAATGGAGAGGCACCACTGGGAGAGCTGGTTGTTGAGAGAGGTAATAAAGCACTCATTCCTGGTCTCTCTCTCTATCCGCCCCCACTTGGGACTCAGGGCTGGAGAGCAATAAGAGAGAGGGATAAAAAGAGAGAAAATGAAAGCCTTTTTCTGAAAGAGTGGGCGAACAGAACGTGTACACATAGATGCTTGCTCACACACAGATACACTGGGCTCCCCAGTCCCGAAATGAGATAGGAGCCTCCTCTTGAGGCATGGCTAGATAGAGTGGAGGAGTGCACACAGAAATGAAGGCAAACTAAAGAAAGCCATCATATCACTCCCGCTAACCCATGACGGAACCCTGTGGCCCAGTGAGGTAAAGCCGTTTAAACCCCCAGCCCTCCCATACTCCCTTTCCATCTATCCCAGCTTCCACCACATTCCCAAATTCCCATTGCTCCTCTAGACTTCTTGGAAGACTGCTCCCCATTTGCTGCCTCTTTCCTCCTCGTCTTTATTAAAAACAAACAATCCAGGGCAGCCAATTCACTTCTGCTCAACTGCAAAAAGCCCTGGATTTTGAAATGCAGTGTGGAAATGCGTTCATGTTTCATTGTAAATTTATGAAGTCTCTGAGCATGCCACCACTCTCTGGGGGGTGGGGGGGTGGTGGGGGATGAAATGAAAGGAGCAGGCAGTCCAGATTAATATCATTTCACAGCGCTCCAATTGCACCAACACTTTAGAGTACAAAAAAAAAAAAAAACAGGGGGTGGGGGTGGTGGACAGGGTGAGTCTTCTGCTGCCTCTGATTTTCTGGGACCTATTTGGGAAAGGACTGTGATGCCATGTAGAGTGTAAACGCATACTGAACACCTCTTCATTCATTCATGTGAAATGAAGGCAGCTATCGTGTCTTATTAGAGCGGCTTGGGACATGGCGCGAGAGAACGGAATAGAGATCGAGCACTGTCTTTGACTTCTTCTTGACAGGTCTGTTTTAATAAATGGCAGAGGCAACTCTGCAGACTCGTATGAAAAAACTTTGCTTTGATTTCCTATAACCATGTTGGTCTGTTTTCAAAGTAGTTTCTTAAAAAATCTACAGTAACAAGAACTTCAGCCCAATAGCAATTGATACACAACCATTACTTTTCTTTCCTTTGCAAATTAGGCATGGTGTAGTAAAGTAACAAATCTACAGCGCATCCGGAAAGTATTCACAGCGCTTCACTTTTTCTGAGAACCATCCAGAAGAACAACCATCTCTGCAGCACTCCACCAATCAGGCCTGCATGGTAGAGTGGCCAGATGAAAGCCACTCCACAGTAAAAAGCACATGAAAGGTGCCTGGGGTTTGCCAAAAGGCACCTGAAGGACTCTCAAACCTTTGGCACCAATTACAGCCTTAAGTCCTTTTGAGTACGATGCTACAAGATGTGTTTTTCTTCTGGAAAGTAAGGTAGTCTGCTCTCCACAGAGAAACACTGGAGCTCTTTCAGACTAACCATCGGTTTCTCGGTCACCTCCCTGACTAAGGCCCTTCTCCCCTAGTTGCTCACTCTGGCCAGGCAACCCGCTCTAGGAAGCGTCCTGGTGGTTCCTAACTTCTACCATTTACAGATGATGGAGGCCACTGTGCTCCTCTGGACCTTCAAAAAACAGAAATTTTCTGTACCCTTCCCCGGATCTGTGCTTTGATACCAACCTGTCTCGGAGGTTTACAGACAATTCCTTGGACTTCATGGCTTGGTTTGTGCTCTGACATGCACTGTTAACTGTGGGACCTTATATAGACAGGTGTGTTTCTTTTGAAATAATGTTCAATCAACTGAATTTACCACAGGTGGACTCCAATCGAGTTGTAGGTGTAGAGGGGGTTCTTTTTTAATACATTTGCAAAGATTTAAAACAAACTTCTTTCACGTTGTCATTATGGGATATTGTTTGTAGAATTTTAAGGAAAATACTGAATTTAATCCATTTTGAAATACGGCTGTAACATAGCAAAATGTGGAAAAAGTGAAGTGCTGTAAATACTTTCCGGATGGACTGTACTGAACATGATTGGCTTGAATGAGTCCATTGACCGATCCTATGGTGCATATCACACTCGCTACTACAATTTCCATGGGAACTCCCCAATTTTCAGGTTTAGGGGTAAAAAAAAAAAAAAACTTTTTGACCTGTGGTTTTATCTAATCATGTTATGTTTAACCTCACATTAAATGTGTGCAGAAACATTAGGAAAAGAAGAAAGCTTGGAAGGAAATCATTAGAAGTTATTGGTGCTTCTGGCAGGCGCATGTAGGTAACAGAGATAGCTTGCTTTGTAAATCAGCCAGCAAAAATTATGATGAATCAGCACACATAAGCTTTAGAAGCTATGAAGGGCGTTCAAGTCAAACTATGATTTTTGATTGTGCAGAATAACAGAACTCCATTATAAACCTACCTTTAATTCACTATATAATCCCCTGCTACACTAATGCACTTATCCTAGGTCTTCAATAGTGCTTGGACACCATCCAGGTAGAACGTTTTCTCAGTACACTGGTCTGCCTGCTTTACATCTGAAACACTGGCCTCCCAGGAACTCCTTTAATGCCAATCATGTGGAAATGGCACTAGCGAGGTCAGAACTGTACATGGGATGTGGTAATAACTCCCAGCAGAGTTTCTGTAATGTGTACGTGATGTTTGTGAATCAATGTGTGTACAATTCTCACAGACAGATGCATCTCTTATGCAAGTTGGCGACAAGTTATCTGTTGATTTCTAAGACTAGGCGTTCCACTCGCTGAGTGTTCATGGGAACGACTGCACTGGGCTCCGAGCCACCTCGGCCCAGATCGTCGTTCACTCATGTACAGACTTCTTCAAAAGGTTTGCACCATTCTGAGAAGTCTTCTGTAAATGTCAGTTGGTTTCACACCTTCGTTTGTGATCAATTTCATCACAAGTCCCCGTTTGACCTGAACACCCTTTGTATATAAATACTATTTCTTATTGAAAAAGCTGTCCTCTGTACACACACACAAGTGATGACAGTCACAGTCAATACTGAACCACAAGAGAAAAACTACAAGTTAGTGTGAGTGTAGAGCTAAGTACTGTAGATGTGAAAGAGATATGTTTATTTATGCATATTCATAATACACATATTCATTTGGTGATACTAAAGTGATACTAATCGAGTCTTGCTAGATTTCTTATACTTATACTGGGTTAGTTTGAAGAAGCACTTGAACTCTCCCACAGAAGTAACGCAGTCAGTGCCCCTGCACGGCTCCAGTGTGCCGAGCTGTTAATTAAATCTATTCTAGGTCACAAGATAAATGGCTGTGACTCTAAAGTGTTAGCCCCACACCAGCAAAGAAAAAATAATAGTGCTTTTCACCAGATTTGATAGATTTAAATGAAAAGCGTCATTAATAAAGTCAAGCGGTTGAGGGTAAAAGCACACTATTAATAACGGTGCTTTATGACTGCAAGGAATATTGTACATAACAACACACGTCTGTACAAACGGGAGGGGTTTGGGGAAAGACAAGGCAACCCGACAGGCGTATACGGGAGCATGATGTATTACACCTGTGGGCTGCTTTGTTATGTTCAAAGTGTCTTGAACACACACACAGGCCGATGGGGAAGTGTGTACTAGTCTAGTTAAAACCTAGGAAACAGGGGAACGATTAAATTTCAAATTCAAATTTTATTCGTCATGCACACAACCATGCACAGTTTGATGCACAGTGTATGCTTGTATGAGTGTTCGTCACCTAAAATAGGAAAGATAGGATAGAATAGGAAGATTTTACTGCAATGAAAGAAAAATAGCTCTAAGAAAAATGTAAAATTTTAAATTTGGGATGAAACATACAAATTTACAGATTTACAAAAGTTACAGTAAAATATAATTAAAATAGAAACATATAATTAACACAATGTGCAAAATGTAATTATACTAATATACTTATTAATATATATATATTAATATATATATTAGAGACGTGAAGTCATTGATTAGTCAGTTTGATTTTATAAAGACTTAGCATTAAACAATACAGGCGTCCAAAATAATTATTCAATTAAATGTAAGAAAAAAAACGAAAACAAACGCAATATTGTAAAGTGTCCCGATTAAACCTGGAATGCCATCTAAGGAGCGATGAGAGAACGAGCAAAAAACGACCACCAGAGAGCAGGAAGCCTGAAACATTTCAATAGACAAACAGTATATCAGTTTAAACAGTTCCGGTGTCACCCCATCACCCTGCCTAAACCTGCCGGCATGCCACCCAGCCAATCAAAGCTCTCCACCAATTCATTTAAATAAGAGAGGACTTGGCCGGGGGGAGAGTAAATGATGAGGCGACATGTTACGCTGATTTATATCTGGAGGCAATAAAAGAAGCATTTCTGTTCCTGCCTGTTTAATATGCGAATATGCAGGGCTTCTCCGTCCTGACAGCCCGTCATTAATAAAACCCTTGTAAGTGAGCAAAGATAGCAATATTTCATCTTTATGAAAATACATGATGATAGTTTTACACTGTATAATTTTGAAACCGGTGCCAATGTGCCCTCACAGGCCCAGTGAGAGTGTGATCCCATAGCCATAAGTCAGACAGAGGGACTGGCCCTGGCGTCTTCGCCTGCAGAAAGTACTAGCCTGCCAACTCAAGAGACAGACCAGCTCAAATCTGGACACTCGCTCATTTACTGGCTCCCTACATTAGGATGTAAACAGAGAACAGTGGAATTAAGCACTGTACGTAAATCTTCGCGATGCAATTGCACTAAAAGTTTAAAATAGGCAATGCATGCTAGAGCTTTTGAATTAGGAGCATTAAGGCGGAAAAGATGCAAGAGTTCTTTAAGCGTACCAATAAACTGACAGCTCTGAGAAAGCTTGCCATGGCTTTTAGTCTGATGTCAAAGAGATGTGCCGTATGAGAGTGGGTCCCAAGTCTACCATTATGAGCTGTAACCGAGCCCAGTCTCTGCGTGTGGGAGGACACCCCCTTAGGATAATCAGGATTGCCAGCTACAAACTTGGCCTCTATAACAAAATAGATTTAACCACGGACAAATAATGAAGGCTTCGCCAAAAACAAAGCCTTCCTTTTTCTTATGCTGGAATTCCCCCATTTACAGAGATCCCCATTTCCAATTCCGAGGGGGGATGTCATCAAAATCTCACACTATTCAAATACAAATTTGGGACATCAAAGCAAGACTGATACAAGAAATTATTAGACAGATGGAAGACAAGCAGAAAAAGAATGATAAAATGTTAATTAGTCTTGTGGCTAGCCCGATTAATAAAAGAGACATTTTTGGTTTAGGCTGTGAACGTGTCTTATACATTTCCAGTTGAGCTGCTCAAGTTCTCCATTACCCAACCAGCAAAAGAACTACCAATAACATTCTATTGTTTTCAGGTTTAGTGTGTCTAGTTTATAATAAGATTTGCAACTCCTGGTTTAAAAAATTCTAATCTAAAGATTTTCCTTTATACGAAGGGTGTTTGAGTCAAACCAGGACTTTTGATTCTCTCCAAATAATCCCCTGCTACACTAATGCACTTATCCCAGTGTTTCTCTTGTGCTTGGATACCCTCAAGTTACAAGGTTTGTATCTGATTCACATCTGAAACACTGGCCTCCCAGGAACTCCTTTAATGGCCCAACCATGTGGAAATCACTTGAAGCGAGGTCAGGACTGTAAGGAAGATGTGCCAATAACTCCCAGCCAAAGTCGTATTGATGAATGATTGTGTGTAAAGTTCTCACAGTCGAATGCGTCTCTTAAAAAAGGTGGGGACAAGTATCTCTTGATTTTCAAGGATCAGGTGTTTCACTCCGAGAAAGTTCCCGGGAATGACTGCAGTGGGGTTACAGAGCCAACTTTGTCCACATAATCATTTACGAATGTACGGCCTTCTTTGAAATGTTTGCACCATTCAAATGTTTTACTTGAACGCCCACTTAGTGCCAGGTAGAATGGTTAAAATGAGCAGGTCTGATCAGTAATTAGTGGTTAAGATCTATTTTTCTCTCAAAATATACACATACAGACACACAAACACACACATCAGCAAAGTAGAAAACGATGGTCTCTGGTGCAGAAACAGGTTTTGGAACTGAGATCGTCGAGGAGCGTCTTCACACGGAATGATGCTTAAAGATTGAATTTAATCAGACAGGAGAAAAACACACACATCTCATCATTTCGGAGCAAAATAAATAAGGCTTATTATGAGTATAATAATAGCTTAGCTGCAGGGGAGAAGCTGCCATTCTACGTGATGAAAACACCCTTCATGTGGAGCATGAGTAATCAGTAAACATGAAGAGAGATTTTTTTTTCATACACACACCATCATGTCCTGCTTCCAGGCAGACAGGGAACATGTTGGCCTAATATTGAAACATATGTTTATCTATTAAAGACATGACACCCTCTGCCCAGTGCCAGGCAAAATTGGAAGTTTGGGACAAAGGTGCAGGTCTGTATAAGGATCTCCGTTGCAACTGGAGAAGCACTACAACACTGTTAGAACAACCTTTTTTTTTTTTAGGTTTTTAAGGATGATAATATATATTGTTGGTTTACATTTTCTTTATGTCAAATGGCTCTATCTGCAAACCCGTTCCACAGTTTTACTCCCAAACGTAGCAGAGAATCAGTCTTCGGTCATATGAGGCTGATTAGACTCTGGAAGCGAATCACACAGAGCTAATAAATGGACAGCAGCATTTTCATTGGCAGCTCTTGGGGAGATGTAATGAAGAGGGAGAGAGGGGTCTGATGAATTCAATGGGCCATGGGGAAACGTCAGTTCATTCATTAGGAAAAGCTCCACCTTGTCCTCTGCTATTGAGCCAAGGTTTCTGCTTCATATAGACAATGGCGTATATGCATACTCATCATTGGACAATTCAGAGACAGGAAGTCACTAGGCACCCATATATATATATATATATATGCCATTTTACATGGTAAATATGGAAAATATTTTTTTTAACAAATCATATTTATCTTAACAAGCAGTCTGTTGAATCTTTCAATGTATGCAAATGCACAAAATCTAGTACCTTGCTTGCTGTGTGTATGTGTATATGTGTATATGTGTGTCTGTGTGTGTTTAGGAGCCTGGAGCCGATGGGTATTAGGCAGATGAAGTCATACAGGAAATCAATGCACTATTGAGAGCAGAAAAATGCAGCGCCTGAGGATAGGCATATGCAGCATTATAAATGAATGTGCATATAGAGACAGCTTCTAATGAGGCATTAGGGAGAAAGAAACAGAAAGAGCAAAAAGAGGAGATGGAGAGAACAGGAGAGACATAAAGACTTGTGTAGTTTTAATCCTGAGCACAAATTCTCATCTACTGTAAATATTCATCAAAGCAATCCATTCATTCATTGATCATCAGTAACTGCTTTATCGTGGTCAGGGTCAGGGGGAATTCAGAGCCTACCCTGAAACCCTGAGCACAGGACAGGAATTCAGGATTAATCTCACCGTAGCAATGGGTCAAAAACGGTAAATGTTACAGCTAAACTGTAAATACTGGCAGGTCTGTCTCCTAGATGATTTCGGGAATGTCTGGGAATCCCACAGCGGGACCTGGGATCTGTGGATATAGGATTGAACATGTTGCCTGAACATCGTCATGAACATGTTGCCAGTCCGTCACAGAGTATCGTGCACACACATTTGCACACTCCTTCAACACTTAAGGGCGAACTAGCATAGACAATCCAACAGCACAATGTTTTTGGAGGCTGAAGATAATTGGAGGACTATGATGCAATGATACCTGCTGCTCCTCCATGTGACAGCAATAAATACAACATGAAAAATAAATAGAATTTTAAAAAATAAATAAATAAAAATAGAACCTAGTCTGAAAATTTATAACTGAACCCGTTGTGGATTGAGGTCTTGTGACAAAAGTTTTTTGTCCTTTAAAGAGTTATGTCACCAAGAGCTTGAGCAATGTCACGCTTGGCAAACATACCCGAAGTGAAAGGTCTGGCAGAGCGTAATCCTATAAAGCTCATAATAGGTACAAAAAGTAAGTTTTCTCTGCTAGAATTGGGTTACCATGAACCACCCCTGGCCCCAGACCTGTTGGTAATAGCTGCAGGCCTTCTACATCAGCACGATATGGCAACACTGAGAATCTTGTACATAGGCTCACCACTAGCAAGATGAAAAGTGGGCATCAGGTATAATGTCAGTAGGGTGGTAGTCATGTGGTGGCCAACAGGAATGCTGCAATGGAACATGTGAGATGAAAAGATATAGGCTATATCCTTACATACACGCACAGTTTAGGCTCATATACTAAACTAGGATCTGATCCTGTTCATAGACTTCAAGCAAGCCATAGATTGTCTAGAACAGGGGTGGGCAATTATTTTCCCCCAGGGGCCAAATGAGAAGCAGAAAATATTGTAGAGGGCCGGGCCAAAAGTTTGAAATCTA
>JAQMYG010000012.1:20512829-20547304 GCA_030014215.1 Clariallabes teugelsi | reverse complement strand
AATGTCTTTGTATGCCAATAATAATGTAACATAACTCACAACATTTTTGTCCAACTGCCAAACGGTGCAGAAAAAAATCTAAGTAAACATGTTTCAGTGTTTTTTTTCTTGTTCAGTGAGAGAAATCTAGCCTCTGTTGATCTTTAACAAGTGCATCAAAGTCAGGTTGAATGTTTTAGATGGAGATGTGAAGCACATCTGTCATTTATGCAAAATTTTGAAAGCAGGTTTTATTTTCTTAATTCCAAGCAACCTTTCTCGGGCCAGTCAGAATCGGGCTGCGGGCCGCATTTGGCCCGCGGGCCTTAAAATGCCCAGGTCTGGTCTATAACATTTTGTTTTTACAAAATGTTACTCATAAATGAACCAAAATACTCTTGGTCACAATTGGTTGATATGCTAGTATCAAATGTTTTGGAGTAGAGTTGTCAACTGATGAACACTTATTGAGTTGGAATTATCTCACACGACGCAAATCATGTTTAACTGGTAAATCCAGGAGACGTCTTTGGGATGTTTTGGTGGATCAGAAGCTTAAGTGAAGGAAAATTTTACTTTGACCTTACAGTGAGGTCAGGTACACAGAGGCTGATTGGACCATGTTGATGATGCAGGAGGCCTTCAGGCTAATGTTCTTCTCTGTCAGTAAAGAGCTACAGCTGAGCAAGAATGGTTGCAGTAAAACCAGATGGAGAAGAGAAGGCTTGGGAGATGTTTGGAGAAGCAAAGAGGCCTCAAAGATGTTCTCGTCTGTTCAACCATTTGACCCCAAGCTCTACTGAGCGAGTATAGGGAAGTGTTGAGCTCTTCTGGGAAGATCATGAGAACTTCAAGTTCAGGGGACAATGGCTCCATTTATAAGCCCTGGTGTTTTAGACGCTATCTATGTTGCTGAGGTTATTATAACATTTAGAATCCTTTATAGCAAAGCAGCAGGATGAGATGATGGATGTTGAAGACACTGAACAATGTTAGGGTTGTCTAACATACAGGTGTCTCCTTCATCACTGTAATAATGGGTCGAAATGCTTACATTAAATGCTACAACTGTAATTGTTTGCAGTTCTTTATCATAATTTGTTTTTTGAGTGGCTGGGAAAACTCCAGCAGGAACTTGGATTTGTGGCTGGGGATAGAGCAGACTTGACCTTCTGAGCCTGCTGCCACTGCAACCCCACAAGCACAAGCATAAAGACAATAAATGAACAATGAACCCTGCTCTAATGAAATACAACCTGATCTGACTTGTATATGATGCTTCTTTTTATCTTATTTTATTTTTTTAAAGATAAAAATATTTTCTCAAGAAAATAGCCAAAAAATGTTTTGTTCACAGCTAGGCCTAGAAATGTATCAAGGCTATAATCCTTGCACTGCTGGTGCCACAGACAGCAGGACTATGGGAGCTCTATTGAGAGGCATTTCAAGAATGCGTGTACAGTGACTCCCTGAAGGGTTACTCCATAAGGAAGCAACACCATTCTACCACTCTCTATGCTAATTGTTCACACTTGTGTATGTTATTATATTCTATTCTAGGAGTGATAGAAAGATGAAGTCTTTAATTATTCATGGCTCGTTCACACTGTGGCCAGACTGACAAAAATAACCCAGATCACACAACTGTACCATCAGATCTACTGTGTTAGAAAGTGGTATTCTAACATTCTCTAAAAGACCCCTGGGAAGAGTAGGGCAGAGGAACATACATGAAGGTGGATCGGCAACAACCCGGGCCGGTGAGTTGATCTCATGATGGACAGAGGTGTACCGGGAATAAAGGACAGTGTCTGGTGTAGTACAGGTGTGCCCGGAAAGAGAAATGTGCTTAAATGGCTCTGACTCGAAGACATACGCGGTCACTGGGCATTCCTTGCACACATTTCACCAAGGAGAACCACTGAATCAAAAACACAGCTCAAGGATACAGCTTCTACTTCCAATAGGAGATACTGCACTGACACCATGATGTCCCTCTCTATACAGACACAAACACACAGCACCACCAGCAGCACCGGGTTTAACATAATCCAGACGTAATGGTCCTTCCCAGTGGCTGATTTGAAAGCATAAAGCGGGATGATAGGATGTGAATATTTTCTGCGAATTTACCGCAGAATTACCTGCGCAACAGGGAGATACTTAGCCACTTATCCATTAAGTCAAACAAATAGTTGCTGCTTTTTGCTTGTGCGAGCACTTTACTTTTCCATCTCTTGTTCAAGGGTAGTGACATGATAGATACGAAGGAGAGCAGGGGGGGAAACAAGCGTAGGTTTCAGCCATATAAAACAGCCTTCGAAAGTTAATTGGTTCACACTAGCTTTGTGTAAAGAATATGATGTTAAATAGTCAGGGAGGTAAAAAGCTTATGCTAGGTTTTGCCCGTCCTTTGTTCGGTAACGGCTAAATATTTAATGGTCTGGGGGTCCTGAGATAAAAGGTAACATGTTGTCAGTATCACTGGAATAACTTCAAAGGGTGTAAATTATGCATTTCCTTTAGCAGTACAAAAAAGAAATCAAAGAAGGTAATGAAGATTAAAGTTTGGAGGGCTCCATACGCAATGGTGCCAAAGGAAAAGAAAGAGCTGAAGGGTCCTGGTGTGGAAAGGTTAATCTATTTTGATTGTGCTTTATCTTATTAGACCTTCATTGTTTTAATTCAATCTGTTCCGCCATTCGTATATGGTGCAGGAGTTATTGAGATGGAGATTTACAAAGCAGGAAGGCAGGAGGCCATTAAATCACACAAGCAATTAAAAGAACAACATGACTTTGATGAGCACTCCTACTAAAGTGGGCCACGGTGAGCTGGCCGTGAAAGTCGAGCCGTTAACTGTGGTTTTAATTGAAGTTGAATTGGTGCTGGGTTTAACTGTAGCTCCACATCAGGGGCACTGAAGTCTGAGGGATGGGGAAGGAGCAATGAAGGCTCATCCTGCCTCCACCAATTCACTATAAGCTGACATATGGTCATCATTACTAACCTTTCATCCCTCATGCTCAGGTTCATCTCTAAATGATGGCCTCAGCAATTTAGTGTTTCGAAACACATTGCAAACCAACTGGTCAAAGAAGTTTGCACAACCTTACCCATAAAAAGCTTGATCGCACTCTTGCTTTCACCTTGTGGTATAAAGAGGTAGTTGTTTACATCTAATGTGCAGAAGGCTTTACAGGACAATGTTTTTTTTGGGGGTTCATTCAGTCACATTCTTTCAGTTCGTGAGATCAGACAGTGATGTTGGGTGAGGAGGTCTGGGGTGCAGTTGGTATTCATCCCAAAGGTGTTCAGTGGGATTGAGGGCTCGGCACTGTGCAGTCCTGTGCACCTTTGGGTTTTTCCACACCAGCCTTGGCGAACCAAGTCTTCACGGGCATCACTTAATGTACAGGTGCACTAGACATGCTAGAACATGATGTGTGCTTTCAGCTTTCAACAATCTGGGAAAGGTCGGGTGTCCGTATACTTTTGGCCGAAGAGAGTATATTTTACTTGTGTTATATTGTGCTTCAGAGAGATTAACTTTCATTCGACACATTGCCTTCAGATCTCCATAAGCATCACAGCACTAGAGCTAGAAGAAGCTGAGAGTCGAGACTATCCTGCACGCCAGAACACGAGGCCCCGCTGCCAACTCTTGAATATGAAAATGTGAATGTGAGAAAAAGAAAAACAGAACAAATGTAAAGGAAAGAGAAAGTGTGACTTGCAGGTTATGAGTGTGTGTGTGCGCTCGTGTACCGGAGGTCTCCAGTGTGACGTTAGGTACTATGATCCTGTAGTGTCTATGAGTGCTCCATAAAGAAAGTCACCACCATTAGCATGGTGTCAAGTGGCCCTAATAGTCCGATTTCATTAGAGTCAATGGCGGTGAGAGGAGCCATTTGGAAAAGTCAGACAGTCAGCGCAGCGCCATCCTGCTGCAAATTGCAGACTGGAGCTACTTCGTCAATGGAGCCACACACAGGACACGGTGAGAAGATGGGCCATTTGACCTAGCATGAAATTCCCTCCCCACCTATAATCTGGAACTCACACGGCACTTTGCGGGCCGCTCTGTCTCATTTTGATGATGTCATTTCAAGACAGCCCTCGACTTTAGGTGAGACATGATACACTGCAGACGTGGTGCGATAAAATACTATATAGCTCTGCTATTTCATTACCCTTTTAGCTGAACATAAGACTATGGATGATCGCACAGTGACACATTAGTTCACAATTAAAAGAGAAAAGGAAACCACATCAGCAAAAAACTAATATAAATCCGAGACAATAAATTCTGGATGAGGTGTCCCAGTACAATAAGGGGTAGAAAGATGCACAGATTTTTTTTTTTATGCTGAATAATTCACTGAAGATACCTATACATGTACTTCTTCTGTTTACTTATCTAGAACTATTTCTATCTAACAATTGACAAAACTCCGTCTGTTGTTCAACCCATTGATCAAACGTGTTTGAACGTCGATGAGCTGTGTGCAAATACGTGTGACAGAGTGCGTGTGAATGGCTTTGTGCTCTGCTCGAGTGTATCGACGGGCCGCTGTATAGACAGAAGCAGAGACAGATGCTCCTCTAATGTAATAGTTCCCCTGACATAATCAGAGAAATGAGTGAGTTCAAGTAAGAAAAATGAACCATACAGAGCAACTCTGATCTTAGTTTCTTAAGCAGGCAGGTGGAGAAGCAGCCTGTCCCTGTATATGCATTAAAATCTCTCAACTAATAACGGTAGATGGGATCAAGAACCATTTGTGAAAAATAATGAAGAGAAATTGTTACAGGGAAACAAAAAATTAATTAAGCAAATGAGACCGATAGATGTGAAAAGAGCGCGGCACGATGTAACAGCAGGCAGAGAGGAGCTTTAAAGAAAGGGCTTTCTGCAGAAGCACGCCCTCTCATCTCCTCATCTACCTCCGTACAGATTATTTCTATGCAAATGCTGGCAGGCAATGAATTAAATCCAAAACCATTTGTAAATTCCAGTGAATTCCAATTTTCGATTCAGGTGAAAACTGCACAAGTCTGCAGCCAGGCAACATGCCACAGCATAAATATTCACCTTTATTTACTGTGAACCGTGAAACATCCAGCTTCATCTGAGCGTCTGAAAATGAGTGATCATAAATAAGGTTAATAAAATTAAATAGAACTTTGCAAAAACAGGGAAAAATACTGCATATATCAGCTTAGGTTAACAAAAAACAAAAAAACAATGCTTTGTTAAAAGATCATATTCGTTTATTGCAAGAGATCTCGTTAGGGCTTGTGGTATTTCAATTTCTCTGTTGAAATTCGATCTGAAACCTGTACACAGCTTTGATTTAATAACCCTTTTTCCCCTTCTCCCAGAATTGACCGTTCCGTATGTGGCCCCACATTATCACTAAACGGCTGGGTAATTAGTAGCACGTCTCGTTACATCATTTTCTACATTTATCTATAAGAATGGGAGGGAAAGTGAAGGACCGAGAATCCTGCCATGCCGGTTTAACATGAATAAACCGGCGATGTGAGATATTTATTTAAATATGCAGCGTGATTAGACACATGATTAAATCAGAGGGATGAAGTCAGATGTACAGCAGAAATGGAAATGTCCGGAGCTGTTTAAATATGCATCAAGTATGATCTTAAATCACTACTAACGTCAAAGCGCTTTCATTTTTATAAATAGAGGATTTTTCATGTAGTGTGTGTGTGTGTGTGTGTGTGTGTGTAGAGGGAGGGAGAGCGAGACAGAGAGAGAGAATATTTTGACAGAGTTGATTTTGATTATTACGTTATCGATGTGCTTCATTAACAATATGAAACAAATGTTTCACATTATTTTCTAAAATGTAATAAATAACTACAATTACCAGAAAGGAACCTCTTCATCATAATGACGCTGTAGTTAAAAAAAAATTATTAAAAAACTCTTTGTGTTTCCTTGTTAAAAAAAACATAATAAAGCGAACAAGCCTCGTGAAGGTGGCATGTGGTTTTGCCATGCTGTGCAGGTGTGTGTGTGTGTGTGGGGGGGGGGGTGCGCTTTGTGAGGGAGGAGACTGCAGATGTACAGAATTAAGTGCCAACTCAAAGAAAACTACTTCCGTAAGCACTCGCAAAGTCAAATGTTGCATCATTTGTGTCTGTCACAAAAGATCTGAGCACTTTTTTTTTCCCCTAAAAAAATGCTAAAGTGTACACATGCATGTACAATAACCATGGCACGCTCGAGTGGGCAAGCAGGTCAAGCGCTCAGGGTGCACGCAGATTGGGAACCTGCCGCCCAGCCGTCGCACAAAAGTCACAAGGCAGAGGGATGCGGCAGATAGGGGTAACTGCTTTAACACACAAAATATACCGCAAAATGTGATGTTGCTGAATTGGTGCCTTCAGATTATAAAAAAAAAAAAAAAAAAGCCTCCACCATTTTATCATAATGTTCCAATATAAAGAAATCACAACAAGCAGACTTTTATATTAAAGGCAATCAAAATGACTGGCATTTCAAATTAATCAAAAGTGACAGACATTTTCTGGCACAATTCAAGGAATAAGAAAAACAGCAAAGCGTGCAGTGATTCTCAACGCACCGACACGTACCGCATGTCCTTTTTAAAATACCAAAATTAATTTTATAGACCACAGTAATAACCCCCCCCCTCTTTACACACACACTAAAACATATCACACAGCGCGCTTGCTTTTCCAAACTTACAACAAAGAAATGCATTGCAAGCTTTCCTGTTGAATTAATCTTTACCATAACAATCTTAAAAAAAAAAAAAAAAAAAAAGATAATATAATATAAGTAAAGCGAGCAGCAAAACAAAGAGCAGATGGACCGGCTTCAGAAAGCATTTCAAGAGTCTTTCTTGCAATCTAGTCTGTAAAATTTTTTCGGATGGGGAAAAATTCTAAAACACACGGCCGGTGCTCTGTGGCACAATAGAATTTGTTTGTCATTTGCATATGTATAGCATAAACACTGAGAGGAAGGACAGAGCCGGGTTTCAAAGGAAATCAAACACACAAACACTGAAAAGAATCAAAAGGAAGAGGAAAGGGGAGGGGAGAGATGAATCATCTGTAAACTATGAACATTGTATACATGTTCAAGAGAAGTAATAAGCTATGCAAATCTCTCCTTCTCTCTCACTCGCTTTCTCTCTTTGTCACAAACATACATGCTCTGACTTCCTCGAATAAATTGATTTCTGGTTTTATGGTGGAGGATTAAAGACAAGAGTTGAATAAAGCGCAAGACGGGGGGGAAAAAGGATGTTTGGTTTTCAAAGAGTTCGATATTAAACTGTGTAATAATTTAGGCAATCCCGTTCCTTTCCCTGTCTGAGCGCCCTGAGGTCACACTCTACTGTACGGTTTAATTTTGACAGTCTGTGTACGTGTGTGTGGTTCGAGGGCCAGAGGTGACGGCAGCTTTGACAGCTATACCTGTCGCGTTACAGTAACGCCAGATAACCTTCTGTCCTAACAGAGTGTGTTCAATAGTCTTCCATTTTCTCTCTGCTAACACACATTCATGCTTTTATAGACGTGCAAAAGAGGGGAGAATCTTCTCCTCCATTCAGCAGCGCGCAGTCACACTGCGTCGTGCCTCAAACATATGAAAGGCAATTAAATTGATTCTTTTTCACCTTTTTTTCCCCCTATTTTCTCCTGGCCAAGTCTGGGCAGAGTGAGTATTCAAGTCCAATCTAACCTTCGCTTGTGTACTTCCTATCTGGAAGAGAAGCTCTAAAAAAGAGGAGGTAAAAGGATCTTTATCAGTGTGTGAATTAACGCTCAGTTAAGTCCTCCATTTGGAAAGTATATAAGGCCAATCCATTAAAAAAAGGCTGAAAAAGGGGCCTGGCAAAGGGACACCTTGAAAATGAAGAGAGGACCTTGCAGCTCCACGTGGAAACTCCCTACTGCTGAACCAGCAGTCTTCAGGGCGAGAGAGAGAGAAAGAGAGAGAAAGAGAGAGAGAGAATGAGAGAGAGAATGAGAAAGAAAGATCACAATCACACTAGCACAGAACTGAACAATTATCTCCTAAGTAAAGGTCATTTGCGTCAGTGTAACAGTAAAACTGGGGAGATGAACTCACCACTGATATTTACTCAGCACATGCAATATAGCATGCTCAAAAGTTAGTACCCCCCTCTTTTGTGAGTGTGGGTGGGTGTAAAAACATAAAAATCATCTCATCGTAGTGGGTAGATTTTGCAAATACATCCTCAGACAAACAACATATAACTTTTCTAACTGTGCCATTATTTATGTAACAAAAATGAAGCAACAATAGAAAAAAACCATTTGGGCAATATTAAGTACCCTCATGAATAAATAGCTTGTAGAACCACCTTTAGCAGCAATAACTTGAACTAATTGTTTCCTACATGACTTTATCAGTCTCTCACGTCGTTGTGAAGTAAGTATGGCTCATCCTAACAACACTGCTTCAGTTAATTGAAGTTTTTGGCCATTCTCTTATACACAGCTCTCTTAAGGTCTCACCACAGTGTTTCAATTGGGTTGAGGTCTGGACTTTGAATAGGCCACTCCAAAAACCATGACTCTTTTATTTTCCAGCCATTCTGATCATGGTGTGCTTCTGATCATTGTTCTATTGCATGACCCAATTTAGGCCAAGCTTTGGCTGTCGGACAGATGGCCTCACATTTGCCTCTAGAATTCACTGATATACAGAGGAGTTCATGGTCAACTTATTTTATATATAGCATTTGACTGCAAGGTGCCCAGTTTGAGGGTGCAAAACAAACTTAAACTTTACTGCCATGCTTGGCAGTGTTGACATTGAGGCCAAACAACTCCACCTTGGTCTCATCTGTACATACTGTAGGACATTGCTCCAGGAGCCCGAACTGTACTTGATCAGTCTTCTTCTAATTGTGCTGCCATTGACTTTAACAATTAACATGCTCAGTGAGACCTGTAGAGTCTGAGATGTAACTGGCTTTTTTAATTATTATTATTTCTCCAAGCATGGCACGATTTGACCTTGAGGCGAATGTTTCGATCTGATGGTTTTTATTATGTTTTTATACCAAATTAAAAAAATATGGACTTAAAAAAAATGGTACTACCGTGGTATATAGACACACGCAGAATAGATGGTTTTAGGACATTTTACTGTGTTACAAATTTAATTAGGAATTAATTAAATGAATTATCCCGATCAGCCATAACATTCAAAACTCATAACATTAACACCTGTGTGTCCTGATGGCACAAGTGGAACTGACACAATTCTGAGCAAAATGTTTTTGGTTTGTAATGTTATGCCTGATTGGTGTATATTTAAGTAATAATTGTCAAACTATTTCTCCTTTAAACCTTCCTGGTCAGGTAAGTCCACCTGCAACTGGCGCCCACTGAACACTTCTTTATAAAATTCTAAGTAATAGAATATTACTATACCCAAGAAATCAACCATTTCTGAAATACTCTAACCAGCCCGTCTAACAGGAGCAACCATGCCATGGTAAAAATGAGTGAAATCCCTCCTTTATTCAAACGTTGGATGTGAAAATAAACAGAACATTATTGTTATTATTTTAAGCACAAAGCAGCTGCCACATGAGTGGTTGATTGATTAAGTGTATGAATATGCAATTCCCATTAAAGCATACTATATGTGCATAAAAGGATAATTTTTTATATCGTTTTGTTAATTACTGTGCATTGTCTACAATTGAAAAATAGCTCAGACGAACACAGAGAGAAACAAACAGGTTGTCTTTCTCCATGGTCCATTAATTTTGCTGTAAGGCCTGTCCTCAGTAGGTCTAGCCCAGGTAACTAGGGGTTGGCCGAGGCAGGAGCTGAGGTGACTCGTGTGTTTGATGGAGCCCTGCACGAGCAATACCTAAGGGCAGAGGGTCACGGACTGGGTCAGGCCTGAGCGCACCGATGGGGAAACTGAAAAAGAAGACTGGGCGAGACGAGGCAGGATTAGGCCAGGAGGCTAAATTAAGAGGCGGGTGTAGAGCACTGAAACGCACATCACAGCAGCACGAATCTGACAGGATGATATACAAGGGAGTTAGCACAAATGTGACCTTCAGAAGAGCTCCTAACACCCACTGACCAGAGTAGGAGAGTGCAAAACGGACATTAAGCGTTAGAAATGTTAAAAATGTAGACGTCCAGGTTGTTACACAACCACAGAACTGGCCACTCTATGATTTTATTCTCTGTGCATTTGTGTGTGTGGGACACCATTCAGTTGTGACCTCAGCGCCATCATGACAAAGAGAGTGAGACAAAGGGAGAGAGTCTCCCCCAGGTAGCTCAAGTTTTTCACGCTTTGCTTCTCTCTTTCGTTAGAGAACAACGAGCGTCTCTGTCTTTTTGTCTTCCACAGTTCATCCTTCGTTCAAAGCTGAACTCCTGGAGCTTCTCACACTCAACCAGACCCCAGTCACTCTATTCACCTCTTCTCCAATTAAAAGTGCTCAAAGACTGATCCCTCCTTGTATTTCTAGTTCTTCTCATATTTACTCTTCGTCTAAAAGGCTATACATTATATTCTGTGTTGGAATGGAGATAGAAGAGTTGCACAGCTATGACTGGACATGTCTCCTGGACTCTAACAGAAAGAGGAAGCATGGTGTCAGTGTACACACTAGAGAGCAGGGGATTGTACACATTACGAGTGTTTTTCATTCACTGCACTTTCTCACAGGCCACCTTTTTAACTCCCCGAACGTACTCAGTTCGAAGCAAGCAAGTCGAAGCAAGTGCAAAACGGCAGCTGTCACAGATCTTATCAGATATTACATATTACGGGAGTACAAAACAAGTTTGAATTTGTAGAACAAAGTTAAAACTCTTCATCTGTATACATGCACAGACCATGCACCATGCACACACAAAGGTGTAATATCTTTGTGAGCGAGTTGTATTGATGCAGGTAAGGAAGGTTGGATCTTAACTTAAATCTAATCCCATCCTAAACCTCACTAGCCAAATGTAATATATAAGAACATATTTTGGTTCCTTGGATTGTATAATTTTTTTCTAATAAAAATACAGACATACGGCACCACTCTTTCACTGTGATCATTTTTCATTTAAGACGTCACAAAGCATGAAAAACACATACAGTATGCACACTATGGCAAGGCGATATGATAATATCAATGATAATATGATGTTGTGATACATTATTCACATTATTGTGATACAATACACTTTTCTGCAATATCATGTTTAATAATTACAAACTAAGCAGCAGCTTAAAAATGCATTTTTAAATATGAAAAATGAATAAATAAAAACCCATCTGTATTGCTGCTTGTACTGCCCTGCTAAAAAATTGTTAGCAAACCAATATATTGTGATACATATTGCGTATCGTAAAAACGTATTCGCTATATTTCTGTCCCACTCCTAATGCACACTGCAGAAATATGGAGATACAGTAGGAGCGGTGTGGGCTTTAAAGGGATGACAAATCACCCCCTTAATCTAAGTGCAATCACTCTTGCACTCTAGTATGCACTTTGTAACAAGTGTACACTTCACCAGATAGATGCTGTCTCCTGCCATGGTTTCAGCACGGCAACTCATGAGAGTGAGACAAAGTGATAAATGGCAAGAACGGGCAAGAGAGTGCATTACAGTCAGTTACATCTTTTTCTTTATATACCTTTTTTCTGTTCCCCGGAGATGCATGGACACACTCCGCCTAATACAGTCCTCATACACTGTTTATCCGTCTTCCTTACTATATCAATCCGAGAGGGTTTAGATGCTCCAAAGCCATATGTTTTACATGTATATCTCACAGCAGATACACAAAGCTGGATAAGCTTCTGGTCACCATATTCTGTGCACGACATGCTCACAAACACACACACACACACACATTCTCCCTCTCTACAATTACACTTCTTTATTATAGTGAAAGTGTTTTGAAAAGAGTCTTTAAAACTTTAGTGACACACTCATCAAAAATACAGCCATAGCACAGAGTGATACACAGGCAGCTAATAAAATGTTCATACACACACACACACACACACACTAAAGAGCACTTCCTCCCCTGTGCATATGCTGTTTGAAGAATCAAATCCTCCTCATTACAGCATGTGTATGTGTCTTAGGCCAGGATATCCCAGTCTCGCTGCATCACACTGACTGTGCAGCTCATGTCTTATGCATGAGGGCACGTCTGCGGACAGCTGCAGAGCAGTCCAGAGCCCTACACACTTTCATATTCTAATGTGTAGAACGGAGAAGGGGAAATTGCATTTCTAAAGCCCCAGTACTACAGGGCATTGGGCCCAATGCAGCCAAAACATAAACACGCTCGCTGGTCAAAGCTCCACTGCCACAGAGCGGAAAAAAAACATACATAGAAAATAGTAGGCTAAATAGGACAGCATGGCAGGCTTGGAGTGGGATAAAAGCTTGCTGAGGACAGCAATAAAATAAAGCTAAAGGGATTTCCAACATATTGAAAGAGGCTCAGAGGGAAAGAAGTAAGGGAGGGGATCCAAGCAATGGCACAAAACAAAGAATCTACACTGGTCACTGTCATTTAACTAATTTTATCGGTTGATTTCTAGTCATGCTGTTATTCTATGGTTGTGACAGTACAGAAAAAGACAGTGGGAAAGAAAAAGAAAAAAAAAAGTCTCCTCTTATTCTTCATATTAAATGAAATGATGTACATTACACTAAAGAAATGGGAACACATGTTTTACTGCGCCAGGTTGCACACTGCCTAAAGATACATTTTAAAAATTGCTTGTTTGTGTAACAACCTCAGCAGCAATCTCATTTCCCCTCTCGTCTGTTCCAACCACTCGGCATTCAGCATCACCAGTATATTAATCACCAGCCTGATCATCGGTCATCACCTGCACCTGATTCTCACTGGTTCATCCCTTAAGTTATTTTAATGCTTGAATGATTTGTAGGTCGCTGTGTGGCTTTACAAACAAAAAACATTCCTCAGAAACTGGTCAGGTATAGGGATCGGACTGAAAATGAGAGCGAAAAAGTCTAACTATTCCTTGAGACATGAGGTGACTTTTGCACATTACTGTATAAACTTGTACAAACTTTTAAACAGTGGAGAACTGGCTATAATTCCCTGGATGCACAAGGAGTGCAAAAATTGCCAATATATTTTATATAAATAAATAAATAAATAAACCATACCTGTATTTTGGTATCTATGTGCTAACGTGTTTAGGAACCGTAATGGCACAATCTACAGTAAATAGTGAAAATAATGGTCCTTTTAAATAAGAGACATTTTTACTACAGGTGATGGCACTGTTACTACTTTTGTAACTCAGTGAACCCTACAGAGTAATAGAGCAGTGTTGAGTAAAACTTCTTACCTTTAAATGGGTTATATTGTCTATATATATGTATTAGCTTTAGTTTAATCAACATGTAGACAAATTTCTTACTTTCATTCCAACCTTGGTCAACCATGTCTTCATAGATCTCACTTTGTGCACAGGGGCCTTGTCATGGGTGCACATGTTTGGGCCTCTTAGTTCAAGTGAAGATAATTTGTAATGTTACAGACACATTCTGTACAATTCTGTGCTTCCAATTTGGGGCAACAGAAGATGGGTGTGATGGCCAGGTGTCCATCAATCCTTGACCATATAGTCTACAATCGGTCCTCAGTATACTGTAGATAGTATAGGAATTGGTTCCAGGACCCACCCATAGAGCCAAATCCATAAAATGTTGTAGTATTTGCATATAACCTCCAGTATACTTCTATAGCTGAAATGTCACTATAGAACAACTTGTATGTTTTAGATAAACCATTTCCTGTTCCTAACAGTAGGCTAAATAAATATTATGTGCCTTGATCAGTCCCAACATTAACACCATTGCCTTGGTGAAATACCGGAGTAACACTGATTATCAATTATATACCAGTAGACGTTAATGCTCACTATGATAGAAAAGTATCAGAACACTCCGATCCGATTCAGCATCCATGATATGTGCTGGATAACCCAGTCTGATCCATGGAGGCCCCACCTTATAACTTACAGCACTTAAGGGATCTGATACTGACATCCTGGTGTCATATATGACAGCACAACCTTTCCTAAACTCTGTGGTAATTAAAAGCTGTCGGTTTGAAAATATGTCATATGAAGCATGGTATGCACATGAACGTACAGAACCTCAGGGAGGAGTATGCCGATCATTACCTACACCGTCTAGCTAAGTTACTCTGACCATCATGCAGCAGGAAAAGAAGCATTAGCTACTGTACAAAACAACCTCATTCATTTATATAATTTCACTAACACATCTTTTAATTGAAAAATGACAATTTGTTTATTTCTCAGCCATGAAGGAAAAAACTTAAGCATAGATTTATTTCAAGTATCTTAAGCAATATCTATTCCAACAGGCTGCAAGAGAAAGCGCAAAAATAAGCCGTAAGTTAATATTACAAATTGATGGATTTTACACTGGGCAAAAATTATTTATCTAGTATACAAGAGGTATTAATGAAAATGGGTGGCAGATTCAATAGTACAATACAGAGATAATATTTCTTTATTTATTTATTTAAACAAAAAGAAACCATAAATCTGTTCTGGTCTGTTCTGATGCAGTGTGCATTTTTCATATTAGCAAAAAGAAACCTTTTAGACACGTCCAGATAAACACAACTAATAAATTCCCAATAAATGCCCAAATTTGTAGAAGCATATATACATCTACATAAATGTTGCTGCCTGTCCTTCCCCTCCATCATGTATTCAGTGCAACTCTGAGCACTACTGCTCTGTTCCTGCATCTCTAAAGAGGGGAACTATATTCCGCCCACGTTACAAAGGTCCATTATTGTAGTATCATATCACAGTAGGAATACAGTGTCAATAAAAGCAGACACAGAGAGACTTATTCTCCTAGATAAATCCCTGCAATGGGAAATGATCCGCCTCCCTACAACACTGAGGTGAGTGCCAAAATAGAGGAGGGGAAGGAAAAGAGGAAAAAAAAAAAACCCAGAAAGATCACAGAGTCGTTTATTTAACCTCTTGCGCATTCTGCGCTTAACTGCACCTTATACACAGATATATTAATATGGTATTATGCACAATAACAGTTTTATGGATTTTAAATGGCCATCATTTACCAACACTGCGCAGCTATCACATGGAAGGACAATTTTATAACCCCTACATGTAAATCTTTCTCTTTTTCCCCCATCATCTGGTAGGAGGTACAAAACATTAGAGACGTTTTATTGACGCACAAGTCTGACAGATGGATATGAATGATATCAAACAGAAAAAAATCTTTAATGATGAAAAGATTTGCAACTAAAATCAATGATCAGTCTTGCAGTAGGTTCATGTGGCGTTATGGAAATGTATTTAGTGACTCGAGAGCGGCGCCCATATAAATGACCTGATTATTTTTACCCCATGGGTTACTTTACAATGTTTTTGAGGATGTAGGGGGACAGGGTGGAGAATGTGTGTGGGCAAAAATTAAACACCAGAAGAATAAAAATAAAAATGACAATGCTTTGCATTGTTTTGTTTATTGTGGAAGGTCACACAGCAGAAAAATAAATACTGAAGTACCTACTGTACTCCTTAACCCTTTTTAACCCTCATTTAGAAATCCATGCATCTCAGTAAATTGGAATATCATTGAAAAGTTTATTTATTTTAGTAATTAAATAAGTGAAACTCATATATTATATAGATTCATTACACACCGACTGATATATTTCAAGTGTTTATTTTGATTTTGATGATTATGCCTTACAGCTAATAAAACCCCCAAATTCAGTATCTTAGAATATTGTCAGACTCTAATCAGTTAATTAACTCAAAACACCTGCAAAGTTTTCCTTTAAATTGTGTCAGTCTAGTTCAGTAGGCTGTTCACAGAGTGCTGTATTCAAGCACATTAACATAAATTTGAATAGAAGAGGAAAAAAATGTGGTAGAAAAAGGTGCACAAGCAACGGGGATAACCGTAACCTTGAGGAGGATTGTGAAACGAAGCCCATTCAGGAATTTGGGGGGGATTTATAAGGAGTGGACTGCAGCTGGAGTTAGTGCTTCAAGAGCCACCATACACAGACATATCCAGGACATGGCCTACAACTGTTGTGTTCCTTGTGTCAAGTCACTCGTCACTCTGGTACCAGAGACAACATCCGAGTCGTCTTACCTGGGCTAGGACAAAAAGAACTGGACTGTTGCTTAGTAGGCCAAAGTCGTATTTTCAGATTGAAGTAAATTTTCTCAGAGTCTGGAGGAAAAGAGGAGAGGCACAGAATCCTAGTTGCTTAAAGTCCAGTGTGTAGGTTCAACAGCCAACAGTTATTGAAGGACTTTTTTTGGCTCTATTTTTTTTTTTATTTTTTTTTTTTTTACATTTTGGTCCTCATTTTTTACTCCAGTCCCTGTACCTGACCAGAGGACTGTGCTTTGATTAAAAAAAAAAAAACTTAAGGCATAAACCAGTGAGAAACCGGTGCAGATGACGAGAGTTGATCAGGCCAGTGATTGGTCTACTGATGGATGCTCAGCTGAATGCTGAGTGGTTGGAACAGGCGAGAGGGGAAATGAGGCTGCTGCTGAGGTTGTAAGATAAACAAGGGATTTTAAAATTGTATCTTTAGGCACTTTGCAGCAAAAAAACATTTTGCCTTCCACATCAATTTAACCTACATCATTTAATTTCATTTAATATGAAGAAATAAGGTGCGGCTCAAGACTTGCACAGTACTGACTGTAATTAAAAATAGGTTTAATTGTGAAATCTCAAAAACTCTTGGGACTTTTAATTGGTTTGCCTTCAAACTCAAACCTCTTTGTTTTTGGGTGAAAGTGAAATTGAATTTCTATATTAATTGATTATCGCAGATCATTAAAACTTGTTTTAAGCGTTTAAAATTAAAATAGTCGGTATATAATAATGTGAGTTAAAGAATCCCAGGAAATATACACTATGAAAAACACAAACTATTACTTGTAGAAGGTGTGTAAGTTGACACACACAGTACACAGGTGAGGCAACTTTACATCAGTGCTAGAGAACAAAGGAGTCTACACGTCCTACATTATCCATTTGGCTCCATTTTAGCAGCAAGCAAATCAATTCTCTCAAGAGCTTAATACCTTTGAAGGTAGAACAAGCCGAAGTGCCGGCCAGAATCAAGAAAGTATCCATTATTTCCCCAAAACAATAGCGCGCTATCGGCACTGGACTCGCGGTAATTACATCATTAGCTAATTTCTCCCGGCGGGACACAAGACACTGCGTGTGATGGAGACAATTTGACCGAGGAGGAAAGAAAGAAAAATCAACAGCTAAGCAGAGACTATCTCCGCTAGTGTCTGATCAATTAGCACGATGAAAACACAATGGATTTTACATTACCAGTCTAGCACTCGCTATTGGTTTACTTAATGTTTTGTTGGATGATATTCTCTGTACTCGGCTGATGTGACGCTGAAGAATCAATGAGAGAGAGATGGGCTCATCCAGTACTCGGCGAAGACTCAATCAGCCAGGACTAATAAGACACACTCCTACGTGCACGCACACACACACACATCTGTCTCACTTGCCAGAGAACCATGAATTTCTTTCTTTACTTCTGTTATTTACTTACTTGATGTTAATTGTTTTTATTATTATTATTATTAGACGTTCATTCAATTATATTAAGTTAACGTCAATTATTAAGTTATTCAAATCAGATCTATATTGTAAAAGTAATCATTTATACACAACTAAATATTCACGCAACTCCTTTTTTAAAATTATTATTATTATTTTTTATAAATCTTCAGTCTTTGGTGGAAAAAGCTGTTTTTCTCCCTGGGTTAATACTAATGTCCACACAGTGACAGATATTTCTATCCCTGTGGGGACATTTGGTCCCCACCACTATATAAAATAGGCCCAAATATGGATTATAAGTGTATGTGTGTGTGTGTATGGTGGGGTCCTACATTTAAATACAAAAACATGCAGTCCGGTGCGTCCTGGGAATTCCTCACTTCATTCACACAAGGATTATTTTAGATTATGGAATTTAATCAGGAAAGACTGTGTGGCTAATAACTGAATATGGATATGTAAAGTCCAAGTAGTAAAAGTAATCGTAGTACTTTGCTGTAAAAGCTGCGCTCAGAGACGACGCCGGTTTACTCACATGCTCCCTGCTCCCCCTCTGCCATCGCTTTTTAAAGTCATGTTACATTTAATACGAGTGGGGGCCGTTATTGCTTGTGTGACATGGCTCCCACCCCCTCATGGGCTCGGGGTAAAAGAATGCTTTTACATGACAATGAGGCTGACATGTTACAGTCAGAGCATCCATTATCATATGGAGCTGTGTAGAGATGATCAGTCGATGGCAGCCATCTCCTGGCTAGAGGATCAGGATGATAATGCATGTTTATTATGGCCTCTCCTCTGAACACGCGCACACACACACACACACACACACCTTTATAGAATAAAAGCAGCTATGAAAGAGCCACTTGTATTAGTAAAGCACTTTTGCTATTTAAAAAAGTGCCTCTCTGAATCATCATTTTCTCTCTCTCTCTCTCTCTCTCTCTCTCTCTCTCTCTCTCTCTCAATCACACACATACACACACTCACATATGCACAAACAAACTAAACCTATCTATCACTACTGTAATTAACATGATGGAAAAAGACCGGACTGGCACAACCCCCCACTTTGGCAGTGCAGCTTAAAAAAAAAAGAAAAGAAAAAAAATGTCCATTTGAAAATGACCCAACATACCTTATACTGGATCATCAGATTTATGGCATATTAAAAACCGCAGTGAAAGAGAGAGGTGGAAAAGTTAAAAGATGTGTTTCATCGTAGAGATAAATAATACACTTGCAGCTCCGTGATTGCAGGGCTGTTCATTTCAAGTCAGAGATCTTGGCCTGTGCTGTATTTGTGAGAGGAAACTCAATGTTATGTGACACACAGAGAAGTCAATAAAAAAAAATTAAAAAAACATGAAAAAAGAATTAATGACATGGAAACCTATGTAATGTGTGCATCTAAAAAAAAAACTGAATTTCGTGGAAAAGTTATTTTTGTCTGTAATTTAATAAAAAAATTTAACTCTCATGAATTCAATCTCAAAAACATGTAAAGTGAAATAATTCAAGCATTTCTGGTTAAATTTCCAGTATCTCAAAATAATAGAATATTTCATTTTCGTTTGTTTAAATTACTTTAGAAATACAGTGTATCCCTTGATACACAGGTCGAGCTCAGTACACTCAACCACAATAATGGGGGAGACTGCTGACTTGACAGTTGTCCAGAAGATGATCATCGACACCGTCCACAAGGAGTGTAAGCCACAGAAGGTCATCGCTGAAAGGGCTGACTGTTCACAGAATGCTGTATTGAAGCTTATTCATGGAAAGGTAACCAGAACAGAAAAGTGAGGTAGGAAAAGTTGCACATGCAACAGGGACGACCACAGCCTTCAAGAATTTGGGAATGTTTCACAAGGAGTGGAGTGAGGCTGGAGTCGGTGTATCAAGAGCCACCATGCAAACAACTCTTGTATTCCTAGTATCAAGACACTTCAGAACCAGAGACTACATCAAAAGAGTTTTCCTGGGCTGAGGATAAACAGAACTGGGCCATTGCTCAGTGGTCCCAAGTACCCTTTTCAGACAAAAGTAAAATTTGCATTTCATTTGGACATACAGTAAACGTTCCATAGACTGGAGGTAGAGTGAAGAGGCATGGAATCCAGCATGCTGAAAGTCCAGTGTGAAGGTTCTACAGTCAGCGATTTGTGGTGCCATGTCATCTGGTGGTGTTGGTCCAATGTGTTTTATGAAGATAAATGTCATGCAGATATCTCCCAAGTGATTTAGGCCATGTCCACACATAGGCATTTTTAAAAACGGAGATTTTTCTTCTACAAGATTTTTCAATAATTTTGTCCACACAACTTATGTTTTAAAAATATCTTTGTCCACATGAATACACAAAACACCCTGCTAAGGGCTGTTAGGAGCATCCTTAATCAACACTGGGCCAATCAGAAGCCTTGACAAAACGTCATCACCGGGTACGCTTTGTGGAAATCTGACAGGTCGCGACGGGCGTCGCTGTCTGTGAGGTGTATATTAATTGCTTTGTATGTAGCAGCAGTGAGCTTCGTAGTACATTTAGACACCTCTGTTCGTTAACGTAATGTGGAAGTAACTGTGCATGAATGTACACACATGTAAAAAGTCCAGTAAGCAACGTTAACACAGTCGGATGGAATTTTCCAAAAGCTCTGTTTTCAATGGTCAAAACTGCGTTTGCATGGAAAGGCCAAAAGCGCAGATGAAAATCTCAGTTTTTAAAAATACCTGGCTAGGTGTGGACATCGCCTTAATTATCATGCCTGCTGAGAAGCTTTATGGAGATGCGTTTTCCTCTTCCAGCAGGACTTAGCACCTGCCCACAGTGCCAGAACGACCACTAAATGGTTTGCTGACCAGGACATTACTGTACTTGATTGCCCGGCCAACTTACTTGGCCCGTACCCCTAGAGAATGAATGGTATATTGTCAAAATGAAAATAAAAAACAGCGGAGCCAACAGTACAGATTAGCTGAAGGCTGCTATCAAAGCAACCTGGTCTTCAATAACACCTTCAATAACTTTTCAAAAGCTGCACATTTCTGCATTTATTATACTGTAAATGCTTTTATGATTCATCTTATGAAAAATTCCAATATTTTGATAGGAGATATATACACACACACACACACACACACACACACACACACACACACACACACACACACAGTTGACACTCTATCTGAGGACAAACATATGTTCTGCGTGTTTACAACATGCACCTCTGTTCAGCGGGCTGGTATTAGACTTCCTAATTGCCCCTGCTGTGTCTCTGGGAGTATGGGACAAGGGGCTTGCAGGGCCTAATTGACCCTCTTGGTACTGTAGTGGAGTACTAAACGAAGGCAGGGTAAATAAGAATGAGAGGGATGATTAATAGTGTGGGGTTAGAGGCCTGAGCACGGCCCGGAGAAGAGATGACCCAAGCCATAGACCACGGAGCATTAAGCCCTCCTTAGCGGACATGCAGTATCCCCCACTCATCTGAGGACAGGATGAGTGAGGTTAAAGGTTAGGAGGAAGAGGTGAAGGCTGAAGGCTGAAGAAAGGGACAGAACAGGAGGAACACAAGGAAGCCAACGTATAAGACAGGAGACTCAGTGGAGAGCGTTTGTGAGAGAGAGAGAGAATAAAATGATAACATAGCAAAACAATAAGTTACTCGATACTGTATAACACATACATGCAATATATATCAAACATCCACACGTTTTTTTATACAGCAAGCTGCAATATTGACTACAATTTTCTCACTGCCTTAACATGGAAATTACTTAAATATCACAGTGTCCCTACATTCATCCAGTGAGGGTGCAGAATGTTGCATGTAACCATGTGCAGGCTTCATCTCACACCTCTTCAGCTCTTAAAAAGGGGCAGGGCCTCATTTTTCATGCAAACTGTAATTTAGTAAGACTGCCTATTGATTCAGGACGGCTTGTCTCCCAAACAATGCCACTTCAATCAGTGCACTTGGAGGCTGCCCAGCCCGCTGCCAATAGCCGCACGGACTGATTTAAGAGATGGATAAAAAGTAGATACGTCGAATGGTCGCTCAGTGACTAATGGGGCTCCTCTGCTCAAGCTGGGACTATGCATCATGATTTAAGCAAAAGACCTGATGAGAAGATTAGGAAGGGAGGAAGCACGAGGCCATCGGGAATTTCAATACAGAGAGAGAGAGAGAAAGAGAGAGAGAGAGAGAGAGAGAGAGAGAGAGAAGAGGATATGGAAGAGAAGAGTAATGCTGTGAAAAGACAGGAGGAGTTTAAAGTGTATGATGTCCAGCTTAAGTTGGAAAATACTGATTTCTTTCGTGGAATATTTTAACATTGACTTCTAGTAAAAAAAAAAAAATGTATTATTCAAAGTTTCCAGCTAATTATTAGTTCCAAACTGTAATAGACAAAAAACTGACTCTTGCTTTAAACAAACTTCTTTCTTAAATGAACTATTATTTAACTAACAGATTTTGGAGCTCCCCAGTGGTGCAACACAAAAGTGTTAAGTCTATTTTTAGGTAGAATCTTGACAATTTCACAGCTATTTGTGGGTAAAAGCCAAAAAAATAAAAATGGGTGTGGGTGGGATGGCATTTTCTCTCTCTCTCTGTCATCATTTGCAGTAACACGGCACTGTGGCAGGCATGGGTGAGTTTGGGTATGTACAGTAGAAGAGGGTATACAGCGTGTTCTTCAGAGTGGGTTAAAATGACCAGGCAGCAAGACACTGTTGGCTGGCATCACATGAGAGGAAGCACATGTTAGGCTTCACCCCAGTCTAGCCTTGGGATTTGTCTTGTAATCTAGCTGTTATGTGGGAGCTGGAAAAAAAATGTAAAATAAATAAATTAAAAAAAAAAGGGGTGGGGGGGGGGGGGGATGAGACCTGGATAGACAAATAAAGCATCTCTTTGTTCCAAAAAGTAAAAAGTGTTTTATATAAAGGTGCAGGATAATTTGACTTGGATGTCGTATCAGGGCCCGGGTACAATTCAAATTTCTCAGATCTAAAATTTTCATTCATTTACCCAAGTTTTTTTTAAATTTTTTTAAACAAAATACATTTTCTTTGAAGCTTTGCATAAAACTACAGGCAATAAGTGATAAGCATCTTTAGGTTGGTCACCTGTTTTATATCCCAGCGTAATTATATTATAATCATACACCGGCCACTGACATTGTCAGGAGAGAAAATGGATCTTGGCTTTGATTGAAAAGCCGTTTATTCCCTGTAATTTCCTCGTCTTCCCTTGTCCTTAAGCACAATAAATGAGGCTGCACTTGACAGAGCACCCAAATGAGCCCGGTCAAGTCCCTCGCTCAAGGTTAGCGCAGAGACCACAGATAAGCAGAGTGGAGAGGAGAGCCAGCAGCACAGTACCGGTGTACACACACACACACACACACACACACACACACACACACACACACACACACAGGTGAAGGGATGAAGGAATGGTTTAATTAAACCTGAGAGCAGGGTGGTTTTAACAAGATAAAAGGGATAAGACATCACATCATCAAAGAGCGGAGACACTTCGGGGAAAAGGGGAGAAAAAATGTTTTTTATTACTATTATTATTGTTAGTGTATTATTATTATTATTATTATAAAATATCTGCCTCAATGTCCTTTGCTGCACATATTTTACTCCAAATCTCACCATGCATTTCAGAATAAATTTTTTTTTAAAAAGACCTTTTTTGTATTTCAGCTTTCTGATAAAATCTTACAACAGTACACGAAAACGGTGATTGTTTCCTTCAAAGCGGCATGGTCCAGGCGCTTCAGTGTGCTTGGAGGAGAGCACTAACCACTCAACTCTCAGTGCAGTTAGGGCTCGCTTTAATGAACCATTACATCATGCCACCAAGGACAGAGAGTGACCCCTACTGTCCAAACCCTCCTTTCTAAGAGTCAGTCAATTTCCCTCACATCCAAACCCATTAATGGTCACATCAAATCAACTTAGATCAAATGTTCCATGGAGTTTTTTTCTTTTCTTTCCTCTCTTTTCTTTGCTGGAGCACACTTCTTCCTAGTCTTCAAATTATACTACGTACTAAAATTAATGGAGGAGCAAATAATATGATAAAAGCATCGACATACTGTATATAATTTGATGCGAGATGTCTAATAAAATACCAAATTATAAATCGGGAATGGCGAAAAAAAAACTTGAAATAAAAATAATAATAATTAGAAAAATCTCTCTCGCAATATCACCACCTCACATCTCGAGGTCCACATCTTAGTCACAATTTAAATGAGATTGGACTTTCAGTTAAAACAATTCCTCTTGCCACATGTGTGTGTTGAAGCTCATATCTTTCTTGCTATCTGCAGATATCTCTGTGCTAGCTGTGAGTTTGGCCACGTCTCTGATCAGTGGGAGCCGTTGCAGGGCGTGTGTGTGTGTGTGTGTGTGTGTGGTTGTAGTACCATTAAAATGAAAAAGTAGCTCTTATGCCGAAGCTGCTGAAACGCCATTAGGAAATGGAGACAGATGCAGAGATGGACACTAAATCAGACAGAGACTAATCTACAGTCCACAGCGGAAGCTCGAAAACACTTTCTTTCTCTTTCTCCTCTTCCCTCTAACGTGCTCACAACCCTCCCCCTACACACACACACACACACACACGCACATACAGACAGGACATAGGTAAACAAATGTATGGCATATTTAGAAATATAAAAATTAGTCAGATAGAAAGGGAGATTATATATACAGTAAGTGTGCATGCTCTAAATTAGATATGTGGAATATCACTAACAAATATTCTGTTTCACATGTTCATGGTGTAACCCAGCTTAATATAAAGCAATAGACCTGTGTAACCTTGTAAACCTGATCAATGCTTATTTTAAATCCCATTGATTAACAGTTGTAATTATTGATTATGTCATGCAGCTCATGCAGACAAAGCTGATGTGTCTGGTAGCACACACTCAGGTATGGGGTATGCCGCATACACCCACCCACCCACACACCCACTCGCACAGTTATGAATCTCCTGTTCCATGTAGTTTGCTCATGCCAACTATGTCGACTTGCGGTCAGGTGACTACACTCCTGCCTCGCTCAGATTTCTCCACTCCTAATTTCAGCCTCCACGTGAAGACCCCGGCCTTTCATGCTCAACACTCCAGTAATATTCAATTACCGTATGCACCACATTTCCTTCCAGCTCACAATTGATTTCTTTTAAAACGCTCGGCATCCTTCACTCCTGACGCGCCGCCTTGTTCCCGTGGTTCGGAAACATCCCAGTTAAATTACAATGCCATCTGCTTTCCGCCGCCGTGCCTGTTCCGCTCCTCCTCCTCCCCAGCCCAATCCTGTCATAATGAATATGCACTATCTCTCTCTGCCATCAAGCGCCTCGCCCTCCCATTTAATCTCATCTTAATCTCTCCCTATTGTAATTTCAAATTGTTTTGTGTTTTACGGCAAATTGAGGCGAGCGGGCCACCCGCGCGGAGGCCGCGCGCCGCTCCAGCAGAGAATGTTTTCATTTCCACTCACTGCTCCCTAAAAAAAAAAAAAAGAAAAAAAAAAAAGCACTTTTATTATTAACATGCTTATATAAATAAGAGAAACACACACAGAGAATATTGCTCTGTTGCGGAGGGGGAGGTGACAAGCAGAGGAGACAGCGTGGCTAAAACGTTCCTGCATGGGAACGTAGACGAAACTGGGGAAGAGGAGACGAGACAGAAGCTAGTCGAAAAGTTCAGGTCGAGGATGAAGTTAGGAGGAACCACGAAATGATATCAGTAGATATAGTAAATACGTTGCGATTATGTACAGTTACAGTTAAAGTAAATGTTAATAGTAGGTAAGTTGTTAGTGAATTACATAACTAAATGTTGTTTGTTTTACAGTTATGGTCTTTCTTAGAGATAAAGTGAGTCAGTATTACATAACAGTACTACAGGATTAGTGAACAGGGCATTGCTGGCTCAATGGCCTGCCATGCGGAAGACCCGGGTTCGATTCCCAGCCAGTTGCCAAAAACCCCAGCCACTGGATACGGTGCCGATCCCAAGTCCGGATAAAATGGGAGGGTTGCGTCAGGAAGGGCATCCGGCGTAAAAACCTGTGGCAAAGCTTGTGTGCAGATCGGATGGTCCACTGTGGCGATACCTTCCCAGGAGCAGCCGAGAGACCAACAACAACTAGAGGATTGGTGAGCAGAGTCAAAAGGCAAAGGCATTCACTTTCATCAGATTGTTGAAAAAATGCAGCTGGATCAGGTTCGCTGTGCGGAGGAAAGCTTTTATTTAGTAGCTTCATATCATACACAGAAGGACACGGCGACACGCGAGAACGCTCGCGAAGTGGTCCAAAATGAGAAAATGTGTTCTGTATAAAAAGCGCATTTCTATCCAATTAGGAGCTGAAGTGAATTAGATTCTTCCAGTGGCAAAGTAGGTGAATAATGCGGTTCAATGGGACATAAATTGATAATCATCGCAATGATTTCTGCTTCTTTGTACAGAGAGGAGCAGATGGAATCCTAAGATGAGAGCAGAAAGAGAATGAGAGCGTAGTAAAGAGGGATGGAAAGCCAGGCTGAGCGCGAGCGCGTTCGGTGTTTATCATGCAGTCCATAGTCCTCGCGCTCCGCCGTTGACAGTCTCTCTTGACAAAAGCCATCGTGCTCGAGCCACCAGTATCGAGTCCAGCTGAGGACAAATTTCAAGATGAACCAGAAATCAATTTGCCATCAAATTTTCATGCCTGTCCCACCCTCTCTGTGGCATTTTAATTACTGCCACCCTAGACCAGGGGTGCAGGAGATATTGACACTTAGCGCTTTACAATAAACTTTATTGGCAAGCTCTGCTTGATTGCTGTACTAAGGTAGAATAACAAGGGATATGGGTGGAATGTGCTATGTGTTGGTGTGCTAGTATGTGAGTGTGTGTGTATCTATGTAACATGTTCACTTAGCTACCAAACAAAGAATACACTATATAAAGCGAACATCTTGCAAAAGGAAGAAGACAGTCCTTGGCACTGATTCATAAACCCACACGAACCACACAGAGTCATCCAATACCTTTACTCTTCATTCCTCAATGCTTCACAAACACCTTGTTCCCTAACCCTCATTCCTTCACATGTTAAAGCGTTCAAAGTGCAGCTGATGGAAACTGATGGTTCTCCCCCTGACTGACTGGAGCTCAGCCCCGAGGCTCATATGACATAGGCAGGATATGACAATTCTCCAGAAAGGGAAAAAAACTGACATGGATGAATTGAATGCGAAAGAGATGAAAGATGGATAGACAGATTGGTGCAGGAAAGGAGAGATAGATTTCCTGTCATTAGTGATCTATGCGCAATCATCTATCTATTTTCGGCTGTACCGTTAACGGCTATTGGGTGCAATTAAGATTTTTACTGTTCTAAATCGGCTGATGAGACGGTGAATTGAATCCATTATTCCTCCATTGTGTGCAGTTAAAACTAAAATCACTTCATATTTTTAAACAAAAAAAAAAAAAAAGGAGGTTGTTAATTGCTAATATTTACAGTACTGGGCATTTGCATACACTATGAAATAGTGGTGATGGATACTATAAGAATGCCACCAGCATATAAACTCTTCATTAAATGATAAAGCTGATCCATCAGAAGAACTCTGTAGTGTTTTACAGCAATGTTTCCTACCACAACAGGGACACCTTTCTTTTTATTTTCAATTTATTACATCTTATACAAAACTTTAAGCACTTCTAATGAAATGTTATAAAACAATAACACCTTAATAATAATGAAGTATTAACTTCAAACAGTACTTGAAAACATTAAAACAGCCATAAAAATTTAAACCAAATCATAATGCGCCTTTATGTTTAAAATGGCGTAAATTCCCCCAGGTTTATTGCCGCACAGTTGGCTAAAGAATAACAGCTTCTTCTAGAATGTCGTACAGGTCTTCTGTCTCTACAAGTAAAATCCTAGGCAGGAACATCGGTCAGTACTCCATGTCACTATGCATTTAAAAATATTATATACAATGCGTTTTTCCTCCAATCAGAGACAGACAAATACAGAAGGGCATACAATAGAGCTGGTGTTGGTCTTTCAGGTGCTACCATTAGAAGGTTTAAGAGCAAACCGTCCGATCCGTACATTTCACTTGGCACAGGTTTTACACTGGATGCGCTTCCTGATGCATCCCTTCTGTATTTAATCTAGGCATTTCATTTTGGATTTTTGGGGAATTTCTGGAATTTTTGGGAATCCCATCTGGCCTTCCGCATGGCAGGTGAGAAACCTACTGTACCACTGAGACGCCAATGCTTATAGTTTGCACAGAAGCAGAAATCACATAGTACAACAGAAATTCTAAAAGTAACTTTAAAATAAATAAATAAATTAATTAATTAATTAATTAATTAATTAAAAAGTGAATTTCTTAGCAGACTGAATAAAATTTTGTAGATTTCGAAGGTAAAATGTTGAAACAATAATGCTGTACAAACACCAGAAATATCTTTCTATCCATATCATACGGATAATCCTTTTATTATTATTATAATTATTATTATTATTGGTGGTGGTGCTGTTGCGGTTATTTAACTTTGTGTGTGACTTCGCAGCAGAGAGCATTTGAAATGAAAAAAGAAAAAGAGATTTCCGGGCAATAGTAAAATGTGAAATTCTATTGGAAAAAAAAAGAAAAAAACCCACATATGCTCCAATAAACTCCTGAACAATAGCATCTCAAAAAGGCTGCAGGGTAAATTCATTCTCACACTGATAGAATAAAAGGCCTGGCTTTACATCTCCTGCAAAATTACCAGTCAATGTGCAAAATCAATTTGGCAAAAGAGAGACAAATAGAAAAGAAAGAAGCTCAATCAAGGAAGTGTTCGACTTCCGGTTGGGGTTGTGAGGCTCTTGGCTGGAGCGTAAAGCTATTCTATAGCCTGCTACTGTATATTCACTAGGCCAGGTATTGCCTTGAGAAATTTCTTTGTCTTTGGAATAACTATATAATCAGTCCAGTGAGTCAGTGAACCCAGCAGACTTCCTACACGTGTTTAATTCTTCAAGCAAAATAAGAAATAAAAAAATAAAGAAATTAAACAACACTTTGTCACACATTAGAGTAATTATAGTGACTGTTCGAAGAAAAGCATAATTTCAGGAGGAAAAAAAAAACACACTCATCCAACTGAGTGCTACGCCTGTTCATTTAATGGAGGGGTGCGGGAGAAAACGTACTTAAATACTAGAGCTGAGGCAGCAATGAACTTGATTTATAGACACATCATATGTCATGAATGAAAATAGTTAAGGATGAAGAATTGCCTTGTGGTTCCAAACCTTTTTAAAACACCTTGTACGCTGTAACTTTTTTTTTAACTTATTTTTTTTTATTATTAAATCTGTCCATAACAGAATACTGTTTCTTCCAAATAATCCTGGCACAAAACAGAGAACGAGGAAATATTTTACCTTACAAGCTTGGCTTATTATATGTAATAGAATGTCATGAGAGGGCTACAGTTGAACCATGATGCCCCCTACTGGTAGATATTAGCACTCTGTTTATGAAAAGTTCATCTCTGTATATATTCTAGGTTTACCTAAAATCATTAGATTAGAGATATTTCAATTCAGTCTCTGTAAAAGTATTAACTATATGAGGAAGAGAAATGTTAACAAAAGAACTCATGAAGATTGAAGAAAAGGACATGCGGTTGTTCCTGGACATAACATCAAAGGATCAAAAGAAACTGTGTCATAAACCATAAGGCTATGTTTCTATTAATAAATAAATAAATGGGATCTTGATTAATTATCAAATCATATTTCTGTGTTGTACAAACTGATTCCTCACATGGTGGTTTGTCTGGCCATATCCGCCATGGTTTTCCACATTAGCCTCACAGACTAGCGCAGAAAGATCCCCCGGCTGCAGTCTGGCACGTGTAGAGGAGGAAGAGCAAACAGGACACAGACATTCCCACTGCTGCACAACTCCGTCCAACCCACAGGAGCCCTCACCTTGAGAAAGCACTGACCTCTGAACAGCTCCAGAGCTATTAAATTAGAGAGATGGAGTTTTAGAAAGGTCACTCACCTCGTCTGAGATCTGTAATAACCTCCAGTGCCAAAGGTGGGCTAATCAAAACTCACACTCTTGTATAATTTTTTTTTTCCTCTCTCTTCTCTTTCACATCTTTAAATAGGTGAACTGAAACCAAACCATGCTTAATAAATACATGAAATCCTGCATCAAAGAATATCGGACATCTTTTTCTCTCGTTAATTAAAGAGATCTCCTGAAAATTTTGCCCATAACTTCAGCAGAAATACCTTTGATCTTCTCAAAAAAGAAAAAGAATGTCGGGAAAGCGGGAGGGGAAATGATCTGTAAAAATAATACTAGTTCTTTGTACTAGTTGGAAATGAAAGTTGAAAATCTTCATATGAACTTAAGTATTCTTATGTACAAGAAATGATAAAGCACAATTCCTCTACATTTCCAACAAACCTTAATCAATATTTCATTTCCAACCCAACATAAATATGTATAAATAATTTGATATTAAATGAGATGAAAATAAGCAATTTTCCTCTGGGATTAATAAAGTTCTTTGAATCTGAACCTGAAATGAACACAGTAAAACTGATGTAAAATCACTTCTGATTAGTGAACTCAATTTAAAAGTTCAATTCGAGTCTTCCAAGGGAAGTTGTATAGTTGCTTTTCTCATGAACGCAGCACATTTTTAGTAGCTGTATGAGTTACAAGTGATGTTACTAAAAGTGTTTAAAAGAAATAAATATTACTTAGAAAAGTCACAGATAGAGTTTTTTTTCTTTGATGATGTCATTCATGACTGTATCAATGTTCCTGTTATATTTGAAATGGTGATCCTGTTATTGAGATGTACTTCTCAAAATATTTATTTCGGCATCATTCTCTCTGGCTCAAAATTGTCAAAATCTAAACACGGAGTGTATGCTTTCTGAAAAAGGTGCTGTGAAAGTAAAACAAATGGTTTAGGAGAATTTGTGGATAGCAGATTCAAACCCCTTCCTTAAAATAATAATAAAACATACTTATAAAATAACAATAATAATAATAATAATTATTATTATAATAATCAATTTTTCCAGAAAAATCTAATTTATAAAAAAATTAAATAGCATACACACTTCCTAATAAAGGTGCTGTGAAGGTTTGGTCTAATTCCCATGAATGGTTTTAGGAGGAGTTAACAGAAGAAAAGTGTGACAACATGAGACATGAGACAGATAATGATCCCTGTGTGTCGTTTATGCCTTGCAGACGGGGCAAAACGAAAAAGAGAATCTTTAAAATCACATATACAGTATGAAGATGGCAGATGGTAAGAAATGTCTTTCTTTACGTTGCATACAGTTAAAGGTGTGGAACTCGGCAGAGGCGACACATTCTGAGGCAACTGGATATTAGTCAAATACACAAATAATAATTCTTGGCCAAACACCAAAAATTCTAATTGTAGCACTGTTAGGGTTAATATACTTATTCAGTAGCACCCTAATGTATTTTGCTTCGTATTTATTTTATATTACACGACAACAAAAGCATCACCTAAATTAACATTTATTTTCACATGAACAAACTCGCATTTACTTTCAACTTTTACCATTAAATCTTGAATCTCATTAATCAGAAGGTGTGCGCTATTTTTGCATAACAGCACGGCTGACAAAGTAACTCTGGCTGTAACACGAACAATAGGATTATATTAATGACCTGATTCTGATGTGTTATTATTGCCATAGTAACAGCTAATCCACATAATCTAAGACTAATAACAGGCTGATTTCTTTTAATGTATAATCAATGATGTGGTGACGTTTTCGCTAAGAGGCGTTTATTTAAATTTTGCTGGGAACAACCGTTTGTTGCAGCTATAATGTTGAACAGGAACAAACTCCAGGACATCCCATAATATTACCTTCAACTATAAACCTTTCACATTTTGTACATTAATCGATTAAACATTGTTGCCAAATCACTGTGGTATAAGCCAGATAACACTCCAGACCATGCTGATATACGGAAATAAAGCAGTTCAGGGAGTCGCGGCACTCCACTTGCGTGTTGTGCCACATCACACCCCTCTGGCATGTACTTTCATATAACAGCATGGCCTGTCGTTTGAAAGTCATAGGCCAACACCACAAAATATGGACAGGATACAGGTCCTGCCCATATGTGGTCTACAGGATGATGAGGGTTGCCTCAGTGAATACAGATTCAAACCTTTTAAGCAAAGCATACTGTAACTGCCATCCCAATACCAGTTTGTATGTCTCATTGTGATTAAACCAATAGAGACTCCTGTTTAATCTGGCAACTCTCACCAAGTGCTGTTACTAATACATATATTTACAGCATAGTAGAAGAAACAGAAGAAACTCACTACATTTAAAACTATTTTGTTATACTGTAATGTGAAACGTCTTGAGCCAGCCCTCATTTCTTCATATCAAATTCAATTCAATGAAGTAGATTAAATTAAAGAAATGTGAACAAATGTTGTACTGTGACAGAATGCAAAGTGCCTAAAAATACAATTTGGTTGTTTATGTAACAACCTCAGCAGCAACCTCGTTTCCCCTCTCGTCTGTTCCAATCACTCATCATTTAACATCACCAGTATACTAATCACTGCCCTGAACATCTGTCACCCGTTTCTCACTGGTCCGTGCCTTAAGTTAAAATTTTTTGAATGGTTCCTGAATGCTTCATAAGTCACTGTGTGGTTTAACAAACAAAAAAACATTCCTGTGAAACTGATCAGGTACAAGGACTGGATTAAGAACGAGAGCCAAATATATATGTCTTGTATTAGCAATACAAGTCTGGCCCTTTGGAAACACAATATGACATCATTGTTGTTCACATTTTTTCAATGTTTAAGTTTCTGAGTAAGGAAATAACAGACATCAAAAAATGTATCAGACTTTAAAGTAGTCAAACCTATCAGTTAAAGACTATGCTTTGTTTTGTGTGTGTGCATGAGTATGTGTGTGTGTCTAACTAGTGCTGCAAGGGTAAGAGAGCAGGTATGAATGCAGCTAATCAGGTGTAAGTGTAATACCTAATCAATGCATGAATACATTAGAGCAGTCTAATGGCCCAGGTGGAGAGGCCCAGCACAAGATGCATTGCATAGATGATTGAGCAGAACATGGAACAGCTACACAATCAATAGCATATAGAGTAAGTAAACTCAAGGGGGATCGCAAACAGCAATGAGCTGGCTCGAATTTATTGAGCTACACTATTGGAAGCTGGAAATATTCACACTTTTGCATTTTGAGTATTTAAGTGCCCTCCTTTAGATACTGTATAGTAATGATGTACGGTTAGATTGATATGACAAACTAAACTCTGAGAGCACATGTTTATCTGTTGTCTTTCCAATTAGGAATGCGGAGGTACCTATTTATCATTATCATCTGTGTATGCATAAAATTTAAAAAAAACAAAAACATAAATAAAGTATATATGAACATGTTAAAATTCTGAGTCAATGCAATAAGCTTTACATTCTTCACACACTAACTTTCACTCTCAGTTTATAGATGTGGTTTAAGGGTCAGATGGTGGGTGAATCATGCGCAGACAACAGCAGGCACCAAAAAACATTGAGATCACTCTTATCCTCCAAATGATCCTTGATCTCCAAACGCAGCTCCGGTTAACATAGCTGAATAGATTTTTTTGAATGCACAGTCACATGTTGCTGCGGCTGAACCTTTTAAAAGATGACATGCCCTGGTAAAAAGCTGTCTGTTTAGCAAAGGGAGTGCATGGGTGCATTTTTAATACTGCAGTGCACGATTCTAATGGGATTTTGATTTCATAATCAGCACATACTGTACATCAGCATTAGTGCCACTGTTACTTATTTAAGTAAGAAGACCAGTGCAGCTTTGACATGAGCTGGGTGATGTGGGAGGCAAAGGGCAGACACAATATCTGCACTGATTACACCGAGTAGCGCTTGAACATGGGGATGCATGGTCCCCAATGGTCTTCAAGCCACACCTGACCGTTCATTTTCTAACTCTGATCATACATCTTTTTTTTTTCTTATCCTTAGAGAGAAAGTTAAAAAGAGGGAGAACATGACACTAGAGCATTAGCATCAGGCATTTATTGAATGAGTGGCTATGTTTAACTAAAACTGATGAAACTGTTGTGTTGGTGTGTCCGTGTGTGTGCGGCAAAAAAGAGTGTGTATAAGTATGTGAAAAGGGGTCAAGGGTTAATCCCTATTGATTCGGCTCAGGTCTGCATACAGCGCCTCTGGGAGATGGCCACTTCAGTTGGCAATCAGCTAGCACAAATACACAATAAATCTTACTGTCCATAGCCTCTGATCACGAACGGCTTAGCACACCCGTTAAAAAGAAACACAGAAAGTCTGCTTCCTAAAGGCTAAACGGCTAATTCCACAAAGTGCAGCCTGTCTTAAGAGAGCAGTGTGCAGGTCCTGAAAACGGCTACGTTCTGGCAAGTGTTGTTTTCATTGTTAATGACATTATTGGTATCTGTATCTGCTTAGTGCTCCAAAATCCATCTGGGGGGAAAAAATGCCAGCGTAGGCTGACTTTTTCAATTGCACTCAACATGAGGTAGTTCTGTTGCCTAAAAAATGTCAGATCAGTAGTTTAACTTCACCCCAGTTCCAAACAAGGTACTCGAGATCATGCTGTAAATTTCTGCGTGGGTATTTCTGCGTGTGTATAT
>JAQMYG010000012.1:20487832-20512784 GCA_030014215.1 Clariallabes teugelsi | reverse complement strand
TATATATATGTACTGTATGCGCATGCATCTTTCCTACTCAAGCAAGTTTTTTCTTGCATACTAAGGGATCCCAGGTGCAGCACACACCTTTAGTCACAATACGGTGACCTGATATCCTTTCTGCTGGCAAGCTTCCCAAAAAACCTATAATAAAACCACAAAACTCTTCATATATATGTATCTATTTTGAAGACATTTCATTCCGTTCAAGTCAAACTGAAGTTATTGCCACATCTGTCGTACAGTCTTGACCTCAGTCCAGGCCATTTCCACATGTTTGGGCCATTAAAGGAGTTCCTGGGAGGCCAGCATTTCTAAAGGAAAGCAGTAAATCCAGAGTACTAAGAAACCTTAGTCCCGGTTTAACCTGAACGCCCCTCATATGTTCATTCCGAATCATGTATTTATATTTGGTTACATCCCTAACGTACATCTCCCACTGAAACAAAATCACAGCACAGCATAAGACACAATTTCCCACCAACCCACAGCACAGCCTAATCAATGGCTCGCAATCAGAACATCAATCTCACATAATATCATTGGGCTAATCTTGTCAGACAATATCTAATTAACAATCATTCGCCCTCGTTACACATTAATTGTGCAATTTTTTAATATTTAATAATCAGTTTGGGTGAAGGCGACAGGGTCATAGGGGGTCATGACCTCTTGTTATGGCTGAGCCCAAGTCTGGAGAGATCCCAGACAATCATTACAAATGAAATGAGGCTGCAGCAGAACTGCACACACACACGCGCACACACAAACGCTGAGGAAGACTCTTACCCCCATATCCACAACATACAACCGCCAATTAGAAAAATGAATAGCACTATTCATATGGACGGTTATAACTTGCTGGATGATCAATGAGGGAAAAAAAATATACAGCAGCATTTGTGATGAAACTGTGTAAGCATTTTGAGCAAAAAGTGTATCCTCGCTACAGCTAGAGAAAATAATATAATAATATTTGCCAAATCAATAATAATTCTCTCCATTTTCCTCTCAATCTTTTCATCTCGTTCTGCCTCCGCCTTTCTCTCATTCTCCATCTTCACTCTCTTCATTTTCCTCTCTCTCTCTCTCTCTCTCTCTCTCTTTCTCTCTCCCTAATCCGATCATGCAGGGAATAAGTGTATGCACCATGAACACATTTAATTTTCCCAGTTGGTTTTCAGCGGGCCCAGAGGTGAGCTTTAATAAGGATCAATGGCACTTTATCTAGGACAGGACCCACTTCACAGCATGCAAATTAAACACCAACACTTACAAGAAAAAAAGAGAAAGAAATGGATTTAATTAAAAAAATGTAGAACCACAGGCTCTGGGAATTCAATTAAAGGATTTATGCAAAGGTTGGCTAGCTTTTTGTGTTGCAGTACTGCTTGTATAATGAGCTTTTCATATTAAAAATCAATAGGTAATCTAGGGTGGAAGATCGCCTGCTTACATACAGTTTTGAAATCAATTTGAAAAATAGTCCATCATTGCAGTGTCACAGCGCTCTAGAGTTGGGCAGCCAGTCTTATTCTGAAGTGTCGGGGGGTTGGTATCAGACCCCGTCTGTTCCGGTGCACAGGAAAAACTAGAAGAGTGATTGGCCGAGACTTGGGGAGGGGCAGGAGCGCAAAGGAGTTTCTTTTCTGTTAGGCAAACAATAGGGTTTTCCGATACTTATGGTACTTATGGACATAATCTCACTCAGCATCCCAACACACTGTATACATGTATATCTGATTTAGAAGTTTAAAAATATATATTGGCATTAATGATGTATGAAAGTGCGATGGAAAATAAAAATGTACATTTTAATGTCATTAAAATTGACATATTTTATTCAAATAAATACATATAAAAGTGACGACTCTGCAACCTAAAACACGTGATCCAAAGAACCTGCATCACAGACGTCACCTGTTTTCTTGCGGAATGTGTTGAAGTGATCTGCTAACTGACTAGCCAGCCAATGAAATTAGCAAGCTAATACCAGTGCTACTATTGGACTTAAAACCTTTCTAACCGTCCACCAGCTCCAGAGCGCGCGTTTGTCCGGCTGCCGTTCTGAAGGCATGCTCTTTTTTCACCGCTTGGCCTTTCAGCTATAAAGTGCAATTAAAGTTGCTCCTTACTAGCTATTATTCTCTGGTGCTGTCCGGCACTATGTACTTTCCTGTCCATTCTGTAGACATGCTGTGCTTCCAGAGTCTCCTAGAACACTGTTCAGATGGCTAACTACATTATTAGCTCCAGGATTGATTTTACACTTTCATTGCTAATGTTAAGCTAGAATCTTTTAAGCTGGTATTCGGAAATTGTGAAAGTAACACCGCACAAGGGTTTCATTTTGCTGACACTAAGGAGACTACAATAACCGGGAGCACATAATCACAGAGTCTTAAAACATTTGGGACTTGTAGAAGAGGAATTCATATGGCAGGGTGGTGAGGAGCACTCCTGACTTTATAAATGTTGTTCCCTTGATATAACACTATGATGGAACTCTCTCTCTCAAAAAAAAAAAAAAAAAAAAAAAGCAAAAAGTTATGTACTGCAGTTTTTTATTATTATTATTATTATTATTATTATTACTACTACAAAGACAATAGCAATCAGGAAACGGACACCAAAAAAGACCGGAAAATCAATAGGAATAAAAAAAAAAAAAGAATAAAGATTTTGAGAAAAGCCACGAATAACAGAAATCCCAAAGAACTGGGATGATATGTTTAAAAATGTATTTGATTTCAAGCAGGTGAATTATTAACACAATGAAGAGAACAAAAGTTTTAGGGATTTGTTGAAATTCAATTTTACAATGTTCTTTTGTTTTTAAAATGTTAAAAATAACACAGTATTGTGTAATTAGGTTTCAAAAATTTGAACAGATATCCAAAAGAAAAGAAGTTATCAGCTTCCATCAACTACTTTTATGCAAATATTCTGAAAAGGGTGCAAAACCATGTAATCAAAAGAGCCAACGCAACACGGCACAGTGAATCTCAAACAGTCACGCGGAGACGGGAACACCGCTGCTTTGTCATCAAATATTTGAAAAATTGGTTCGCTTGGCCCTTTATCATATCTCTTTATCCGTATGCCAGCGCTTCATGCTCAGGTAAGCTTAAAAATAAAATAAATGTAGAATTTCTGCCATTTCCGTTGAGGCTTCTCATGTGCGAATTTAAAATTCACATTAAAAAAAAGAAATTGGATGAAAAATACTCAGCTTAAACTGCTATTGACAGACACTGTATATCAATATGTCTCTAAAGGAGCTGTCTGTTCAAAAACAAACGGTAAGCGTTTTTGGAAAATGTTAAATATTAAGACATTACACAACCGAACGGATGGAGGAGGCGGCTCGGTGGAGGATCCTAATTACCTCGTGTTATCCGCCCACCTGATGGGACGCGTGAAGTTAAATCACGTACAACTTTATCCAAATCCCTGAGCGTTCTACTTCCATTTACACCGAATCAGTTGGGTACGCTGAGCTCATTTGATGAAGATAGCATTAGGTCTCAGATGGATGGGCTGCTGTGTGACTTTGACTGGGGAGGGGGGTCAAACGGTGTGACATGACAGCCACTGGTCCTGCTTGAAAGCTGCCTGCCAGCCTCTGACGGCCTCCTTATCGATTCGGACACACTCCCGGCCACATCAACTAATCCACAAAAAAACCATTTACTCAATTCCCCTCAGTGGAATGAGCCAAACACTGAGGACGAGATGCTGTGTGTGTGTGTGTGTGTGTGTGTGTGTGGGTGTGTGTGTGTGTGTGTGTGTGTGTGTGTGTGTGGGGGACAGAGCGAGAGAGAGAGAGAAAGCCACAGAGAGTACGTGTATATGCATTGCTTTAATGAAATGGCAGCCTATGTCTTGGTAGGCAATAATCCAGGTAATAGGTTTTGCACTGGGACATGTCAATAGAAGCAAATGGAGCTGTTACCTTTTAGGCCAGATTGTCAGATTGCCTTCCAGAGGCTCAATAGGCAAAAACATGAGATGTACAAACACCTACAATTATCATCATTATTATTATTGATATTAATCTCTATTAATCTGTTAGAGATGGGGGGGGGGGGAAACAATCGATTCAGTGATGTATCGTAATCCTTTCGTGTGGTAATTCATGTATCGCCACACTGACTCCAGAATAAAAAAGAAAAATTGTTTGTGGTAGTACAGTAATATGTTGCAGTTCCTCCAAAACCCTACAGGTGGTGCACACTAAACTATTCACACAGTGGCGGAGAACACAGCATCATGTGGTAGAAGGGAATCATTTGCTTAATCTCTTTAGAATTGTAACAAATTCTAAGGAAAATTACATCGAACCGGCATATTTATAAAATGGTGATTCTGATCCACAATCGTAATAAAAATCGAATCGGCACCTAATGATATCGTATCCGGTTGTCCCTGGTGATTCCCGTCCCTAATATCTACAGTACGCATGTAGATATAATCAAACGTTTTGTTAATAACAGGTCATCTCTTTCCTATGATGCTTTAGCAACACTAACTGCAATCCAATAAAGTTTATTAAATTGTAGGGGAGGGCAGGAGGGAGGGAGAGAGTGCACGAGTAGAGAACGAGAGGCTACACGTTGAGTTTGCGCTCTCTCCTGCTTCTTTTTTGACTCTCTGGTGTTGCCTTGCAAGATCTGAATTTAATACACTGGAGGAAGTCACTCTAAAATAAACCACTGTTCCTTCGTTGGATCATAATGGAAACCCATGTTGTCAGAAAGCGTCACTCCGCCAATCATGCGGCCATGAAACATGGGGTAAGAAGACGAAGAGACTGAGCTGAGGGCCGTCTGTAGCTTTAGTCTGTAGCTTTCGCCTGTAGTATTTCGACTGCGTTTCCTGAAGGCCCTAATCACCAATTATGAGTCTATTAGGGCTCCTGGCAGCTCGCTAGGCCCTGTTGGGGTGGAGAGACTTCTGCACCTCTCCCCTCTGCTCCAGTAAGCACATGTCAGCTGAGCTGCATGTCACGGGCCCCGGTAAGCACAGAGGAACAACACCTGACCTCACTGCCGTTAACTGAAAGAAGACATGCAAAGCACCAGCAGCACTGCACACACATCAGTGCAATGACGCCAAGTCTCTTGGGAGGATAAGACTTTATAAAAAATAAAAAAAAAAGGAGACGTGGAGAGATGGAAAGAGATGGATTGCGCTAATAGAAATAGGACTCTCATTAATTGGACATGAACAGAAATCCATCTCTAGAGTCTGCGTGATCTTCGTCCTCTCTGCACGACATCTCTGTCTTATTCTACCTACAGTATACTGAGGGACAGGACACTAGGGAAAGGGCTTGAGAGACAGAGACGTGCACTGAGAGAGACAGAGAGAGAGAGAGAGTGAGAGAGAGAGAGAGAGAGAGAGAGAGAGAGAGAGAGAGAGAGAGAGAGATTTAACCTCCCATAAGGATGAAGTGAGAGTGAGACCAGGTCTCTCAGCAGCCTGGTTAAATTACCTTGCAGGCAAGTGGCGAGACAAGTGCCAATGCACAGAGGAACTTGTTAAAGTCTCCCTTTAAGAGCAAACTGCTGGCTAATATATGACTATTGGGCCGTGGTCAAAAGTTCAGCCCGTGCATATGTAAAAAGGTAGCTAGAAGCCTGAGGCGGAATCCTGGGGAAAATAATTGCCCTAAAATGCTGAAAGCATGCAGTCAGACGTGGGGCACGCTCCCTGTAAAGGGTCCACATGGTGGGGAGAGGAGAGGAGGGGAAGCTGATTGGACCACTGTGGTTCCAAATCCCCTGTTCTCATCAGACCTCTCTCCCAAAGCTTCACACAGCCATTAGACGTGTGCCACCAAGGCCAGACATCTCAGAAATGTCATGCAAAACATGGTAAAACAGCTGTCTGACAACACTAACAAAAAGGTTACGGCTGTCAAATGGGAAATCTGAATGCACACGGAGGATAAAATTGCAGTAAACACTGTTACTCTTTACTTAGGTGTTTGACCTTGAGCCAATGCACATAATAATAATAATAATAATAATAATAATAATAATAATAATAATGTAAAGATATTAAAATAAATATTTTAATATTATAGATATAATATATGAAAGATTTAAATAGGACAAAATATTTTTACAATAAGCATTTAATATGTAATGATGAGGAAAATCTACAGATGGCATGATGACATTATTTCCTTGATCGATTCTGATACTGAAACCTTAAATATTACCAGATACTGATACATATCAATTATATCTGATATTATTATCTTTACCTTTTTTTTTTTTTTTTAAGATAAATTTTGGATTTTTAATGTATCAAATTAGCTATAATAAAATTTTAAGTACAAATATAGACTTACTAAAGAAAAAAGCACTAAAGTAAATATTTCCAGTAATAAATACTGGAGGTGGGGGGGGGGATCGATTTAGTTACGTATCGCAAGTCTGTTTTCGTGTGTGTGTTGGCAATTTATGTATGGCCACACTGACTCCAAATAGTTTTTAAATTTTTTTTAATTTAAATGTTTGCATTTAAGATGGCAAAATGTTCCTCTTTGTTCCTGCAGGTGGCGCACTCTTAACTAGTCACACATAGGCAGAAGCACAGCATCCCGTGTGGTAGGAGCAAATTACTTGCTTACAAGTTGGTTTAGAATTATAACAAAATCAAAAATCAAAAAATGAACATTGCATTGGGATATTTATAAAATGGTGATACTATCAGAATCGCAATACAGATTGAATCAACACCTGGGTTATCATGATAATATCGTATCGATTGGTCCTTTGCGATTCCCATCCTTATCAAATAAATTATTTCTTTTCCAAACTGATTCCAGTTGCCGTTTGTTACAGGATGAGAAATCCGATACGTTTTCTTTCATATCCAATCCACCATTTTTGCTGGAGTTAACCCGGACCATATCTCGAGTAAGAAGCAAACGCTCCATAATGCTTCATCCACATTTCCATATTAGGAGGGGGCAGGCGTTAATATAATCAGTACATCCATTCTTTCATCACTGCTAAGAACAGTTTTTCAAAATGACCCCGTCTTCATTCGATGTACGAATCTAACACGTCCAACTCTGGGACAACCGGCTCTACTTTTAGATAAGATTAAAGAAAGCAATCGAAAGAGAGATAGTTATTAGCCTGATATAATAAATTGCGGCTCTGCGGTGGAGATGACTTTCTCAACTCAGCAAAAGTACGTCTAAATCATATATCATGATATCAAAGGATGGGCTGAATATAGAAATGTAATCAAAAGTATGTTTCTCTTCACAGGTTCCAGAAATTAAGGCAGCATTTCAGGATAAGTACTTACGTCCGTCTAACTCAGGATCACACAGATCTAGTCAAGGAGACTTACTTTCGCAGTAGCAGTACCTGGAGTTGACACCGACACCGAGGCTATAGTACGTCCTAGGAAAGGATTTGTGGACCAGCTGTTATGTGCATCTGCAATCCAGGAACTTTGCTTTCTTTAAGCAAACTTCATAGACTAGATCACAGGTTACTCCTGGTCATACAGTATATCTGAACACATTTGTTTGGTATCGGTCCAGTATAAATCTCCCACAGCCTATTTTAAAAGACACGCTGCGTTCGGGGCTAATATTGTTTTGAGCCTCTTCCTGCCAGCATTATGCTTATGTCTGCAACCTTGAACAGGTCTCTCAGGACCTCAGATGTGTTTGCAAGCAATTAAAAATCATACCGTCTTCATATCAGCATAGCCAGTAAATAAAACAATATCAGGTTTTATATTAAGGTCTTTGATATTTACAGTTAGGGCAGGCCAGCGGAGAGAGGAAGAGGAGGAGGAGGAGGAGGAGAAGGAGGAGGAGAAGGGAACATGTGCTTAAACTAGGAAGATGGAGTTACAAGCAAATGTTTTGCTTTTATTTAGTAATCTGATATTTCATCAAGGTTATTAATCCATCAAGGTGATCCAGCTGACACGAGAAGAAGATTGAATAGTTTTCATTAGCTACGCTGGCACGGCTATGGTTGATGAGTGGACACGACCTCACCATCATACTCTGGCCTTACAATATAATCTCGTTCGTACGTTTTCCTACACAACATATAAAGGTTTTCTTAAAAGAGGGGGAAAAAGCATGCATCACAAAAGTGGTCATATTTAAAACACAGCATACGTCAAATGCAATGTGTGGCCTCAGGCAAACGATGACAGGAAGAAAGGGCCAGAGGCGTATGAGCAGCAGATATGGCTTATGATTTATGATGATGTTCGGTTTTATAGTTTGGCTCTCTAAGTGTGTGTGACTTCCAGCTTCTGGCTAAAAGATGATCCGCAGGAAGAGCTACTCAGTTGATTTATGCCACAATAAGCTATATGAGTCTGTCAGCTGCGCACATGCACGCACACACACACACACACAAACACACACACACACACACACACACACATATACATGCACAGAGGCGGTGCAGGACACATCTCTGAAATCACATTGCTACATAAACATAAAATTGCAACCGAAAAAAAAAAAAAAAGAAGAAAGATGCAAGCGTTGCCTGTTTCAGCACAAACGCCAATGACATTTGTGTCACAAATAATGTACGCCTAACACTTAATCTACCTGTGGCGACTTAAAGCTGCAGTATGTAACTTTTGTGCAGCATTAATACATGCAGGAATTTCCTTGTAGACTATTTTAAAATGTATAAAGCTCTGATTTAGGTAACCCTGGATTAAAAAAAAAAAAAAAACACTATATAAGCATTCACCAAGCAATGACCGATAATCATGTGGTGCTTTGGTGGGATTTCAGCTAGTAACTTCAGCTGATATTAACGACAGCATATTGAGGCCAGCATTAAGTTAGATACATTAAAAAAAAAATAATAATAATAATTAATAAATAAAAACAAAGCCGAATGTGAACAGTCACAGCCGTGCTGATATTAAGCACAACACTACTCTCATGTGATATTGGCTAATTATATAGTAATATGGTTGGAAGAAAGGCATTCCACGAGTGGTAATAATGAAGAATATCAGCCATTAATGCTCCTAAAGGGCATCATACTGTATATACAAATATATACTGATCAGCCATAACATTATAATTATTCATCTTAAAACAACCTAGGTTTGTCTGGCACCAGTATGTTGGCAGCGGATCCATTGGGTGCTGTGGGTTGTGAGGTGGGGCATAGATTATAGATTAGCATCCCACAGATCCCACGCTTCTGCTGGGCTTGCTTTGCGATATGATGTGATGCACCAGGTGTTCTGGTGCTTTTCTCTTATTGTCAGCATTGGCTTTTTCTGTGGGATCAAACTGGACAGACTGGCTTTTGGACCCTGTGGGCATGGGTGAGCCTTGGGTGCCCGTAAGCCAGTTTGCTGGTGTATAGTTGGTGATCAGTGTTGTTCAGTCCACCTTGTGGTGATGGTAATGTTATGGCTGATTAGTATAAGTACTACTATTAATTATTATCTTGTTAGCTACTTATTCCTTAATGCTTTTTAGGGAATTCTCAACGACTAACATATGTTTTTTTTAGATACTCAATCAATGTACCAGTCATGTTTTCTGCAAAATTAATTACAAATGTGGAGATATCATAAAACAAAGAACTACAGTACTGCCGCAAAATCAAGACTTTGTTGAGAACGTCTCATTTACAGTACCAAGACGTTTCTTGTCACCTCAGATTAATCAGTGCAGGGGAATGTTTTTCAAGTTACTTGCAATCACGTACTTCTACCATAGAGCTCTTTGAAATCCCATCACAAATATGAGTCTCAAAATCCAATTCTGATCTTTACAGCAAACACATAAGGCATGCGAATATGCAGAGAAGCAGCCAACCTTACCATGGACTTGGTGAAAGGGCGCGCCAGGTTGAAAAGGAAGGTCATGAGCCACCAGCTGCGGTGGATGGACGTGTACATCATGTTCCCCGGATGAACAGCATTAGAGGTGACCCCATGAGGAGAGAGACGACGGTGCAGCTCACTGGAGAAAAGGATGTTGCAGAGCTTGGCCCTGTTGTAGGCCAGCATGGACCAGTACTCCTTCTGGGGAGGCGAGAGCAGGGTCAGATCCAGCTTTCCACAAGAGTCCACCAGATCTGTAAACCTATAACAAGAGACAAGAGGAAAATCTGTTCAGCTTGGTTTGTATAGACAGCAACATCACGAGACAGGGTTCAATCCAAGGGTCTTCGTAGTTTTGTTCTCCTTAAAGCTGCCAACTTTGAACAATGACAACGGCAATGGTACAGGACGTACGAAGATAACGAGGAAACGTCACACAAATGTGTTCTATCCTGACCATTCTCATTCATGTCTCATAGCACATACTGCATATGAATCCAGGATCTCTTGGAACGCATCAAAAAGTGCCACAGGTCTGATTGGATTCTTGCTTTTATTTATATTTAAGTCAGAAAGTTAGATTTGTGTCACTTTAACCTGGTCATGTGCACACAATTCAAACCTCACTATGCATTAAACACCATGCTAACAGAACGCTTATAACGCATATTAACATTCATGGAGGACCTTTTTTTTTTTTTTTTTTTAATAAAAAAAAGAGAAAACCTGTCAAATATAAAAACAAAAGCCAAAACTAGTGTTTAAACAAAAGAGAAAGCAGCTTTGGCGAAGTCCTGTGCTTCCAGCACTGTTACAACCTGGCTTAGCTTAATGCAAATCAAAGCTGTGACATGATGTTGTTTAATTGGCTCCGAATGAGCTGTTAAACACCAGATGTTTGACAAGGCTTCATGAACACAAAGCTGTGTATATATACAGTACGCGTGTGTGTGGTTAAAGCCTGGAGAGATGGTTTACTGTAAGAAATTCTCTCTCCCAAGGAGTTTATGTCTAACTGTTCCAGGCTCATCCCTCCCTCATTCTCTCTCTCTCTCACACTCTAAACAGAGTCAACATTTACATTTTCACTAAAGCCATTACGCAGCAGCCAATCAAACTGCTCCGTTTGCTGTCGACAAGCCCCGCGTGCCCATGTCGGGTTGTGGTTTGGCATGTTAGCTCTCTGGTTAATTAACCAACAACAGCTGCACACTGGTTCTTTCCCGTTGAAAAAACTTTCTCCGCCTCTTCAGGCCCACAGCACCTCGCTTGTGCACTGTACTGACAAAGATGCTCGTTGAGGGATGCTGAGTATATACGTTCACTTTAAACACTCGCAGTGTTACACGTACTGTATGCTCTGTCTCAGTTCTCTGATGCATTAAGAGCGAAAGAACGGCTAGGGTAAGCATTAAAAAAGAGAAAGTTACAACTACATTGTTCAGAATCCTGGTTTACATTACGAAAACAGGGGAGTAAGTGCATTTCTTCAGATTTTTTGTCTCCTGCTGTCTGAATGAGACCTGCTGTCCAAGGTCCGCCTGCTAGCCTGCTCCCTACACCTTGGTGTAACACACCAAATAACGTCTTACTTTTTTTCCCTACATCTCAATACCTTTCTCCTTCTCTGGCTTCACCCACCTTTCGAAACAGGTCAAGGTTGTTTTCAGTGCCTAAGTACCAAAATGTAATTTAACTCGGGTCGAAAGTCAAACCATTGAAGTGAAAATGGCTCGTATTAAAGCTAGTGAATCAGTGTGAGGGACGTAGCAGAGACGGAGACGCAGGAAATCACAAGAACATTAAGAAATGTTTTATTTCGACTGCACGTTGTGAGGGAAATGACAGTGTGTGTGCGCGTGTGTGTGTGAGTGTGTGTGAGTTTGTGTGTGTGTGTGTGTGTGTGTGAAGAGGTTACTGGATGAATAACAGTTGGAGATTCTGATGGAAAAGGATAACTGTGAAAGAAAACATTGTTATTTTTTCTTCCTAATCAGAAGAGTCTCAAAATGACTCTCCTGACGTTTCTCCATCACCCTGAACTTTTTATTAGGATTGGCGTGTCTCAACTTTGCTGCTTGTAGGAAACACCTCTGTTCTTTTGTGTTCCACAGACATTCCAACCCAGCAGTTGAATGATGAAGCGTTTCAGTAGATCAGATCAATTCGGGCAATTCTATTCCAAATTAATCAAACTCTGCTCGGCCGGAATCAATATTCTACTTCACCAGGAAGCTACATGCAACAAGACATTTGTAAAAATGGAAAAGCTTAATATATGCAAGTGTGTGTTCATGCTTGAAAATTGTAAAATTCATGTATTCTTTTTTGCTATTAATTGGAGTTGATACATGTGAGATTATTAAATCAGCCATGAGAAGTGGCCGACCCACTGTACTGTGTGAACGTCTTGATCCGCCTCTCATTTCTTCATATTTTGCTTCCAAACAGCCAGACTTTCTTGAATTTTTAATGTAGTCTTGAGGAATAGCTCTCCAGGCTTCCTGGAAGACATTTTTGGCTCTCATTTTCAGTCCAGTCCCTGTACCTGATTGAGGAATGTTTTTGTTTAAGCCACACGGTGACCTAAAAAACATCTAACTTAAGGCATGAACCAGTGAGAAACAGGTGCAGATGATGACAGATGATCAGGCCGGTGATTAGTATACTGGTGATGCTGAATGCTGAGTGGTTGGAACAGACGAGAGGGGAAATGAGGTTGCCGATGAGGTTGTTGCATAAAGATCCGATTTTTAAATTGTATCTTCAGAGATTTTATAGTCTGTCACAGTAAACCGTGTGTTCCCATTTCATTCATTTAAATATATGATTTATTTATTTTGAAATGAAGAAATGAGGGGTGGCACAAGACGTTTGCATAGTACTTACATATTTATGTTTATTTGCTGAGGACCACCAATACAGTATGTGTCAGCAATTTTACATTAACAAATCTCTACAGACTTTTGCTTTACTTCCCTGTCTGACTACAAAAAGGCTGAATGCAAAACGACACATATCAAAGTCTTGTTATAAATATCATTTCCTTCCATGATGCATTTAAGGATTTGGCTTGTTCAGTCCACAAAAGAGAGAGGAGTGTGTGCAGGAAGCTGTGACCTGTGAGACTCGGAGGACAACACCACCACGCGGGCTGGAGCCGAACGCCGCATCACGTTCTGCAGCAGCTGCACTAGGTAGAAGTGGCCCAGATGGCAGATCTGAAAGGTAGACTCCAGTCCGTCCTCTGTCAGGCGCCATGGCTGCGTACACACTGCCGCATTACACACCAGGACGTGCAGGGGCCTACATAAACACACACAGACACACAACATACACCTTACATATACCACTTTCATTTAGCTATTCATTAGAGAGGGATGACATTTGTTTAAACTAAAAAAAATAATAATAATAATTGTACTGTAGTAGCAAATTACCCTAGATGAAAAATTAAGAGTTAAACAACATTACAGGCCTGATGATTATTTTCATTATTTTGTATTGTGATATTCGTGGAAGCCAGAACTAGTGGCCATAAATAGCAAGTTTAAAAATAATCCAGTTCCCTGAAAGCAGCACAGGATGTGCGGTGCTGTTCTGGTGGAAACAGAGAGAAGGAAAACAGCACAAGAGGGGAGAAAGGTGAAAGAGGTAGGACAATGGCTGTGAAAGGTGAGAGAGGAAGGCAGCGGGTGCGAGAAAGCAGCTAATGGTGTCAGCTGACATCTGGGCTGGAATCCAGCTGGAGCCGCAGCCACTCTGTAGGATCAGCTAAATCAGCTTGAAGAAAGGTGAGCGCTACTTCACAGAGGCATCTTAGGACAGCTCTTTTCCCCATATGTCCTCAGATGAGTACATTAATGTCTTACACTGCAGGACTTAGAGCTGGAATACATACTACATAATATCGCTGCAGGATTATGGATGAAATAGAAATCATTTTCTTGGCCTAGAACTTGTATGATTGATAGATGATCGTTATTCATTGATTATTTTTTAGGAACAACCTCTATGTTTATTTATGTTTTCAATTGTAATGTTAGAAAGAAAATCCCTAGACTTTTAATTTTCTAGCATACTGAAGGACAAGTTGGACAGATGTTCTACTTTAAATAAGGTCCAACCTTGGAATCACATAATGGGCTGATTATCACATGACACTAGATTACGTTTTGGTAAAAAAAGAAAAAAAAAAGAAAAGAAAAACATGATTCTAATAAATGCTTATCAATAGATAAGACAGTTTTATATCATCAGCCACTAATGAGGCTAAAACCAAAAGGTCAATATGCTGATCTCACTGGAAATACGCCATGAGCTTGGTAGACTAGTAATATTCTCGCAGTTTTGACGGCTGTTTCAAGCTTTTCTCAGAATCACTTCTGCCAATGCATAAACCAAGAGATAACTAAAACAAGGTCATCTCACATACGGGTACACAGAATAGTCCAAATCGCTGGAAGATCCTTGCCTTTGACAGAGTCGCTCCACTGGTCTTGAACCCTTGGTGGCGCCGCAGAACGATCTGAATCCACCCCACCAATTTTTAATTTCTTCCATTAGAATTAATTATGAGAGCCAGAGGCAATTTGTGTACTCTGTGTTTAAAACTGCCTGCACTATTAATTAAAAACTGGTTGCTGGAAAATTAATGGAGGAATTGTTATTCGCCTACTATAATGAGCTTTCCCTATGACATTAAAAAAAGGGAATGCATGATGCGTTTCCCCCCAGGTTCAGAGAGGAAACACCGTAGTCGGCATCAGCAGAGGGGATGTAGGAAGTGTGCACAAGTACAGTACCACAGTAGACCAAGCAATGCCTTGCAAATGATTGGTAGGTCTGGCTTGAGGCATGATCACGATGATAAGATCCAAAAATAAGCTACGTTATAAATTTCTATATGTGTGACAGCCTGGGGAAACCCTTGACCTGATAAAACTGGTAGACCATTTTCTACTATCCATAGTTCTTAAAACTACAGACTTTAAAAAAAAAAAAAAAAAAAATTCCAGCCAGCCATATCTGATTATAAAGTGAAATTATTAGGCTTGGGTAAATTTCACTTTGCCGCTTAGCTACCCAACAACTTCACGCTTAGCTAACAAGATTGTACTCAAGAATGGCAGAAAGTATTTATTTATTTATTTTTTTACATTAAAATTTTTTTATTTATTTAAATTTCTCCTTAGCTAGTGCGATCCTTGCAGGAAGAGCGCTCACAAAAAATTGTAAATGAGATACCATTCCCACATTGATTTTGAGAGAGAATATATTATGTTTTCTTAAAGATGAGCTTGCATAAGCAAAGAATAAAAAGTAAATTTGCCAAAATTCAGCCACGCCAAGCACAACACTGGCAGACCAATCAGAAGGGAAAAGCAGATAAACAGTGTTAAACAGTATAAAGAATTTCTCTCTCCTTCAGCCTGATTAACAGAAATGGCACGTTACACAAATCACTGCGTAAATAAGTAGCACCCCTCATTTAAAAAAAAAAAAAAAAAAAAAACATCAGCACGGGTCTCTGAGGGTGGGCATTCGCACCCACTGACTGACATGCATGCACAGACTCTACACGAGACTTAATGAAGCATGATGCCAGAGGAGGGGATGATTGGACTTCTCAGCGAATACTATTAAACTTTATGACTTTCACGCTCTGGTCGAAAGGCACGTAATGGAAGAAGAACATGTTTGCGATTTCTACTGAACTGCAGGACGCTGATCCCACGGCAGCACATACCCAAGACAATGTCGAAACCAGACACCGTTCACAATAAGACGAGTTATAATTCATTTATTTCCGAATACATCCTCATCTTTACACAAACCACTTAACGTGATACATTTATCCACCATGGCATCTGTGCCAAAAGATACAGAAAAAGAAAACCCCTTAATGTTGATGACAGGGAATCGAGACGGCAGATAACGGCATCAGATCTGCTCCTACAGAAGACCAACCCCCACTGCAAGTTTCATATATGAGGTGGCTGATTGAACGAGCCTCGGCGGGAGAGAGGACCATGTATTGCTGTTTGCCCCATAAACTCAGGCTAATTCTCCTGGTGTGTGGCCCGTGATTTAACAACATGCCTTTACAGCAGCCTCACTCTCTTAATACAGCTCCCTGCCAGGTCTGTCCTCATAAGCAAAAAGCTAACAAACGGCTTTAATAGGCGAGCCCACATAATGCAAAAACTCCCTTTAAACTTATTAACACGATCGAGGGGGTCTGCCACAGATGTGCAATTTACATGCTGGGCTAGCGGGGGCAGTAACGAGGGAGCAGGGAGAAATAATCCTACATATTTACTTTAAAAGAACCCCCAGGGCACGACCTTTGACCTGAGAATAATCTCCCCACATAAAAGAGCGATTACCTTCTCTCCCTCTACTCTGGCCACCTACTATTAAGGGGCTCTGTTTATGGGTCTACACAAAGTGCTGGTGTAACAGAGCACAGATTTAAAATACACACACACACACATACGCACACACACGCACACTTTTTTACAGTAAGGGCTAAATTAGATTGCATTCCTGACTTGGCAGTTGATATTCAGAGCTCATCAAGGTAATAATGTGACTATGGAGGGACATCTAATGCACAAGCAACGAGTGATATGGGGAGAAGTTTGTGCCCAAAAACGGAGCATATTTTCGAGGTAATAAAACACCATGTGCACGAAGCTAATAAACAAAATTAATTACACAGAAGAAGGAAAAAAAAGGGAATATGCATAGATATGTATGTAATAGGCTTGTGGGATAGATTTTCTCTCCCCCGCTTGTAACTGACCATTTAAAAGAAAAAAAAAAAAAAGAAAAAACACGATACATGATGTAATCATCCAGAACCGATGACCTCCAAAGATAGGAAGATAAGCGCTCAGAGCATTTCAGCTTTAAATAGGGAAGGTATAATAATAATAATAATAATAATAATAATAATAATCATAGCTTTGCAGTTAGGGGAGATCATGATAACGCATCTGAGTGGTGGATATTTTTAGGTAATTTCCCATTAAACAGTTAAAACAGCCTTCAATATAATGCTTTTACAAATTGGTTGTTATAGTATTTTTTTTTTTTTTTTTCTACTGCTCCAAGTGTCTATTGGCATGTTCCAACGTTGCGATATAAACGTAACAGATACTGTATGATGGCAGTGTAGAGACAGTTAAATAATTACATTATACACGCCTAGTTTGTAATATACGGAGGAGATGAAAAAGTACAAGAGAAAGTAATGTTGAAGCGCAGATCGCATTTGCATTTACTAGTACCGTGTGTAATTGCTGGAAACAGAAATAGGGGGTGGGAGGCACCTTCACCAGCTGCCTGCTGCCATTCACACCTCAGCAGCTCTCTATTCTGATGCGAATTAATCTACTCTTCTTCCTCTGGGACACACACATACACAAGCCCACCAATAATCTAGGAATAACTAATGAAGAAATACAACCTTGATAGGAAAGAAAAACATTGCTCTTTCATTTGAAACCCCGGGACAGATCGTGCGTGAGGTGGTTCATGTGCGATGGGCTCGGCCGACGAGTACAATAGGAACGAGATTCGGACATCCTGGAACGGATACAGCATGTCCCTTTGTGACAAATGAGTATAATAAAGATCAAAGCGAGACAGGAAATGTACTATTGTACTCACTCATACAGTAGCTTTCATTTAGTATTCACACAGTAACGAAGGCTCTGACTGGATACGAGCAGCTTAGGTGAGCAGGGAAGGAACGCAAGCGTAAGTCGGTTGGGCCTGCGTGTGTGTAAGGCCATGTTTGAACCTCATCTCCACACTCACTGTGGGTCACTGGGCCAAGTAAATGATTTGGGTCCCAAATGGCCGTGGACTAATGGGTTAATCTTTCTCTCTTATTAAATGCCATCAGCTTCCATTAGAGCAGCCAGAGAGGCTGATCTTAGTGCGGCAAAGAGAAGAAAGAAATTTGCAAGGGCCCAGGCTGTCGTTTCCTTCACTCAGCCATGACAGAGTAGAAAACCACACTCGTACAGACATACTGTACCCACCCACCACAAAGAAGCAGTCGAATAGCAGTGCAGTATGACATGACTCCACTCAGTTTCTCATCAAATACTACAAAATCAGCTCCTCAATTTGACTCATGAATGACGACCGATACGACCTCGTTAGGGTTTGAACTGTGTGGTAAGATGGTGAGGTGGGGGAGTCAGGAAGAGATATGGGGAGAGGGTGGCGGTCACCTCCAGGCCCCTGGCTGCTGACCAAGCGGCTGCTGCAGGCGGCAGTGTCCTGCTTGAGGGGCTGCCTGGGGCCAGATGAGCCCTACTATCCCCTGAGAGCCTAGAGAGCATGATACCACCACCACCACAACTGCCAGCAGTCACCTCTACCACATTCTCTTCCTCTCTGTGTGAGAGCTCCAGAGGAAGGAGTGCTAGGACAATAGAGAAGTCCACATGACAGAAACACCTAAGTAGAGCAGGAACGGATTGATCCCAGGAGCATCTGGGAAAGCTGAGGTGGCAGCTCACTTGGGTGCAAAATGGCTTCTCTAGCATAAAGTTACAGCATCAACAGTGTCAGAGAAATATAATGACCCAAACAACCAGGGAATCCAATTCTCATCCTACATTCTGTAGATCTACAATTACAGAGCGCCTTGTAATGTATTTCTAGTTTATATTAATCATATAACATATTGCAAAATACTTCACTTACTGTATAGAACTGATAAATCCCAAATACTACAGGTTCTATCAAGTGATATAATGAACAAAAAATATCAATATTACTGCGTTTAAGAAAGAATATTAGAGAGTGTCACAAAATTGGCACGTTCCATTACTTTAGCTAAAAGGAGAGGAAAAACAAGCATGGTATCCCATTCTTTTCTTTACATAGCCTGTCTTTGAAAGCCAATGTCACTATTCCTTTGCCTTCAGTCATGTAACGTAACTTCATGAAAGCCTTGCCAGTAATTGATTTAACTGGGAGACTGTGAAGGACTTCAAAATCTGTGGAGATGAGATTGATGGAATTATGCAGTAAGGTTGAGATACTTATTTATTGACCAGGGAGTGGGGAGGGGAAGCTTATGATGAGAGAGGCTGGACCTTTTGGCCCTGTGCTGATTTGATAGCTCGGTAATGGAGTCAGGGAAAGGAAGCAAGTGAGTTTGGTGGGGTCAGGCTCGAGCCCTGGACTCAGACCACTGCTCAAATGGAGCTAATGGCTCTCCGGAAAAATCCTGGCTAAGCCCCCAAGACCATTCTGTTTTATGTGCAGGACTCTCTTTAGGGTGGAGGGCTGCATTAATGCTTTTAATTTCTTCTGCTGATGACAAACAACAAAATCACAATAAATGTAAAAAAAAAAAAATAAAAAAAAACATGGATGACAAAAGAAACTGTTTTTAAGTAAACTATGATGCTTACAGTTTCTTGGCTTTGAAGGCCTCTGCAAACTCTCGGACACTTCTCAACGATGCCAAGTCCAGCATCATGGCCTCAACACGAGCTTTGTGCTAAATGGAGAGAAAAACAAAAAAAAACAAAAGTATATAAAGCATCTTAAGCATCCATCAAAACACACAGCGTCTTTCCCATCCATCATTGTATTCGCTAAGCCATCGGCCACCGGTTACACTTCCTCAGACGTTCCCCACCTGTGCATTACTCCGGGTGCTATACGGCAGTGAGGCTTTAGCCACTGATATACTGACATGCCCACATTTAAATCAACTCTCTATCCGCTGCAATAAATCAGGAATGCATTTCCACCAGGAAGAGTTGGACAGTCTGCGGCTGGATAGCATCTCCATAGGCCTTTTATGGCACTTTTATGATTCCCCACACTCATCGTATTGAATCCATTCAGTATTTACATTAAGTGAGCAGCGAGGTCTTGCAGAAACCTGTGCTCTTATGAAGTCTGTAATGGCATATAGAATAGGCTCGCAGGGATAAATAATGGATGAAAAAAGCCAAATCTGCAATAATGGTGCCGCTCAGCACTGGCTTTTAAGTTTACCTTTGATCGCTCTGTAACACAATCAATAAGAGGAAAGGTATATAAATCACTCCAAAAGATATAATCATACACTGACTGGTCACAGGTCAAACACAGGTCCCCTGAGGTAAGAAAGGCTTGTAGTTGTAGTTACATGCTACGTACAGAAAAAGCTAGGATTTTGCATGGGCCCTTCATCATGCACTGCAAGTGAGAAAACACAACAGTAAAAAAGCAGCTTGATGCCAGTCTAGCAGGTCCAGTCTTGACTTCAGCAACATCTGTGATGAGGGAGTTGGTTGATGAATGAGCATCTGAACTCTGCACATATTAGAGTGGGCTTAAGAGACACAGGGCATTTTAATCATGCCACATACAGTACAGTAGCAGGTTAACACACACACACACACACACACACACACACACACACACACACACACACACACACACACACCAAAAAAAAAAAAAAAAAATCCAAGCTCAGCACTTCCCGCACATCAACGAGCCGTCTGTCAGCCAGTAACTAGCACTAATCAACTACACTGCAATCAGTTCTTTAGTACCAACTCTATAAGTGTACGGTGCCACGAGGACGCCAACACAATCGTGTCTGCTCATACACACATGCGCCCAGCCTCATTAAAATAGAAGCAGATACAAAATAGCTGTCCAGCTAATTTTCTGGATAATTGCTTTACACAGTGCATTATCAGATCTTGACTGGAGCCTGGTGCAGAGGTATCTGGCACTCTTGACAGAAATGTCAGATCTCACAGTTGAGCGTCAGATAGGGAGCCGTCTCTCGTTTTCCTATAATGTTTGACGCATCTGCTCGCTGTACAAGTCTTTTATTTTTTTGGGAGGGCCAAATTAGTATTAGTTACGAGGTGTCGAAATCCACAGACAGCATGAGGCACGCAGGGCCGAGTTAACCCCGCCACATGCTTTGTGTTGACTGATTGTCCTGACCGCCTGCCAGACTCAGAACGTACTATTGCACCATGGTCTCCATACTAAGAAGTACAGTATACTGACCTGAAACGCTAGACTGGTGTCCGAACTCTGATATTATTTATACAGACCATGCTATTTACTGAAATATCGGATAATTAAGGTGATGTAAGCATGTGTGGCTGTGTAGTTTCTTTAAAAAAAAATATAGATATATATATATATATATAAATCAGATGTTGGACACTTTAGACACTTTGAAGAAGTGCGCTGTAAATATGCTGATGGACATGAAAAAGTCAAGCACCGAGCCTGAGGCCCTCCTCCTAAACAAGAGTGACAGATTTAAAAAAGATCACCATTTGATCAGACTAATGACTGGAAAAAGAAATGTAGATGCAATGCGTGTATGACTTATTTTAAGTCAGGCTTCAGTAGCCATGCTTGTCAGGCCTTACTGTGTGAACACTGTAGCATAAGAAACAACAGCTGGTGAGAAACACACAGCACAGACATGAAGACTAATGACTAAATGACGAAGACAACTGTTTTCCATAAGCAGAGTGAGACGTTGCAAGATGCACTATACGAAACTGGGGCACAAGTTTGGTGTGAACGTTAATCTCCGGTTTCATAACGCTTCCAATTTTCTGAATTTCAAGCTTGTCTTTCAATAGCTTACCGGGAAAAAAAAGATAAAGGCACTTACCCAAAGCTCCCTCCCTTTTTTTTTCCTCCACCCCCCCCCCTCGCTCTTTCCCTCCCTGTACGACTCCCTCCATTTCTCTCATTAACTCGCCACCGCTATCCATTAGCTGAACCGATTAAGAATACATGCACTCCATGGTTTCCTTTTCCTTACAGTCTTCACAGAGCACAAGCAATCAACAGAGCACAGAACAGAGTAGCAGACTGTCATTGATAAATGACCTGTCCCCTCTGAAAACCATTTATCTATTTGGGGCCGTGTGTGATAGGGACCTCGTCAGTGCTGCGCACTCCGCTCTCCCTGCTTCTCCATTCAAAAAACTAAATCATATGAAAAAGGCAATAGAACATTTCCATATGACAAATATGCGCAGGTGGAGCTGCCAGCCTGCCCTACTCTGTTTGAGGTAGCGTGAAGCAAGTGGGGGCCACGGTCACATAGAGCAGACAAATGGCCTGGAGAAAGACCATTCTTCATCAAAGAGCACAAGACGGAGGAAGGAGAAGGGAAGCGGTGGAAAAAGAAGAAAGAAAAAAAAAAACTAGACAGATGATAAGTAAAAGACAGAGAAAAAGAAAGAAAGAAAGAAAGAGAGGAACGACAGAACAAAAAGACAACACTGGATTCGCTCACCCTCTCTGGGATTGGGAATATGGAAGTTCTTCCAGCTGGGCCGTCCTGCTCAGTCCCACAGGAGCCCTGTCATCTCATATAACCACAGAAACGTGTTCCGCCTGCCGCTATCCGCCTCTATGCTGTCCATTAGTTATGCCTGCTATCTATTCTAGAGCATCGGTCTCTCATGTCTGCAGATTGCAAGACTAACAGTACATGACACTCAGAAATAAAGCAGATGTCCGGGAACAAGCGCTGGCAAAAGACTAGTTAGCCGCCAACACCGCGTCCTGCATTCGCATGGCAGTAGTAGCGCCATGTTGGAGTTTGATGTGCGAGTGAATTGGACCAACTTTACAGACCTTTTTGTCCATCAACGGTACTAAAACTGTCTCGGAGGCAACGGCGGAGAGAAATATTTGAAAACGGCATGGCGTGCTACAGTAAGGCCACATCACTCACAGTCATTTCATGATCAAACTAGAAGACATTATGGCGCCAGGCTTCGGGATAAGACGCGTCAACTGAGCGCTGTGTACACCGACACTTTCCGCATCGCTACGGGAGGAGGCGGTAAATGTCTCCATATCCTCCACCTTTAGCCACAGCTCAGCTCTGAGGGAGATGAATTGGTTCGGTGGGAGTTAGCAGCTGAAATAGCACTCGCAAATTATTTGATAAATGCGAGATGGAAAGGCGACAAACAGGTTTATTTTTACAGTGATGGCACCGAAGGCCTCAGGGCACTTCCCCAGTCTCCCCCCCCCCACTGGAGGGCAGCGTGATTTATCATAGACCTGATGAAGAGGAAAGCTGAGAAATGGGATGGGACTAGGACGGCGAGCAAACGAGGACCGAATTCGTCGAGGCACCGACGTCCCTGAAGTCAGCCGGCTCCAAAACAAATATGCTTTTTCATTAAGAATCGAGAAGACAGGGTGATTTCGAGACAGTCCTAAACAAGCAATCAAGGTAGATAAAAGAAAAGGACGGGCACACACATCTGTACAATATACTCAGGAATATATGGATGTGTCCAACCTTTGCACAGGGATCAAAACTGGGAATTCCACTGATAGGCACACAATAAGACAATAACAGGAAAAAATTGAGCAGAACTATATTCTTTCCATTTGTCCAATATTTCCTGAAACAAAATATTAGCATCACATGTGTAGAATGGCGTTTCTGCAATTTATAAAACACAACCATGCATGAATGTCAGCTGCGTGGTCTATTACCACCCGTAAGAGTAGCGCCAATCTCCACTTCAACTTAAACAGCATCAAAAAAGAACCAAAAAGAGAAAAGGCAGATGGAAAAACAATGGATTTCCCTCCCCAAAAAAAAGAAACAAAAGAAAGAAAGAAGATAAAGAAAGAAAGAGTGAGTGAGCGGTCTGAACGGCTGCTTTCCCCTGAAGATTGAAGTCTTGTGATGAAAATAAAGTTTATTGCCTGGAAAGAGGAGGGAAAAAAGCATGTAGAAGCATTAAAGCGACAGAGGTGAACAATTAGACAGATGGCCAGGTTTCAGAGGAAGGAGCAAAAATAAAATGAGAGAAAGACAGTGAGAGAGAGAGAGAGAGAGAGAGAGAGAGAGAGAGAGGGGAACACATGAACGGAATCATTCAGGAATTTTATGAGGAGTCTGACAAGCCCACATCTCTTCAAGGGCACAGCAGGAGCGAGCTCGGAGGCTTCCTCGGAGAAACTTTGAGCTAAATGCTGAGTGGGCAGTCGGTGGTGATGCACCGAGAGCAGAGATCATCACCGGGCCAAAGTCTCCGAGCATTACAGTTAGCCCCTGATGGTGACCCCAGAGCATTTACAGTTAAATAAAGGAAGTGTATCTTTATACACAGTGCAAGCTGTCAAGACTGCGCCGAGGAAATACGATCTTTTAAAAAGGTAAAAGGTAAAATTTGGTTTGAAAAAAAAAAAACTGAATCAAGTGAGAACAGAAGCTTCATGAAACAGTTCTGATAATAAACGGCGGCGTATATTACTAATAAAATCCTCCTCGATTCATTCCTTGGGCGTTTGGAATGAAATATCCGATTATTAATAGGAGATATTATGGATTGTCTTTCAAAATGCATTCCTGAGGATGAAAAAATGAATTAATTTATCTCTGTAAGATCTGCGAAATGCAAGAAAATGCATTATCCTGCCTGCAACATTACCACTTGTCTTTTTCTCTTTCTTCCTCCTCACACTATTTTGGAAAAAAAGAAAAGGAAAAAAAGAAAAAAGAAGAAGTAGCAGGAAAAAAAAAAAAAAAAAAATCAGTCACCTTGTGAAGACCTGACCACACAAAATTGGTCATCAACTTTTAAGACTATATTTTATCATGTTTTTTTTTTTTTTTGAAAGCAGAAAAGAGGTGAGAAAAATGGTCAGTGCTCGTGCTCCATACATCATCCTGTCACAATTATGACATTCGTTCATAAATACCCACCAATCTCTTCTCCACCTGGCTGCTTCCACTATTCAAGCCCTGTGGAAACAGCTAATTACTGCACTCTCTCTCTCTCTCGCTCGCTCTCTCTCATTTTGGGTTCTTTTTATTATTATCTCTCATTTGTTCTTTCATCCTGAAGGAGTTGAGAATAAAGAAGAAGAAGAGGAGGAGGAGAGCATACAACATCCCATACAACACACATGTAACACACACAACTGCACACAAAAGCGTAAACTCGCTCACATGTGCACGCACGCGCGTGCATACACACACACACACACACACACACACACACACACACACACACACACACACACACACACACACACACACACA
>JAQMYG010000012.1:20474176-20487732 GCA_030014215.1 Clariallabes teugelsi | reverse complement strand
CACACACACACACACACACACACACACACACACACACACACACACACACACAGCAATTAATATAGAGGCTGGTCCCTCCTGAGCACTGGGAGAAACTGCCTGTTCAGCACATAGAAGGAGAATATGCAATTTCCCCAAGTTAAGTCTATATTAAATTGATTTCTGCTTTCACTGAGATGGGCTGGGCTCTCTTTCTCTCCATCCCTAATGAAAGGCAGATCATCTACAGGTTTTCTCTCTCCTGAAATCAAGTTACAAATCAAGTACTGCGAGATACGGAGAAGGGGGCAGAAAGACACAGAATGATTTTTCAGCTGAGAATAAGCAGGAAATCAGCACATACGTACACACACACACACACACACACACACACACACACACACACACAGGTGTAAAGCAACAGGCTCAATTCAATCTGAGTGATTAAAATGTGTTAATGACGGAACATATATCTGATATGCGATCTATGTGAGGTTCAAGTACGAGAAGCACATTAAATAGCAGATGCGTGTGAAATAAGTCTGAGCCTTATACAGTACTGTCAAAAAGGCTTGTATTAAATGTAATAAAATAATGTAGATTAAATTAAAGAAACATGAACAAATGTTTTACTGCGCCAGGCTGCAAAGTGCCTAAAGATACATTTCAAAAATTGCTTGTTTATGTAACAACCTCAGCAGCAACCTTGTTTCCCCTCTCGTCTGTTTCAGCCACTCGGCATTCAGCATCACCAGTATACTAATCACCGGCCTGAGCATCTGCACCTTTATCTCACTGATTCATATCTTACGTTGGATGTTTTTATGCTTGAATGATTCATAGGTCACTGTGTGTCTTAACAAATGAAGAAATTCCTCTGAAACTGGTCAGGTACACTGAAAACGAGACACACAAAACATGCAAAAATGACTTTCAGGAAGTCTGGAGAACTCTTCCTCGAGATAGCATTAAAATACAATAAAGTCTGGCTTAGCAAAATTCGCTCAAGACTTGAAAATGTCTAGATTTGCTACAACTGTGGCACAATCTACTCAGAATACTCACACACTCAAATGCACATAAAAATAAATAAATAAATAAATAAATAAAAAGCCTGAAAAGCGATGAACCATCAAAGCATTCTCATAAAGGTTAAAGGGGTAAATGAGCACAAACACGCCGTATTCCCATATTCATTGTGTATAACCGGAGTGGAACGGCAGAAAGGCAGCAAAAATAAAACAAATAAATCCACTCGCACTCAGACCACCCACAGGCCTCTTTTCTCTCCACCCTTCTCATCTTCCCTCTGTCCCACTCTCTCTCTCACTCGCTCCATCTCGGCACTACAGGGGGAAATTAGATTTGCATCAGAAAGTGATGTAGATTGAAATAATGCATCTTTATCGCCGGAGATATTGAGATTTACTCCCAATTTTCCTCAGCCCTCGCGGAGATCTGCTCACCGTGCAAAAATTTACCAACACATCTGCCATGTTTCTCCGATATCCTAACAACTAGACATTAATGCAATACCTATTGCTCCCTAATATTTCAGAAGGAGAAATAAGCGCCACCAATTACATATTTACACTGGGTGTATTTTGCAATTCTGCAAGTTTGTTTTTTTTCCCCTTTTTTCTCCTCCCTCACTCTCTCTGTATGTAATTTAGTGGACAGAAGAAGATTTAAGGAAATTTCCATCGCCTATGTTAGATCTAAATGAAGTCTGTACAAGGTAAATCGTATTGTGCTTGAGCAAAACTTCATATTGTTAATGTCAGCAAAATGACTGCTCCTATTGACACAAAATAATGAGTTTGGGGTTTTTTTTGTTTTGTTTTGTTTTTGCCACGCTTCTTTCTTTATGACTGCATTCCTCTCCAAATCAAGTTTTATGTAATTTCACTCCAACAACAATCTAAAGTTTTTTTGGGGGGGAGAATCTAAAGTTTTTCAGGGCTGAATCATGAAAATGTAGCAGGTTGTACCTTTCCATGCATCCTATTCCAATTAAACTTTAAATAACAAATACATGAAATAATCTCCAAAAGGAAGCTAAGATAATTGAATCGCAGAGAATATGAGCTGCGGGCGACTGAGATTCTAAATACCTTATGTAGCTCTTTTATTTATATTTCACAATTTAACATCACCACATGAAAACGCATTTCACTTGAACATGATATAAATTTTTCTGTAATAATAATAATAATAATAATACAAAAACCACACGTTACTGATGTAATTAAATAAAATATATTTATGTCGAAACATCAGCAGTTTACGTTTATATTCATAGCTTATGAAAATATTACTATAGCTTTATATAATTAACTTTATCTAGAGGTATTTTAGACATAAAATTAAAAACTCTCTCGTTTACTACACCACACAGCAAATAGCAAATATGCAAGTTGACTAAATTTATTCTATTTAAAATATGACTGAAGTAAATCAAAATCCAAGCAAACAAATAAATATATATAAATGAGGCCTTGGGCAGAAACACGAAAGCAAGACGACTTTCTCACGCTTTTGTATTCGCATAACTCCATCACTCCCAGCGTAATCCCAGAGTTCATGAAGTAATGTAATACATTTACGGTGCAAATCATGACCAAAGGTCATAGGTCAGGAAATCGCGGGCTACAGTTGAAGGTTCCTTGACGTGGAATAAATCACAGGTTGTAAACAAATTGTGTTATTGCTTTATTCATGAAGCCTAATTCAATTTAGAGGAAGATGAGGCTTTCGACAGGACGTAGAGAGCGAGAGAGAGAGAGAGAGAGAGAGAGAGAGAGAAAGACGGGAGACGTCGTCGGACACGGCGACACAGACATCTCATCCTGTTCGTCTAAGCTGCGGCGGTAAGTGCATTAAAGTGAGCCTGCAGAGGCTTTGTGGATAATCAGACTTGTGCCCCAAACATCATCAACACTTTGCCTTCTATCTCTGGACTAATTAAATCATCTCTAGTGCAAATCGAGTTAGACGCTAGGCCTGGTCGGACTCTCCGGACGAGGAAGACTTGAGGAGTTGTGGAGAGAAGAGAAGAGACGAGAGAGAGGATAAAAGAGGTGATGGGAAAAGTGGTGAGGATGGAAAAGGAGTGGATTAACGATGAGAGAGTAAAAGAGGATGAGGATAAAAATGAGAGAGGAAGGGAGATTAGATGATAAAAGAGGAGAGGAGGGGACAAAATGCAAAGAGCACAGGATATTAAAAAGAGAAGGAGAGAAAACAAAAAAGACAGTAAAAGAGATGATGAGAGGGAAGGGTAAAAAAAATAAAAATAATAATAACGGCTAAGGATAAGAGGGTAAAAGATAATAGTTGAGGAGAGATTAACAAAGAAAGAGGTAGAAGGAGAGAGAGAAGATAGGAGTAGGAGAGAGATTAGGAAAGGGGCATGGAGGAGGTAGAGATTAAGAGGGGAGAGAACAGATTAATAGACTTCGTTGTTGCTTACTTGTGTAATCTGAGAACTGGCTGCTGTAATGATTTTCCGTTTGGGATTAATAAAATACTCTATCTATCTATCTATCTATCTATCTATCTATCTATCTATCTATCTATCTAGATAAGAAGAAAGGCAAAGGTGTAATTACTATTAGGAGAGGAGACAAGAGGAGAGGTGTGATAAGAGTCAAGAGATTAAGTGAGAAGAGGAAAGACATGTTTAAATAAGTTTAAAGGAGGAAAAGACAAGTCAAGAGAGAATAAGAGAGGAGAAAAAAGGTTAAGATTAAGTTTAAAATGGGTCAAAGCGAGGGGAGATTAGGATTTCATTTAAAAGGAGAAGAAGGGAAAACTTAGGAATACATTTCAGAAAGGAGAAGAGAGGAGAGATTTAGACAGGAGAGGCTAGTAGTAATTAAGAGAGGGTAGGAAAAACATAAGAGAAGTGACTTAGAGATGAGTTTCAGAAAGGAAGTAAGAGATTAATAGAGGATAAATAAAAAATTAAGATGTGAGAGGAGTAGAAGATGACAAAATTGAGGTTAGTGCAAATTGAGAGGAGTGCAGAGATGAGGAGAGGAGGGGAAAGGACAAGGGATTAAGACCGTAACAGGAAAGGAGAGATTAAGAAATGAGAAGAGAGATTGATATAAGTAAGGAGAGATTAAAGAGGAGACGGGAATATGGATTCAGAGAGGATATGGGAGATTCAGAGAGGACAGATGAGAAGAGGAGAGAATAAGAAAGGAGACGAGATATTAGGAGCAGAGAGGAGATGTTAGGAGAGGAAAAGTGAGATTACCAGATGAGTAAAGATTAGAGAAAAGAAGAGGAGCGAGAGGTGCGAGATGGGCTGAAGAGATGAGATGACCATTTGAATTGTAGCAGGTAAATGAACACCGGATTAATTTTACTCTCCCAACATGACACAAGATGTATAGTGACTGCATAAATAAACACCTTTTTGGTGTAGAAACAGTCTACGTTCTCCTTCCGTATTATTATGAGAAACAACACATTTTCCTCATTAAGTTATAGGTATAAATGCTCTAAAGCATGAAATTACCCTCGAGCCTCCCTCTCTAAATAACCTGGTTTGCAAACAAATGATCCATGTAAAAGTAGTAAGATGCAGATTATTAAAATAATAGGAGGGACTGAAATTTGCATCCACAGAACTATTCAGCGTGCACACTGCAATTACTTCACTCATGCCTCTCCTCCCTCCTTCTTCTCCCTCAGTCCTACTGAGCAGCACCAACACACCGCTCGTTCAATCGCAAACAACTCCAGACTTTTCTGATAAACCTACAAAGATGATTTCTCATCCATAAGAGTAATAATTCCTGGCTTATGAACTCAAAAGAAAAATATATTTCCCAGACAACGACAGTAACTTTTCACTTGATTTTTGAAATTGTGCAGCTGAGAGCGAACGCATTCGCCTACACTTACTTACTGAACGCCCTAATCTCTCCGTCTTTTGTTCGACAATCCTTCACACTCGTTTCTAGGATAAACACAAACCACTAACTTTGTATAGACACAATAACAACCCCCTTACTCTCAAACGACCAGCAGCCCCCATGTTGGGTGACTCTCCCATATGGTCCAAATGGAGAGGAATGACCGTCCGTCCATGCTAAGATCTGCATTATGTTTGAGTTATAGGCGCCATTTGCAATTCAGAGTGGCTCTTTGGAGAGTTGACCACCTTGGTAACACCCCATCAGTGTAGAGGTACACAGTGCAATCAGAGAGATTTACCGTGCTGAGCTGAAGCTTCCAAAGAGCACGGGGTGCCGGAGTACAAGCCATTCCCAGACTCCCATTCTCAAAAAGAGCCCTACTGGGCCACATTCTAGTGGAGAATAGCTGCCACATTTAATGAGAAAGATCCAGGCCGAGAAAGTGAGAGAGACACAGAAAGAGAGAGAGAGAGAGAGAGAGAGAGAGAGAGACAGAGGGAAGATAGAGACAGACAGACAGAGAGAGAGAGAGTCAGGGAGAGAGAGAGAGAAGGATGATGAGGCAGACTGACAGACGAGAAGTGAATTTGCATTCAGTCCAAATTACATTAGTCAAAATTAACGTAGTTCCTGAAAGAATTGTTTCTAATTTTCTAATAATATCTAGAAGAAACAGTTGTAACTGGATTGATTCCGATCACCTACTCAATAATATTTATCTGAGATCACAGCATGTACAGTATATTTAGATAAATGAAGTGCTGGTGCATTCAGGCACATGAACAGCTGCAGGAAGAAGCGACAGCCAAGAAGTCACTTATTCTAATCACATATTTTAAACACTGTGAACGTACTGTATAATGTCATATGTAAAATCAAATAAACAATATTGGAGTACAGTTAGAAAAGTAAAAAGTCAATAATTTATTCATGAATCATGTATTTTCACTTATATTTTTTTTACGGTTAAGAAATAATCTGTAGGATTATTATATAGCCTACTTTTATTTTGGTTTTTTTTGAAATATACTGTATATGTGTGTGTGTGTGTGTGTGTGTGTGTGTGTGTGTATATTATATTACAGTTTAGCCCTAACAATTTAACGATGTAACTGTATTTTGAAAAAAAGCCTTATTAGAAATTAAAAGTAAAAATATTTTCAATATTATACAAACATTATCTTATGATTAATCGATCATAAGATACGTTTTATTATTAAAGGTCTACTTTTATCCTAATTAAATAGAGAAAAAAAATCTTATTTTTTTGCCGATCATTTTTCTTCTACTTAGGGAACAAAAATACAAAAAAAGCAATATATTTGCACACAGAACAAGAATATTTCATGCTTGAATTTAGTAAAGTAGTGTAGAAATATTCATAATTTGATATACAGTATAGCAATCTAAAAAAAGGAACTATTTAAAAAGGCCCAGCAGACAAGTGTTTAATTCAAATACTGTGACATAAAAATACATTTCAATTATCTTTCCATTCATATTTCACAAAATTCTTTTAAATGTGCAGGAGAGTTTTGAGATTTTCGATTATTTTTAAAAAAATATGACACGGTATTTATTACGACGGCATGTGTGCGGCAGAAGCCAAGAGTAAGCTGAAGAGAGATAAACAAAAAAAAAAAAGAAGAAGAAGAGAACAAGCAGGGCTTTCCGATAGCTGGGGATCAGCTATTAGCCGAAAGAGAGAAAAATTGGGGCCTCTGAAACATTAATCAAACTCTTCACCTAGTGGGCAGCCATATGGCGGAACAGCATGTGCATCGTGCAAACTTGCTGATCGCCAGTAACAGGGTGCAATTAATTCCGCTGGCTGCATCCAGCACAGGCCTACCAGTTTAGAGCCCTGGGAGAGAGGGCTGGGGAAAAAAGTGCTGCTCTTCTCTTTCCTGCCCCAAAAAAAAATTCAGGGATCAAATTCAGAGTGATGAATGAGGGGGGGAATCGGGCCCTCGTTCCTACACTCGAGAGAGAATGACTGCACATGGATGGAGAGATTAAGACGGGGGGGGGAAAAGAACAGAATTGAGGAAGAGAGAGAGAATGAAAAGGTAAATGTCTCAAGACTAATCACTCATCCAATCACTGCATTTTCACACGTAAAAACATTATTGGCGAAGATCCCACTCACAACCCTGTTCACGCACTCATTCATTTCGGGATGCAAGGACTTGATTTTCCCTGCAGCATTCCCGATCGCTTCTTTTCCAAACCTCTTCTACTTATTTACTATTTACTACTGACCCTCCTATTGTTCCGTCTTCACTTAGGAATTCTTGTCAAAAACTTCTGTTTTTCTTGTTCGGCAAAATTAGCATCTCTTTTATGCTCTTAATGAAGTGGAGGCTCCTTAACATATAACATGGAATATTTCAGTAGAGGAAATGAGATCCTGTTAGCTATTCCCCAGGTCCTTCGCCTCTCTCCGGCCCATACCAATATCTGAAATGACTTTGGGGATGTTTGCTTCATTAGAATACACCCCGCCTCCAAAGACTTATTGTTCATTTTCGACCATGTATTATGACCCTGGTGGGACGCTGTTAATGAGAGGAACTCTGTGTAGCTCAACTTCCTGGGTGGACAGCTCTGCATTTCCTTGCTTTTTTGCTTATGTCCAGAAGGCTAGCGCTGAATAATGAAGTGCATTCATCACAAGAACAACAACACTACCGTGTGCTCTCAAACACCACACATGGACACACAACGCAAATACGCACAGATTTGTCTGTACCTATAAATTACAAAAGTAATGTGCATGAAAAAATAAATAAATAAAATAAACATTTCTTTACATGCTTATACAGTCTTTTACAAATGAACCTAGAGCCAAAACATTGTTACAGTGTGAGTGTGGTGTCACCCTGCACCCTACAAAGCAATCGTCTTTATGGTTGCCACCGGGCTCGGTCATCAGTGGATTTATGATTATTTGGGTCTGTGGGCCCTTGCACTCAGCTGGGACCTAATGAAGTGCTATTCACACAGCCTTGCCTGCGAGCCTGCTGTTGAGATTGGGTGCTGGTTAACCGTTTTCAGTTCCTTAAGGCTTGTGAACGCACCAAAGAACCGCATTAGCCGAGGCCTTCCCCGTCCCTTACACGTCAGTAAGTATCCCTTCCTTTCATAAAGACACTTCAAAATTGTTAGAGAATAATCATCATCATCAGGGTGGACTGCTTTTTTTTATTATATAAATATGTATACACAATACAGAGTACAAATACACAATACAGAAGTCTGTTTATTGATCTCGATCCTAACCCATAACTCTTGTAACCACTCCAGGTCACACACAAGCACCTCAACGAATCTGACCCTGACCCTTATTCCCACCTGTGAAACCACCTAGCACTATCATCTCTCTCTCTGGCCAAGTGTGTGTTTTTTTCCCCCTCAGACGGTGAGAAAGTGAGCGCGAACGGCAACCATCATTAATCAATACGTTGGGCTTTATTTGTGATAATTCATCATGACACAATATTAATGGGTGGCTGTGCCCTTCAGAGGTGAGCCTCATGCAAATGCAGAGGGGGAAGCAATTAACTTTCCGAGAGACGCACAGATGATTATAAATGACAAGGATATGTCAATTACCGCAGCCAATAAAGGGAGACAGAGGCTGCGAGGGCAATCTATCCACTTTACAGCTCCTCCTCAGCCCACAGGCTCTGTCTGTACACGGTGAATACAGGCTGCTTGAAGGCGACTTCTCATGAATTTGAACGTTTTGCTACCAGTGTTGATTTATTTTATTTATTTTTTTAAAGGCAGACTAAGCAAATAGGAATATTCCAATATATTAGCAAAAAATATATATATATATATTTTTTTTTTTCTGAAAAATATGACAAAATTCCACTCAGGAATGTCAGGACAGTGGGGGGAAAAAAACTCTACACTGTGAAAAGATGGACACGCATCTAAAGCTAATTCTTCCAGCATTTCTTTAAGACTGTACAAGATCGCAATAAAAGCTTGTCCGGAATCAAGTTACCATCTTAAATACATACAATTAAAGAAAATTTGCTACATTCTGATTATGTCCTTAAAACCAGAAACAATCCCTCGCTATAATAGCAGCAATTGTACGTCTAGAAAAAACATATTTTTTAAGTAAAAATGAAGAAAATTATTATTATATTATTATTTAATTATTAACTTTTTTTTTGAAGACAAGTCTACTCGTTTCAGTGAGTGTATACTCATAGTTGCTTTACAAGACATCAAACACTTCAATTTATTCTCAATTAATATGTTTTATATAAAGTAATTAATTTAAAATGTTTGCACTGCCAATGCCACTAACATTTCTGGAGCTCTCACCGGTGGCTTTTAGATAAATGTCACAGAAACAAACACACACAAGTTTAATTTTTTTTTTTTTTATTCTGACGTTGCCAGAAATTTGTGATCTGCTGTTTTCAGTCACAAGAGCACTAAATCGGCCACTGGTGAGCACCTGGCATTATATGTTTTAAGACTAACAACTGTACAGTGTGCACTTAAGATGGAGAAATATCTGAGTGTCTCTGGGTAGCGTGAATATTTCATCATTTTGAAGACTCATCACACAACCAGTCTAGTAACACAACATGCAATGCATTCGACACAGACACATACAGTACTGTGCAAAGATCCAGACCTTCTTGTATTTTAATATAGTCTTGAAGAATAGTTCTGCAGGCTTCCTGAAGGACTTTTTTGCCTCACATGTTCAGTCCAGGTCTTGTTCCTGACCAGTTTCTGAAGAATGTTTTTGGATTGTTAAGCCACACAGTGACCATCATTCAAGCGTTAAAAAAACATTAACTTAAGGCACAAACGAGTGAAGAACAGGTGATGACTGATGATCAGGCCCATGACTAGCATACTGCTGATGCTGAATGCTGTGTGATTGGAACAGATGAGAGGGGAAACAAGGTTGTTGTTGAGGTTTATACATAAACAAGCAATTTATAAATTGTATCTTTAGGTACTTTACAGTAAAACATTTGTAGACATTTCTTTATCAGTTCATTTAATTTAATATGAAGAAATGAAATGTGGCTCAAGACCTTTGCTCATCTGGAAGCCGGTCAAAGTTTTAGCTTGGAAACTAAAGAGTGAGAACAAAATCAGGGTCGAGACGGAGAGCTCGTACAGTGAAGCAGAAGCTCTCCTACAACGCTGACATCACTGAGAAACGGCAATGTCTATTAGCGTGTGTCAGAACCACGAGAGGCACTAGAGAAGAAATAACTAACTTCAACCAGCGCTATCTGAAGGATGGTCCAGGGATCAGGTCAGATGTTTTGTTTACTACACCACAGCTGTATAAAAGTTCAGAGAGATGAGAGAGAAAATATTTCACATTTCCTGCTTCCTTAGCCTTAAGAAGTCTATGCAAACTCGGCAGTGTGACTATTCAGATTTAGTAATGTAGTTGCTGAGTCAAAGTATTGAACACCATTGTCTCTTTGTAGGTTCAGCCCTGAGGCTCGGTCGTTGCCCCTGCAGTGCAGCTGAACAAGAACGGTCTTATTCCAAGCCTTAGCACAGAAAGGACAATCCTGGCTAGCAGCCCTCTAATTTCCCAGCACTAAACAATCAACAACCACCAGGGGACCTGTACAGCACATTACAAGTTAAGCCCTCATTTTGTCGCCAGGGCACAGGGAGATAAAAAATAAAACGGAAAGGTGGAAAAGGAGGGGGGAAACCTGAAACTTTCCCTCCGTTTTGACCTGTGGCTGTACCCAAGGAGCAGTGAGGGAGCCCAGAGGTGTCAGAAGTATTTGGGTGGGTTTTCCTAGGAGCAAGTGTGGTTATTGTGTCTGAGGTCTGCTGGGGACAGGAGAGCAATATTGTTTTAATGTGTGTGTTAGTGGAGAGGGGAATGGATAGATTAAGACAGAGTCCCAGACCAGCAGGAGCCCAGTTCCCTGAGCACAGCTCTGCTAAGCTGCACAACATTTAAGAATCAGTATGTGCTGGAGTGTGTGTCTGTGCGTGTGTGTGTCTGTACGTCTATGTGTGTGTTGAAGCAATCGCTAACAGTAGTTACCACAAATTATACTACTAAAGCAAAGAAAACTTTGTCAGTTAAATACAATTCAACGTACAAATTATTGCTCAATTAATGCATCCAAACAAAGGATGAGGGGGAAAAAGTGGAAAATGATTACACCATAATTCCTTTGAATAGGCTAAAGCTAAGACATCATGAACTCAACAGAAATGCAAATGTATTCTATGTAATCTCATGTTTATGGTTTCCATGTGCAGTGATGATGTGCATACAGGGTGGGCTAAAACACCTGTGATTAATGAGACCGTGTCACATAGCGGCACCGAACAACTCGTTTAAATGGTTCACCATGAATAATTTTAACAAACACGCCGCTGTCTTATCAGAGGTACTCGATGATTCATTTGATAAGACATAATAAATGCAAGAGGAGTCCAAGCAAAGATTTCATCTCTCGAATCAAACAGCAAAACACAAATACACAATGCTCCTTTTTGGTAAATTCCACATTCCGACTGTAAAACTGCTAATCGCTCATGTTGGGCGCTAGATCACAATTAGCATAATGCTTCTTAAAAAGACGCTGAAAAAGTATAACAACTTAGAGATTTGCAGCGAGCATCATCATTAGACAGGTTAATCCTTTTTTTGCACCAGAGCACATAAAAATGTTTTAATGCTTTCAAAATTACATCCTATCAGTTTTTCAATTCATCCGCAACTATTTGCTAAACTTGCTTACTAGACATGCGATCAGCAATGCCAATTTTTTTTTTTTTTTTTTTTTTTAGAATACTTACATAGTATAATGCAAGCTGTGTGTTTCTTTTATTTTGATTACTTTGGATTTCTGGATCTGGTTTCATTATACCCTATTAATAACAGCACAAAACCAAGGAGGGACATGCATTGCAACAGACAAGCATAAATTACTTATTATTCCCAAGCACTGAGCTGTTAGTGTCTCTTATTCAGTGTGCTTGTGCATGTCAGTGTTGTGCAATCATAACCACTGGTTACCCTGCAAGTAGCTGAGCTTTAATATGGTGCTGGATGAGAGTGGTTTGTTCAGGGTAAAGGTAAAGATTTCCCAGAACTGAGCACTAAATGCATTCAATTTATTAAACAAATGTACCACATGCATACATTTGTTTAATAAACTGCACGCTTCTTATAGCAAGGACAAGTCACCCAATAGATCATGAGGCCAAAGTCTTGTGTAGAGTTTACATGCACGTCAGGTTACAAGGAACTTGTGCGCTGCATCCAGATTATGAAACAAAACTCTTACGTGCTGTAGACCCCTGCATTGTATATCATGATCATATGGACCCAAATAGCCGGCCAAAACTTAGCCTTAAACACTTGCTCTAAGTGCTCACCAAAGAATTACCTTTAATCCTAGTAAACCTGAAGAACCTACACAGGTATGAAATTAACCAGAACACAAAGGGAAGGCCATGTAACAGCCGCCTTATGATTAGCAGTACATATTTTCAACCCGCTCTGTTCTTCAAAACTGCCCTTGTGTATCCATCTACTGAGATCCAATTTCAGCAAAAGATGCAGATTTCAGAGTTCAGTGAGGGCCAATTGAACATGTCCTGAAAGTACAATGGTGCTTTTCGGTCCCATATGGCAACCAAGGGGTGCGTGTGCTTCAGATGCCTTGTCACATAAATCATTCTGCAACAAAATACAAAACAGAATTAAACTGATGATGGAGAAAACACACATGGAGAAAAGGAGTCAAGTATTCGAATCGGCGCCGGCCTTGCAGATACGGATCAACTGTGGAGAACCAGTGACGAAATAATCTACCGTTCAATCTTTCTGCTGCCAAATTAAATATACATACGATATTGCTTTAGAATACAAAGTGTAAAATGTCCATCTAGAATTTTTTTTTCCAGTGGATCGTAAACATCAATGTGGCTGTTCCAATCACTAACAACTTGGTTAATAATGTTACCTAGAAAGTCATTAGTCAACCAAGCAACTGCATTACTAGATATTTAAGCAGTTCAATAGGAGCAAGTCTTTATTTATAACGTAAATTAGGTTGTATACTAAATATATAAATGATCAGGTACTAAAATAGCACACTATTGTGGGGGAAAAATACACACCTTTAGAAAATTATGAAGTTAATGTTAATGTTTATTACGTAGACTTAAAAAAAGGACTTTAGAACTAGGTATATATATATTATATATATATATATACACGCACACACACAGTGGAACCTTGGATTGCGAGTAACTTGGTCTGTAAGCGTTTTACAAGACAAGCAAAAAATTTTTGATCAATTTTAACCTAAGGCCATTAAGCTCTGATATACAAGCACGCTTCCGGAACAAATTATGCTCGCAATCCAAGGTTTAACTGTGTATATAATGAGGCCCGTTAGTCATTTTAATTAATTCCCTACATTCTATAATATCTACCAAAGTTTACAATTTTTAATTCATTAATAAACAACTTGTCACACTTACAAACAGCTCATGGTTACTTTTAATGCTGTAAAACATCCACAAGATGTAATAATTTTAAAACCATGCTTAAAACACATCTGTTTTCATGTGCATTTTCCTTTTGATTTATTAAGCTAGTTTTAT
>JAQMYG010000012.1:20453586-20464663 GCA_030014215.1 Clariallabes teugelsi | reverse complement strand
GGATATTTATCAAATTTGGACAATTTTGTGTGACAACACTAATTGTTCGTCACCTAAGTATCACAATAATATTGTATTAGGGGATCCCTGGTGATTTCCACCCCTAAGATGTATGTATGTATGTTTATTATTATTACTATTACTATTATTATTATTATTATTATTATGTAACACTGCAAAAGTGTTCAAGTACTCGTGTAGCCACAAGTCACATCCACTCCACTGTTACTGCCTCATCACTCATGCTAGGATATCAGACATGTGGGAGTCAAATCAGATACTGGATTTTAATCAGAAAATGAGGATCTTAGCATCATCAGCACTATTTCTGACTTTTCAACCAGTCATTCGTTAAAATGATATCAAAGCGTGACTTTTTTTTTCTTAAATAAAATTTTAAGAACTACTGACTGGTTTTCTTTTTAATGTAATGACTTCATAAATTTTTCTGCTGGTGTGTGTGTGTGTGTGTGTGTGTGTGTGTGTGTGTGTGTGCGCGCGTGTGTGTGCATGTGTGCGTGTGCATGTTGTGTCAGCACAGTTACATTTACTAAAACTTGGCTTGATTCAAGCTGTCAGAGCTGAAGAATTATACAGCATCAAGGAGTTGTCTTTGTTCCATTAGGTATTTTAAGCACTTTAAAGTGCTTTAGATTCCCGTGTAATCTATCGACATCCTGTAATTAATCAACTAATTCGCAGTCTCGGGACGGCTGTAATTACAGCACTGGTAATAGCTTATTCTTTACGCTCCAGCTCCTACATTTCATTTGTTTATTTTCCCACAGTCATAAATCTAAGGGAGCGTCAGGAGTGCCACAATATTAGTGCAATAATCAGAGTGAATTATCAGATGGCCATTCTGCTCTCCCTCCACTAATAACGCCGGTTATCAAAGAGCTCTGCCTCAGCGCAGACTGGAATAAAGGCGCAAAATTGTTTCATCCAAGCAGCACTCGCAATAAACCCAGTATTAATAGCAAACAGATTAAAGGAACAATATACTGTATAACCAGAATTACCATTTATTGAGGAGGTTTATTTAATAGTTTGGACAATTTATTTTTGAATCTCAAGCCTAATTAAACAGGTTAATTTAAAATCATTAAATCTCTTTTCTTTTTAAGCCGCAAAAAGCCTTTCATATTATTTATAAATGATCAAAGGATAATGCAGGATTTCCCTTATAACTGTATTTCATTCTGAGACACAGACCTGCGCTTACACACTCACCCACTCCTCTAGGATCCGGTTAACTGCGTTACTGCTGCGAGCTTGGTTCCGGCAGGCTAAGATCACATGGGCACCATGAAGGGCAAACGACCTCGCCGTCTCAAAACCTGCAAAGTGTGTGTGAGAAACAGAGAGAGAGAGAGAGAGAGAGAGAGAGAGAGAGAAAATGACACGAGACCTCTTTTTCATATAATGCTGCAAAAAAAAATTCAATGCTCAATTCTTTTTTATTTGAGGCTGAACTGAACGGAGAAGAGGAAAATTAAGATGGGATAATACTGTATCTCTACATCACTTCTATGAAAAAGACAGAGGCTGCAGGAGCCGTTCTCCGCTTCTCCACTGCTAAAAGGGACCTTGGGCCACTTGGCTAAAGATCGGGGCACTATAAAAAGAAAAACTGTATATACAGTAACTACAGGATTAGATAATGATTATAGAAATTAGACGTGAGAATGTAACAGCACTAGAACTTTTTTACGACAGGTAAGCAACTGATAACACTGACATACTGTACTTCAGGAAAAATAAATCATCATTCAGTCGCCTAGCAGCACTGAAGACACGAGTACAAATTTAATTTAAAAAAATCACAGGTTCACTTTGTGTCCAAAGCCATCTGAAAAGGTTAATACACTCCACAAAAATGTTGAACTAATTACACGTACATAAGGGGAAGATCATATTAAAATCTACTGTAACATAACCAAAAAAAGACAAAAACAGGTTATTTAAGGGGAGCCTCGGGCTATTGTTTGGGTTGTTTTGCTGACCTGTCGTTTTTCATTGTCCCTTTGATTACACAAAGTGTGTTTAAAGTTTTTTTTCCCCTCTCTAAAGCTAGCATCAGCACTTCAGCAGGCACAATGGGCATCAGATTTAGAGGTTTGAAGAGCCGGAAATAGACACTGGAGACGGTGACCAACATAGGAAAGTCTGACAATAATTAAGTTAAAAAGAAGTTAGTTTAGAATAAAGGAAAGCCCTGGTGCAGGACACACATGTGCTAGCTAACTGCTTGCTCAGGCTCTCTGAGACTGTAAAATAACCCCTGCCCATGTCACTTGTAAAACATATTACACTGTCATGGCCCGAGAAAAGAGCTGACAGGCCAGCACAACTCAAACAGAGCAGCGTTGCTCAATTCTTCCTCCTCTCTCTCTCTCTCTCGAGCCTGTAGAGGGCATCTCTGGCTACGGTGCCTGTCAGCTGCAATCTATTAAGAATGACATCTCTTACCATCTTTTTAGAGTTCACACATGAATTAGATACTTACGCCCTATGCTTCCATGCGTGCTCCATCCGGGTAACCTTTGACATGAACTGCTCGATCAGACAACTCTGCGTCTCGGAGGTTATGAGAAACGGGAGCGTTATTTTTCGCGCATGACAAAACCTGCACTCAGTTGATCGGCTGACCTTACACTTCTTTGTAAACTAAACGAGGCTGACGGAGAGTCGCCAAGATTTCAAACGACAGACCGTCTGTGCGATAGGTGGATTAAAATGAACTTTAATTCGATTAAGCTTTAATCTGATTTTCATTAAAAGGCAAACTAGACGCCCTAATTGTGAAACGAGTGCTAAAGAGTAATATCCATTAAAACTCAAAATTGGAGACGGATAAGAGCTCCTCTCTGACAAGTGAAGCATGGAATTAAATTATATGACACCTTATTAGGAGTAATGGAGAGAACAGTGTGCATCTCCATGGAGAGTTCTTATCCTAGAAAATGAAAAGGAAAAGAAAAAAAAAAAACAGAAAAAGAAATCTGAATGTTTTCCTTATCAATAAATAACCATAAAAGTCCAGAGCACAGGTTTATAAAAAAAAATCAGAAGGAAACAAAAATTGACATTATACTAGACAAACAAAATCGAAAAAGGATGTTGGGGAAAATAACGCTGTTGACCCTTTATAACAAGTGTGGCAGCAATTGGCCTTGAAACATGAGTTAATTAATGCTGATATTTTCATAATGGGAAACAAATTAGAACATGTTTAACAACGCCCTCAACCTGATGGGTGTTGTTTAAAGAAAACAATAATCCTCAATATTAACTTGGACATAAAAAAAATAAAGTGTACTCCTCCCAACTCCGGTTTCCTCCCAATTACATGAAGGTTAAGCTAATTGGCGTTCCCAAATTGCCCGTAGTGTGTGAATGATGGTGTGTGTGTACGTGTGTGCCCTGCGATGGATTGGCACCCTGTCCAGGGTGTACCCTGCCTCGTCCCCTAAGCCTCGTGGGATAGGCCCCAGGTCCCCGCGACCCTGAATACAGGATAAAGCGGTACAGAAGATGAGTGAGTGAGTGAGTGAGTGAGTGAGTGAGTGAGTGAGAGTGAGAACCCCTCCCACCTCCTCCACACTGAGAAACCGGCATATCAGAGTAAAGCTCCAGGTAAGAAAGTGTACATGGTGGTGTTTCCCTGGCAGTCTCTCAGTTCTGCTCACACAATAAACAAGGCCAGATGTGGATTATCACCCAGTGCTGGATATGCAAATCGCAGTCATGTACATCATCCAGTGGTGTGTAGGTTAAAAGCTGTAAAACAAGTCACACTTCTAGGCTATGCAGTAGTAATTGCTTTTTCTGACATTAAGGGAGATTTGTACAAGCAGAATTGAGATGGACCTCGAGGTGGAGGCGATATGGAAACGATAAAGGGATGAGACGTTTCAGAGACAGGCCCAAGAGTGAGATTATGGGTTTACTGCTGTGCGTGTTCCAGCCCATATCCCGGTCTGTACTGGGAGCGCTGTTTATAGAGAAACTTGACCACCATCACAAATGATGTGTTTTGCTGTTGCAAATAATCCAAGTGCTTGCTTTCTAGTTTTTCTCTTTTTTTTCTTCCCCCATCCACCCCCTAGAATGACTCAACACCTTTGCTCATCTAAATCAAATGTGCATTTTTTCATTGAATACATGACTTAAAAACATGTCTGAGTTAGTGTGCAATAATGTCCATCATCCAAATAAAGGCATCCTTATTTCAGAAACAAAAACCTTCTATGTTACATCCTTACAAAATGGAGAGTGACAGAACTTTCAGTGGAGATGAATACGCATCAAAGCTGGTCTGATTTTGCAGAGAGAGAAAAAGCAAGCTAGATTATTTAAAGTAGAAAGTACAGTGATCTTTATTGTTTCATTCCAGAACTGAAATCATACCATGTCTGACCTACATACAGTACGTGACAGCTTGAAATTAAAGTCTAACCATTTCCATTGCATTATTGCACTTCTTTAGACAGTATATTCCTCGTGCAGGTGAGTACATTGAGCCCACCGGTAGCTGTTCTTATTCAGAAATAATGCAAAAATAATCTCTTCAAAAGGTTTTCAATCTAGCTTTGCAACATTTATCTATACAGATTTTAGATTTACTGCAGTGAAACACAGAATAAGAGAAGGTGAGAAGCTATGGCACTTCCCCAAAGACATCTGAACCTGTTTAACTCAACTGACAAAGTGTACAATACTTTTTTTATTATTATTGATATTAACCTATACTTTTTAACCTATTTAAAAAATAAATAAAAAATTCTTCATACAACAAAAATACGTGGGTGGGTCAAAAATGATCTGCACTCCGGTTATATTAAAACTTCTGTAGACTGCATCTTATAACCACTTCCCGTTCAAGGCTACTGTCTCCCCAGTCCCTGCTGTGCAGATGTGCACATGTTACATCAGTTCATTTATAACTGCGGTGCGAGCAAAACTGAACTTGTTTTGTATCTGCAAACAAAATTTGGACCGATACTCTGAGGTAGGTGATGGTTTCTAAAGAAAACCATTACTGGTCATGAGACATGGATTTATCCTTACGAGCCAAAGAATAAACAGCAGAGTATGGTACGGAAACATCCTCAATTGCCAGAAAAGAAAAGGATCAAAAGTCAACCATCAGCTGGAAAATTGATGCTTACATTTTTTTGGTATTCTCAAGGGTAAGTATTGAAACGACATCAGGAAAAAAGTTTTAACAATCAACAGGGCTCGTTACAGTGAGATGGTTATTGAAGATCTGAAGCATAAACTTCGGATTAAATGCTATACAGGAATGTTATATTGCATGATTATGTCCGCATGACACTTCTTCCCCACACTGTCGACACTCTTCATCTTCGTTTTGAGGTGTTAAAGTATCCTCCCTATAATCTTGATCTGGCTTCATTGGACTTTCACCTGTTTGGTCCCCTAAAAGCAGCCCTATGAGAACGAAGATTCACTTTTGATGATGAAGTGAAGACAGTGGTGCATTTGTGACTCACAGCTCAACCTAAAACATTTGTAATGAGGGAATATGAAAGCTTGTGGACAGAACGACAATGTGTTTTGGAAAGATTGGAAAGATTTTTTTTTTTAATGGATTTGTCTTTTCTATAGGTTAATTAAAATCAACAGCTAAGAGTGTGAATCATTTTTGAATCACCCTGTATACTAAACATACTAGCTGCTGTTTAAAGTCTTAACAGTTTTGTGTATGTTACAGTGTAAAGCCCTATTCGGACGGGACTAGTTTTCCAAACGACGTTTGAGTGAGAATTTTTTTCAGACGACGTCTGTCATTTCATGTATGCATTTGGACGGGACTAACATCTCCGTGTTTATTACGGAGGTAGGAGTGTCTGTATTTTACATGTGGGCGTTGCACAAGACTACATGTCCTGGATCTACATCCATTATTGGTGAGCAAACTTGAATACCGGCCCGCTAGAGATAGTACGGTAGTTCACGTTGACCAAAACACAAAAGAAAACGCGTTTTGGAAAAAAATATTTACGGCAGTAGGTAATTTGCTCTAGGATTTTTACAGAGGTCGTGTGAGAGAAAGACAGACATTCGGACAGGATTAAAATCATAAAGTACGTCTGTGAAACAGAAATTTCTCTAACGACCCCCTGTAAAACTACTGTAGTCCCGTCCGAATAGGGCTTAAGACTGCACTTAAAAAAATGGTTACTTGTATTTTCCTATTAAAATATTTTTGGCTTTCTTAAGAAGAGTGATTGAGCGGTTTTCTTTGCTGGCAGCAAAACCTTGTTATACAGTTCTACATAGAACTATTCATGGTTCCCCTGAGAGATCAGCTAAGAACCATTAAGAGTTCTAGACCTTTGTGTAATTGAAGTTAAGGTCATGCCCATTTCATTCTATTACATGATGCAACCTGGGACACTGACGTATTGATAGACAATTTTGAACTGCATCAATTAGCCATAACAGAACCAACCACTGATAGGTGAAGTGTTGATGGGACGAATGTGTTGGAAGGGGAAGGATCTGACAACTTTGTGCTGGGGGGGGGGGGGTTTTGGTATGCAGCGGTTAGTACTGTACCTAAGAAAAGGACAACCTGTGAACTGATAATAGGGTCATGGGGGCCAAAGGTGATGCAGGCTTGTCTGGTCTGATCCCACAGAAGCTACAAATTGCTGGAAAAAAGTTCATGCTGGCTATGCTATAAAGATGTCAGGAAACACAGTGCAGCGCAGTTTGCTGTGTATGGGGTTGCATAGCCACTGTTAGATGCATAGCCATCAGTTACAGAGCCCAAGCTGATCCCTGTCCATCACCGCATGCACCTATGTACAATGTACACATAGGCATTACTACTGGACCATGGAGCAAAGAAAGAAGGTGGCCTGGTCTGATAAATCACATTTTTGATTACATCATGTGGATGGCAGGGTGTGTGAAGATGCTCGGCAATGTTCTGCTGGGAAACCTTGGGTGTGGGCATTCGTGTGGATGTTACTTTGACATGTACAGTACCACCTATTTAAACATTGTCGCAGAGCAAGCACCCCTTTATAGCAGCGGTATTCCCTGACGGCAGTGGCCTCTTTCAGCAGGATAATGTGTCCTGGCACGCTGCAAAAACCATTGCTTAGGATCAAAAGTTCAAGGAGTTAACTTCACCTCTAAATTCACCATATAACCAGTTCAGAACTGTTCTGATGGCACAATAAGAACTAACAAAATATCAGATAGTTTTAATGTTATGGCTGATCGGTGAATAAGATAAAAAGATTTTAGCGCAGCAGGTGTTCGATATATGTTTTGGGGTTAAAGCGTAAAATCCGGTGCTATACAGAGCATTCATGACAAGCTCCAATTCCCTCTATTAATAACACCCCACTTTCATTTTGGATCAGGAAGACATTGTCACAACCCAAAGTAAAATGTATGGATTGTAATTACTGGAGTTGTGGGGGTGAGAAGTTCCACCTGAGCAGCCTCATGCTGTACTACTACCCCCCACCTCTTGCCCCTGACTGCCTTGTACAGCCTCTCCTGCGCCACCTCCCACACTTCAGTCTTGACCCCAGCGGCTAGGGCCAACTCCCACCGCAATTTTTCATCATGCCCTCCACTCTCGCCGGTCACCGTATCCCCACAGCATCCTCTCACACCAGTCCACTCTGTCACATCACACTGGGTCAGAATTTGAGCAATGCTTTTTTTATTTACTGTCATCAACACACACACAAAGTAAAAAAAAAAAAAAAAAAAGAGAAGAGAAGAAAAACTACCACAAGTTTAATACTTGTGTTCTGGGTGAAATAATATTGCCGTCATCATCGGCTGCTTTTAAAAACCTTAAAGAAATACGTATTGTTGTCCTTGCTCTCGTTTATTCAGCCGCCTCACAATTGTAATCACTTTTGAACTTTTACTCGCCAGCTGTAATTTTCTTGCACGCTAAATACGAAAGATTTGCCATGCTCGCAGAATTTTCAGTAAGGTCAAGAGAAATTTAATAATTTTACTAACCAACCTCATATTCATTAAATAGCCAATAAACCTATTTATCAAAATATAAAAATCCATAAACTAATCATCAATAAAAACTTTACAGAATAAAGACAAAACGGCAGGTTGGTTGAAAACAACAAAGAAATTAAATCAAACAGTATGTTAAATCAGAGATGGTGCTTTTTCTTTTCCCATACTGACACCTTGAGTATCGGCTTATGTCAATACATAATCAATCGTTTATTTTTTAACTATTAAAAAACATTGACCTTTAAAATATTCTTTAAACAAAAGCACGTAAATAAATCCACGAAAAAAATGCATAGCTAAAACACAACTTATATACAGAACTCTAGTTTTTTTTGATCAGGTGAACTCTTTCATACAAAAATCACATACAGTACAATGCAAATTATTTACTATAATGATGGTTTTTTTTTTTCCCCTACATGCCCAGGCACATGGAGCAACAAACAAATCCCCCCCCCCCCCACTCCTCGAGAGATATGTGTCTTTTACCTTTACAGTGTTTGGCAGACGCCCTTATCCAGAGCATCTTACATTTTATCTCATTATACATCTGAGCATTTAAGGGTTAAGGGCTTTGCTCGAGGGACCAACAGTGACAACAGTGGTGCTGGGATTTGAACCTGGGACCTTCTGATCAGTAGTCTAACACCTTAACCACTGAGGTTCTCTCACCCCATAACAACATTTAAATATGTATTTTTCAAATTTCTCTGACTTAAAGATTTCCAGTTTAAAAACTTTTCCTTATCCATTTGCAGTCAGATCGAAGTCATTTGTTTTTCTGCTCTGATATCTGAGCCACAATTTTTTATTTTTTTTTGCTGCTATCAGCCAGAGAGCCATCCTTGGTATCAGACTGGTGTTATCTCAACATAAAAGCAGTGCTCATCTCATATAATAGCTGTAAATTTACATTTAACATTTATGACATTTGGCTGACACGCTTATCCAGAGTGACTTTTATTTATTTCATTTAACCCAATGAACAGCTTCAAACTACCTACAATGAACAGATTCAAACTACCAACTTTCTGCTACTGTAAGCCCCGGTCTCTTCTCGAGTTGCCACTACCTTTGCTCTTTAAATGCACTGTATATAAGAGCATCCACAGTCACAAACAATGAGATGCAGATCATGCGGAAAGTGAGTTGTGATTTTGATACTGAGTTGGCTTTTAATACTAGTTATGATGAAGATCAGTTTTATTGTGATTCCTCCCACATAAAGTCAAAGCCATTAGTTTTCCTTCACCCGGTGTCACTTTTCCAGCTCATCACTATACCAGGATAAAATCCAACATACAATATAGTAAGAAATATACCAATACAATGATCAAAATGTCATTATTTAAAAAAGAAAAATCGACTACGCTAAAGCACATGTATTAAGCTTTTTTATCAATACTATAATTTGGTGTTGGAAGCCTCTTAATTTATCCTCAGAACAACCAATCACTCGATTCTTTCGAAACATGATGAGATCGAGAGACAGTGCCAGAGCCGTAACAGCCAAGAGCATAGGTAAGCACTTTTCAGTCTAACAGGTAAGAAAATAAAGTAGGAATACACAAGACCTTTACAGAGAAAAGTGTTTAATGATATTGCACTTTTTTGGCTGATTTTTAAAGCCTTGTTTTGTTTTTTTAGTATCTACAGTAAACAGCATCTATAATACAGCTAAACTGCTTTTTTTTAACAAACTGACCAAAATATTATTTTATTTTTATATATTTATAAAAAAAAAAAAAAGAAAAGAAAAAACGCTTCCTCTATTGTCAGCTTTTTTTTCTTGTCAATTACATGAGAGCAAGACTGTATTTTTTTAAGCAACAATCAGATAGGGCTGCTCAATTGTGGTGATAATCATAATTATGATTATTTTGTTCAATACTGAAATCACGATCATTTAAAACGATAACTCACTGACTTTGGAAACATTATGTATTTATTCAACTTTGAATAAAGCAAGTTGCTGTTCCTGACGGTGAAGATAAGTACCAGAGAGATAAATACCACAGCCTGTGTGAGAGTGAGTTTAGCGAGGGACAAAAATCGGCCGTAAAGTAAAAGGATATGATGGATTTTTAACACAAAATGAAAACATTGCTCGCGAAAAAGGGAATGCAGCACAATAATCATTTAATCTCAATTATCTTGTTTTCATAATCGTCAAAAGCCAAAACTGTAATTGAAATTTGATTAATTGCACAGCCCTATAACCTGATCAAGTAAAATAACTATTAAACAAATTGGGAGATATGTGCATACATCTCTATCTAGACTGCTATAAGACAGCAGGCCAAGTGCAGTCTAATTAGTGCAATGCGACTGCCATGTGACATCCATCACCATCAGAGAAAAGCTACAGAGACACACCTGGAGACTGTACAGATCTGGAGGGCAAACAGTAATGAATCCAATATACAGAAATAACGCACTGCTCTTAAACAGCAGCTTTTATCCGTAATAAGGGCTGACATACGGTAGAAGTGTAAAAACAGTAAAAGAGGAACGGATTTCACGCACAACACAAAATATGAGGATGGGATGTTTCTAGGATGTGTAAATATCTTTACATTTTCGTTTATTTAAATAATGTAAATTAAAGTAAACATCTAAAAAAAAAAAAAAAAAAAAAAAGGATATTTTGCAGGAAACAAAAATAATAAGTTCCCTCTTATATTGTGTGTTTAACATGAATGACAGGAGAAAAATGCTGAAGTGTAATTTATGACTGCATAAGCAGAGAAAAGAATCAGATGAGGAGACAGTGACAGCAGTCCGTTACATGATCACAGAGAAAGGAGCAGAGCGCTGAACAGTAAATAACTTTTACTTGGCTCAATAGAATAGAATTAAGGTAAGCACCCCAGTTGCTAATGGGAATGAATGGGAGGCATCAGCTCAGGTCAAAAGTACTGCAAGATCAATGCAGAGGTACAGGTGTAGAGCAATACAAAAGACAGTGTGTGTGTGTGTGTGTGTGTGTGTGTGTGTGTGTGTGTGTGTGTGTGTGTGTGTGTGTGTGTGTGTGAGTGTG
>JAQMYG010000012.1:20433811-20453486 GCA_030014215.1 Clariallabes teugelsi | reverse complement strand
GTGAGAGAGAGAGAGAGAGAGAGAGAGAGAGCGAGCGAGAGAGAGAGAGAGAGAGAGAGTTCCTTTAACACGATTAAGTGTGGTTGAGAGAAAAGTTTAAGAAAAGAGTGAGAGCCCCATAATGAGAAGAGTAATGGACTAATGGGATGCAGTGAACAGTGGTCTAATCAGGTTGAGGATGGAAATGCACTATGCCTTCTAACCACAATTACCATATCACATGGCTTATTATGGGAAAAATTATATTGCCTCTCAATGCATGAGGTAACTGGGGTCTGATATACATTTTCAATGCACTAAAACTGCCACAATAGAAACCACCAGAATAAATAAGGCAACAGTATTAAATAAATGATAAAAAAATTTTAAAAAACAGCAATCCAAGGGTTAGATGTACAAGAGTAACTACAGCGTGTATTTAGTACGGACTCAAAACATTTTATTTCGTCATATAAACAGAACAAGTAAATTTTCCTCCTTACAGTAATTCAGGGGGAAAGAATGCTGAAACATAATTAAAAATTCTTATAAAAATAATAATAAAATGAAGTTGTGGTCCTATTAAATAACAGAAAAAGATGGTTTTAAATGAAATAATAATCATCATAATAATAATCATAATAATCATAATAATCATAATAATAATAATAATAGTTGTAGTAGGGACACTATTATAAATTTGTTCACTTTAATTTACTGACTTTATATTAAAAATACAAAATTGGAATACCAACATCAATGCTTTATTATTATTATTATTATTGTTGTCATTATTATTATCATTAATGCTTATAGTCCAATCACAGTTCTAGCATTAATTTATTTAGATTTTTAAAGTGATCATGAGAAACTTCCCTAACACTGCATCATTGTGTCTACAGATTCAGTAAGAAGGGTTCCACTGCCCTCTAGTGTTCAGGGGAAAAAAGACCCTGAAAAGTTATTTATTAGTTTACTATGATTTAAAATCAGCTGATCTGATATAACCAAATCTTTTTATATCAGGAATATCAAAAAAAGTGTGTACATTTTTTTTTTTTTTTTTTTTTACAAATACTTCATATTGTTTTTATCAAAAAGAATCAATTTGTTACAGTGCTGAGGAAACAAAAAAAATGCATTTACAGCATGCTTTGGATTTTGAGCATTAAATAAGATGATTTATATTATCTAATTGTTTTTGTTGTTGTTTTTTTACAATCTAAATGTTTATTCCTGCCCTTAAACAATTCTATAGAATCAAACATTATGCAACAAAATCACGTCCAACTCACAATATTAAATAACAAGAGCATAGCAAAAGAGAAAAAAATCTGTTAAAAATCATTCTTTTTTTTTTTAATCAATAAATTTCTAAACTCAATTAAGTAGCTTCAGAATTATCTGATTGAATAATAAACATATGCTGTCCAGCAGCTCAGGGTAAGCTTTCACACAAGCCCGTGTTTGGCAAAACAATTAACACGTCCATGTTGAGTTCATCCCCTTGTTCATCTCTGACTGACTCAATCATGGCTGCTTGGAATAAGTCACAACATCACGAGTGAGGAAGTTCAACAGTCCATTATCTTACAAGCCGTGCATTAACTCAGTGCAAAGCCATTCTGTCCTTCAGAGTTAATACTCGTGTGCGGTATTAAGGCATGATGTGTGGGTTTTGTATGCATCATTCACAAGATAATGTAGAATAATGCTTCAGTTAGTGTTGAATCTCTATAATAAACAGGTACGCTGTAAGACTGCAATGATTCACAAGGCTACAGTGCCACCCTCTGTACGTTATGTGAAATTATGTCATCTCATTCTACTCTTCCTGCAAAAGGTGCACACTTTCAATGTTAAGTTAATTATGACAAAATTTATATTTATTCTCTAACATCCCCGAAACAGTTAATAACTGCAATAACTAAGAAATGACTACAAAAGTCTTGAGCCACCCCTCATTTCTTCATATTAAATTAAATAAAAGGAAACCTGTTTTACTGCACAGGTTTCAAAAGTGCCTAAAAATACTATCTGAAATTGATTATGTAAGGACCTCAGCAGCAACCTTATTTCCCCTCTCATCTGTTACAACCACTCAGCAGTATATTAATCATCTGACATCATCTGCACCTGTTTCCTACTGGTTTATGCCGGAAGTTAAATGTTTTTTTAATATTTGAATTATTCATAGGTCACGGTGCGGCTTAAACAACCACAAACGTTTCTCTGAACCTGGTCAGGTACAGGGACTGGATTGGACATGAGAACAAAAAAAATCCTCTAGGAAGCCTGGAGAACTATTCCTCAAGACCGCATTAAAACACAAGAAAGTCTTTGACTGCACTACTCTAGAACTTAGCTCAGTATAATCTACCCTACCATCTCATCCATTTGTGACAGATGCAAGTGCCAAGAAGGTACTCGTGCTCATACATCTAGTTTTGTGTCAAGGTAATTGGCTTCTGGCAGGATATATTTAACAGTTACTCAAATGTTTATGAAACTGAGATCACACCGTACTGTAAACTTGCTTTGCTTGGTTACTCTGATGCAACCAATGAATTACCTCACCATGTGTAATCTTCTCTCATGTTTGGAATGACGGTGGCTAAAACTATCATTTGTCAGAGTGTGAAACTTATCACTTAGCACTCTTTGTGGTTTTCGGACTGTCTGGGTTTACATGCATTTTTTTTTTCATAACTTTTTTCTCAGGGTTGGGGATGTTCTTGCTGTTGTTCTTTGCTGTTGGGGTGATCTGGGGTGCGTTTGTTTATATTCTTGTGAAAAATGCAAAAAGAAATTCTAACTCTTTGGAAGCAAAAGATGAAAAAATGGGGGCTGGATCAAGACTCCTGCACAGCACATTTTTTAAATCTGAATGCATATACAGTGGAATATGGACAGCATAAAAACATCTAGCTGCTAGTGCACTCACCGATACCAGAGTTGCCCCCAGTGATGATTACAACCTTGTCAGAAAGGTCGTGACTCTGTAGGATCTCCAGCGCAGACGTATTGCCATCATAGCGTTTAGGCTTCACCTGCACATCCTCTATGGTGAAGGCCTGCCGAGGGTCAAAGTACGTCTTCCTCTTATTGATGTGGCTGAAAGATTTTATTATTATTATTATTATTATTATTATTAAAACTGAGAAATGAAAAACAGACATTGGGTAAACTGCTTCCAGTTTCTTTCAATTTTAAATGTTAATTTAAAAAATGGGCTAACAAGCATATAATATCAGAGAACATGGGCATGAGAGGAAATTTATCTATGGATAAAAATGCAGAACTCACTCAACATAAAAGATTTGACCCTTGCCGTCTGTCTCCTGCTCCCATCCATACGGGAGAGCTGTAGAAAAAGACACAAGCATGAATTAGGTAAATCCAGTAGCTAAAAATGGAAACGTTGCTTTATATTTTATGATGTAGATTGACCAGTAAACAAAACAGCTTCTTTTTCATCAATTATAATTCTTTTTATTTTATTTTTTAAAACTATAAAAATAACTTCCATACCAAGAGCAAATTCTATAGAATCTAACTCTCCTGGGAGAAAACTATGGTCTTGGACTTGGTCCATTTGGATTGGTTATTTCAAAATTGTGAGCAGTCGAATATACCCAGACCATTAGAGTACACCAGATACACAATCATACAGTACACTCAGTCACACCTAGGGACAACTGTGTTGAGCAGACAAGCATCTCAGAACATACAACACATCACACGCCAATGTGGACGGCCCACAATAACGGAAAACCATATCTGGTTTCATTCCTGAAAGCAAAAACTGTAATCTGGGCCTATAATAGACACAGACTCAATGTCAAAGACTAGAAAAACATCTCCAGTCAAATCTTCAACTGTCCCGCTTCAGTCTGTGCAGAGCTGAACCTATATATTCTTCAGCAGTTGTATTCCTTCCACCGAAAGCTTTGGTTTGTTGACAGTTCTGAGAAGCTTGCTATTAACCATTATTGTAAAAAGTTCTTATTTTATGTATTCATTTTTTATGAGTTATAGATTATGCTTAAATGTAGGCTAAATGTAAACTACTTTCTGTGCATCTCATCTAATGTATCAATCTTGTCTTCAATACTGTTCCCTAAAAATATACATTAATGGCAGCACATATCACAATTTATTCTCCTTCTCCGCTGCTTAAAATCAAAATGACCTATGAATTACAGCAAAGGAGTACTAAGCACAATCCAGATTGGCCCAAAATTGAAAAAACGCACAACGTCACATACGCTAATATTTTGTTAAATCTCCTTTCGCTTTGATTACAGCACAGATTTGCTGTGGCCTCGTTTCAATAAGCTCATGCAATTTCACCGCATTTATTACTGTCAATAGTTGCAGTAATTTCCCTCCAAGATCTTGTATCGATGATGGGGAAAGTCAAGACCGCATATAGTCTTCTCCAGCACATTACAAAGATTCTCAATGGGCTTAAGGTCTGGACTCTGTGCTGGCAAATGCATGTATGAAAATGATATCTCACGCTCCTTTAACCACTTTTTTTTTTTTACCATTTGAGGCCGTTGAATCCTGCCATTGACATCTTGGAATATGACCATGCCATCAGGGAAGAAAAAAATCCATTGATGGAAAAACCTGGAGCCTCTCAGCTGACAGGATAAGTCTTCTGACATAGCTTTTTAAGAAATGAGAAGCTACTCACTGCGTCAGTTATGGTTAAATAACTGGTTGTCAGCTGAAACATATTACTCACTTCAGTAATTATCAAAAAGATGTACACAGTATGATTACAAATCAATCCCTGCATTCTGAATTCACCCAAATGAGGATGGGTTCCCTGTGAGTCTGATTCCTCTTAAGATTTCTTCTTCCACCATCACCCTCGGCTTGCTCATCAGGGACAGTAGATCATTTTAATGTATACATATTTTCTCACATATTTCATACTCATTTTACTTTTGATTCTGTAAAGCTGCTTCGTACCCATAACCACTGTTAAAAGCACTATATAAATAAAGTTGGATTGAATCAAATTGCTTATTTAAATCCAGGTAAGTAAGTTTTTATGTTTTTTTTTGTTTGTTTGTTTGTTTGTTTTTGGGCTGGGCTGTGTATAAAACATAGGAGTGAAACAGAAAGAGATTTATATTTGTAGATTATTTAGAATCAGCTGGTGCAACCTTTAAGGTGACAGACAGACAGACAGGTAGATTAAAAAGTGAGGAACCTCCTGCACAACGTTTCTTCTTGCCAGTTTTAGGGTGCTCCCACTGTGTCTTCATCTCCTCATGACTGTGAGACAGAAACACACAGTTATAGACATTTCCTCAACACATTATTCTCTACATTATAATTCTGCCATGAGTGCACTCCTGTCTGTCCAAACCTGCAGGACTTTACTAGGAACATCATTTCTCTCTCTCTCTCTCTCTCTCTCAAACAAACAAACACACACACACACCTCAAGGCAGATGACACTCACTTGGCATAATAAACCCAGCCATCCTTGGTGGATCTCTCTTCCCAGCCGGGAGGAAGCTCATCCTCGCTGTCGGTATCGTCCATTCCGGCGTACTTTAGAGCAGCCATTACACCGTGTCCGGTTTCTGTGTGTTTGTGACTGTCCTGAAAACTCAACTCAGAAAAACCTGACTCTAATTTTGCTGCTGTACTTCCGCAACAACGTGCGTGACGTTGCGCGCAATGAATTCTGGGATGTGAAGGCAGCGCTTTACTCCCTACGCTACAATACAAAAGTCTTCGTTTTAAACATCGCTATATTTAATGAGAATTTAATTCGGGTGTAATTTTTTTTTGTCCCAGCACTGTCCAGACAAAAGCATTAATTTATTCATATATTTCTGTAACAGTTGTGTTATGTCTAGTGGTCAATCCAGGAGCTATTATGAGGAAACAATATTTACACATTCAACTTGTTTCCAACAAAACATACAGTACATTTTATTTACATTTATTCACCCATAAAGCCACATTTTAACCTATTAATGTTATTTTATTGCAGTAATTCAGGAAGGCTCTGTTATCACAAAAGCATCCTGACTTTACAAAATAAAAGTTCATTGCAATCTTCTTTTATACATGATAAATACACTGATCAACCATAACAGTATAACCCCAGCCTAATATTGAGTTGCTCCCCCTTTTGCCACCATAACAGAGATGTACTGTGTGTTTTGACACATTTCTATCACAACCAGCGTCAACCTTTTCAGTAATTTGATCTACACTAGTGCTTCTATTGGACTATACGGCCAGCCTGCGCTCCACATAGACATCAGCAAGCCTTGTTCAACTACGACCTGGTCACCAGCTCACCGGTTTTCCTTCCTTCGATGTCCTGACCATTGTAGACCAGGAACATCCCACAAGAGCTGCAGGTTTGGAGATGCTCTGTCCCAGTCCTCTAATCATCACAATTTGGCCCTTGTCTAAGTTACTCAAATCCTCATGCATTTTCTTTCAGGTTCCAACACATCAGCTTCAGGGAGAAAGTGTATACTTGCTGCCTAAAATATCCCACCCACTTCCAGGTGCCTATGTAATGAGATATTGTAACTGTAGCTACAGTGAGAAGGGCCAAACTGTGATATCTAGACACCAGGACCAGAGCAAATTCAAAACTGCAGCTCTTGTGGGATGTTCCCAGTTTGCAATAATCAGGACATACCAAAAGTTGTCAAAGGAAGGAAATCCGGTGGACTGGCGACAGGGTCATGGGTGGCCAAGGTTCACTGATGCACATGAGGACCGAGGGTTAGCCTGTGAAGTTCGATCCAATAGAAGAGCTACTGTAGCTCAAATTGCTGAAAAGGTTCATGCTGGCTCTGATAGAAAGGTGACAGAGCACACAGCATGTCACTGTTTTGGTTGCAGAAAGGGGGACCTACTCAGTATTAGGCATGTGGTCATAATGTTATGGCTGATTTCCATTATTGTTAGAAGTAACTATATCCAGTCATGCACCAAATAATTCCAATAATTCTAAACAAAAATGTCTTTTCTCTGTACCACTGCCATATAACTCATACTGTCTTTTATAAAGTTTTTTTTTTCTTAAAAATCAAGTATATGCTAAGGCCTCAATAGTAATAAAGAAAAACATGTAACAGAAGTTCATAATAATGTCATATTATTCAGGTCTCTAACCTGAACTTTAAGCCTATTAATTCTGAGCAAAATATTATTTTCCAGTTGCCCTTTCATTCCCCAATATCTTTGGCCTTTTGTTCAGCGAAGTCCATACTCCTTCAAGATAAAGCAGACTGTAGAAACACAACCGAGGCAGAAGGGGGTCACAGTGCTCTGTCTTCATGCGTCCACTTCATGCATACTCTTCACATTTTGTACTTTTCTTTTGCCCGGTCACTAAGTATACAGATGTGCTGAAAGAGGGAGAAAAAAAATCTTGTGAAATAAACATAACACACAAAAAGCAGCCATTTATTAGTGCAACTCTAGGATATTTACATTCAAATCCCTGAAATATTCATTGTAGTCTAGAGCATATCCCACCAGGAATTTATCAGGAACCTCAAAACCGAAGTCTGGAAGAAAGACAAGGTCAGAAATGTAAGGGTGATCAAGGTCAAATTAATCCATAACACTCATTTGGGACTGACCTTGAGTCTAAAATAAATAAAAAAATTTACTCTAGGCAAGCTAGATATTTAAAATATCAGCGCAATTTTCATGCAAAGGTCAGTCGGACCTCTAGTCAAACCAGACAGTTATGAGAGTAAAAACTTTTTTTTCTATATATTTCCCTACTACACTAATGCACATATCCCAGCATTTCACTAACGTTTGGGTACCAAAAGGATGGAAAGTCTTCTCAGTACAGCACCATCAGGATCGGACTGCCTGCTTCATGTTTAAAACCTCCCAGGGACTCCTTAAATTGATCGACATTTGGAAATCGACTGGAGTGAAGTCAAGACTTTATGGGGGATGTTGCAATAACTCCCAGCGGAGTTCCTGTAATGTGCAAGTGGTGTTTGTGAGTGTTATTTGTGAAATTCACAGGTGTACAGCCTTCTTTAAAACGTTTTACTCCAGCTAGGAATCTCATCACCATACTGTGCTTGAAATCTTCTGTAAATGTCAGTTTTTTGCGCCTCATCCGTGAGATGTTTCAGTCCTGGGTTTGACTTTTCACTTGTTTTCAGAATGTAAATGATAATACGGATTTTGAAGATTTGTTTGTTAGAAGCTGACGTGAATACATTAAAAGTTATGAAAATTAATTAATTGATACAAAGCTTATGCATGCTCCGAGTCATATCCATAAGGAAGGAACTGCCGATCATCAACCCACAACCAAATCATTTCATTCAGGATAAGCAGCAAGCAGCAGCTCTTCCTTGGGTAAAGCCATGGAAAAAACAAGTACGTACAACCCTAACAGGTCATTCTGGGATCAAGACATTGTTGAACTTTCCCAGAGTGTGATGGAAGGCGCTGCCAACTGTACTGTAATGTTTAATAACACACTTGGTTTAAAAAATGTGTACAGCTCATTTGTGTCAAGTTTACTATATCAGTAAAACTGAAAATTGGAGGCAGATGATTCGCCGTGGTGACCCCTGAAAGGGAACAGCCGAAAGACAAAGAAGACTATATCAGTAAAACCCAGTGTGTGTGTGTGCTTGTGGACTGCACATACACAACGTTTATTCAGGATATTCAGATAATTTTGATTATCAAAATTCATTAATTCATTCATTCATTTAGAGATCGAGCCTCGAATTATGAATATTAATGTAACATTATAATTTCTGTTTCTGGACTAATGTGCTCCAATGTAATGTTGTTCTTAGGAAAGTTGATAAAATTATAGCCAATATTTAAAAAAAAAAAAAAAAAAAAAAAATCTGTACTATTTAGCAATCTGTACCATTTATCACCTGGAGGATATAGTGCCTGTATGTATACCATAAAATCTGAAGCATGCTGAAATCTAGCAGGCAATTAATGGCTAGTTAAAAATGTCCAATCCAAGAGTTAAATGACAACATCTGCAATTTGAGGAGAAAAGCTTATCAGGCTCCAGCCTCCTAAAAGCTTTACATAACCATTACAATTACAGATGCATCATGAACTCAGACTTAAACAGTCTAATGCATCTGTGATTGTAATGGTTATGTAATGCTTTCATAGGAATAATAGCACGGTACTCACAATCAGGACGATATCCAGAGCTTCTCGGTGTCCTTTTCACAAGCAGGCTAAAAATTGATCAGAAAGATGAATGCACTTAATATTAACTAATATAGAGTACAAATATGTAACCATCCTTATGTATTACTATAACACATATGCACTATGATAATCATGTCTTTAATGATGTTTTTTTCCACTAATTTGGACTTGCCTGTCCCTGCACACTAAGTAGCTATCCATAGAAAGTGGGGCTAGCATGAAGCTCGGCATCATATAAGACACTCAGATGGTAAGTACTACACTACACACAGATGCCTACAATTAGCAGTGATTGAGAGAGGAAAGTATAACACTCAATAAAATCAATAAAACAAATACATACTGTAGATAGTGTCATCCTGTCACGGACACACACAGGTCTTGAATGAATATGGTGCTGAAAATGGCTCCATATGGTTGACTACGGGCTTCACTTAAAACCAGGATAATGTATTTGGACTGCATTTGATACAATCAGTTTTTTTATGATGGCTTGTGACTGCAGTCACTTTGATAGTCTTAGAACTGAAAGTACCAAAAAACATTCTTGTACCCAAGTATCTATGTTAACTAGAACATTTCCTGTTATAAAATAGCACATTTGACCTAATAGCAGTATGCTGATAGTATGCTGATTTATGGGCATCACGCAAATGAGAATGGGTTTGAATCTGGTTCCTCTAAAAGTATTTTCCTCATGTCAGAGTTTTTCATTGTGTGATAAACTGATGTATCTGTACATTTATAAAACTATAAATTTTTTTATTATTATTTTTTATTTACATTAAAAAATGTAATTCTGTAAAACTGATTTGTGACAGGCGGTGGCTTTGCACTGTCGCCTTGCACCTCTAGGGTTTGGGTTCGATACTGGCAGGTTCGATTACCGACTGTGTGCATGGAGTTTGCATGTTCTCCCTGTGCTTGGTGGACTTCTTCTGGGTACTCCGGTTTACTCCCACAGTCCAAAGACATGCAGATAATTGGTGTTCCCAAAATTCCCGTAGTGTGTGAATGAGTGTGTGGAGTGTGTGTTTGTGTCCTGAGATGGGTTCCCACCCTGTGCAGGGTGTAACCAGCTTCATGCACCAAGTTTCCTAGGATAGGCTCCAGGCCCCCCCCAACCCTGTATACAGGATTAAGTGGTATAGAAGATGAGTGAGTGAGTGAGTGAGTGAGTGAGTGAGAGTGATTTGCGACATTTTCCATTGTTAAAAGCACTAAATAAAACTGACTACAGTTGAATTAAATGTAGGTGTGACTGAATATAATAGATCTACATGAGGTACACGTCAGATATTTGGTCATGCCACTTGAACGAGAACAGCCTGAAGCTATTGCCACTTAATTAAATGAAATATGTGCAAAAAAGGGGTACTCCAGCACCAGGCTGGGGAAGCTGTGGTGCATGATCTACTTATAGCTCCATCTTGTGGAGAATCTGCAGCTTGCTATACATTAGTGACTGTGTGAGGTACAAGCCAGGTCTTATGGGTTATTTCCTGTCTAATAAAATGGCTTTTCTTAGATTGTGTGAGTATAAGCAGCACTGGGCATGAACTACTTTCAAAGGGCTGCGGAATCAATGTGGAAGATTCTTTAAGGCATTCAGACATGATATGAACAGCATAAGAAGTGTTAGGAAGCATTTAGTTGTTAATAGAGAGAATGTTGTCCGTCTTGAGCAGTTCAGTCTTCTAACAATCAAGACAGTCAATAGCTCAAGACATGTGACTTTACATTTAGGCATTAGGCAGAAGCTCTTATCCAGAGCGACTTACATTTTTATCTCATTATATATTTGAGCAGTAGAGGGTTAAGGGCCTGGCTCAAGGGCCAACAGGGACAACTTGGTGGTCATGGGATTTGAACCTCGGACCTTCTGAGCCGTAATCCAATGGCTTAACCACTGATATACCCCTGGTATATCTTATACTTATGTATAAGTTTCACACAGAGATTCTTCTTTGGCACAGATGTGTACACCATTTATCAAAAACATTATGAATAATGACCACTGTTACCTGGCCACTTTTACTATCTTGGGTTGACATTCATTTAATAACTCTAGCAGAGTTTCCATTGTCTTCCCAGTTTCGATAATATCCTGTAAAACAGCCAAAGAAGTGAATTAATAGTACACCTGAAATAATATTAATGGCCTTGCATCACAATGCAATGCAAAATACACATACATTCATAAAGATCATAATACTGTACATGACATCAAAATTATCAGCTCAAATTTTCTTTGCATAGTTTAAACAGAAACATCAAAAATGATGTAAATGTCATAAAGGATTCAAAATATGTGAAACAAACAACTAGATATATTTGAAGCAAAAAGACTCACCTCAACCACAAGCACGTTCTGTTGATGTAGTAAAGAAAGAATAGTTTATAAGACATGACAAATCAATGAGATAGACATGATCGTCTATTACATGCATAAGATTCAACCTAAACTCACCTTTCCAGTGAGAGCAGCCAACTCCTCACCTCCAATAACCTTTACACAGCTTGGTGACTGGTCGTTCTGGATATAAAAATAAAAGATTTTAAGCAAACTCCTGTCTTAACGTCATATATGGAATGATTGCACATCTTGTTCGGGTTTACATACCGTAAACACAGCACACAATTTGTTTTAAAGAACATTTCTATATGTACAGGGTGTATGACATCAGAGTAACTTGAAACAATCTGCTCAAAACAATCAATATGGCACGATTGTATGCCTCATAGAGCGTTCAGTGTAAATGGATGAGTGGAGGGGCATTTAGTGCTGGCACTCACAGAGTAGCTCTTTAGCCTAATGAAATCCACAGTCAGCGGCACAGACTTGTCACTGTTCCGATTCAGTGCCTTAATGTAATCCAGCAGGTCTGCAAAGAATGTATACCCTCCTTTCAATACGCACAGGGCCACAATATGTTCTCCTCCCATATCACGAACAATATCTCGGGCCAAGCGCTCAGTCCTAAAAGGAAAAACATACCATACAAATGGTAGAAGCAATGTGCAAAAACTGAACAACTGAACAAATTAGTGACCCAGAGATAGCCTCAGAAGCATTAGTTGATGACCTCAGAAACATCATGTTTGATAGAATGTACTAAAGAAATGCCATTGTGCATGAAAGGGATGCTCACAGGAAATTTGTTTAACAAAGCTGGAGAAATGCAGAATTCAAATCACATGCTTATACTGTGGTCTGAGCCCAGGCGCGGCTAACAAAGTTATGTGCTCTTCAATGCATCTAGAAGTCACATGTTTTACAAATGAAGCAATCGCTGTGTAGCATATTGAGTTACTCATCACCAAGCTTATTAAGCAACATTAGTTCACAGTATCTCTTACCTATCTTTTATGAGACCATTGGGAATGATAACACTTTCCAAGTCTTCTTCGTAGTGCTTGGGAACACAAAAGTGGCTCAGTGCATATCCCTTGTTCTCATCATCTATCTGTAAAGTTTAATAATAAAATGGAATGTCTTAGGAATGTATATTGATACCTATTATAAAAAATTATTTTAATGTTGGATATATGTATACACAAAACAATAGGAATCTGTAGCCTATTAGAATGATAGAAAATGAGAGCTTCTCACTCCTTGTCACTAAAGTAGCAAATCTATTGGAGATTTTATATGAATAATCACTCAAAAATCTGGATAGGATGTACCATGTGTATATGTAATTACCTTTTAAAGTAATAATACTTTAAGGTAAAGATTTAAAGGTGAATTATATTAGAGGTTTCTTAAATGGGATCTGTGAAGTATTGCTGGGGGTCTGTGGGTTTATTGCATCATGGTGGTGGAGATTCAGCCACGCTACAACCACTGACACTAACTAATACTCACTCACTCATAATCACTTATCATCTATACCTGTTTATCCTGTATACAGGGTCACGGGGGGCATGAAATCTATCCCAGGAGACTTAGGTCAGGAGGCGGAGTACACCCTGGAAGGTGTGCCAATCCATTGCAGGGCAGACACTACAGGTAATTTGGAAGCCCCAATTAGACTAATCTGCATGTTTTTGGATTGTGCGAGAAACCTGGCCTCCTGGAGGAAACCCACCAAGCATGAGAAGAACATGCACACAGACCCCGATGCGGGAATCAAACCCTCAACCCTGGAGGTGACCACTAAGTCACCGTGACACCACTAACTAATACTACAAGTATCAAATTTTATTCCTACAGAGTTCTTTTCAAAGTAGTTTTTTGAATAGAAGAGATGAACAACAAGCAAAGCAATATGTTAAATGATATCAATATGGACCTAATGTGTTTTGTAGGTAGAAAGTCCAGGAATATATAAAAGTCATTCATTCATTTATTAATTTAACTTCTATACCACTTTATCCTGAATACACAGTCGCCGGTGGCCTGGAACCTATGCTAGAAAACGTAGGGCACTCAGGGCGGGGTCCACCCTGGACATGGAGGCAATCCATTACTGGGCAGATGGATTGACACACGCACACTATGTGCAATCCGTCTTTGGAAACCCACCAAGCATGGGGAGAACTTGCAAACCCGAGGCGGGAATTGAACCCTCAACCTTGGAGGTGCAAAGACACCGTGCATTTAGAAATTGCTAAAGATCTAATAGACACAAAATATTATTAGTTCATAAGTTTATTATTCAAGCTAAATATGTACTGAGGGCATAGGAAAAAAATAACAGGTAAAAATGAAATGTATAATAACGCTACAGAGTGTAAGTACCCCGGTTATAATGGAATGCTGCAGACTGATGCACTTTATTTCTAAGGGGTGATTAGAAACAGGTAAACAGCGCCGTCTCCGGGGCAACAACTCTCTCTCTCTCTCTCTCCTGGTTAACATACCATTGCTTTCTAACACCCTGATCATATGATCATACCAGTCATCCAGTACAGAGAAGAACCACTCGTCGCCCACACACACACACACACTACATTTATCCTACATTCATCCCACACCTTCGCTGTGCGAGAAGCAGCAACGAAGCCCGTGTCGTGTCACACAGCTAGAGACATGCGAACACAGCACATGACACACAGCTCACCTGTACATAAGAAGACGCCATCCTCAGCAGCTCGTCCTTGAAGCTCAGCACAGTGATACTGCAGGAATCATGCTTGTCTCTGCGCGCGCTCCATTCGCTCCCCTCGCGTTTAAAGCCGTGACGTCAGAAGCCCGTTTCCTTAATAATCAGATTTAAGCGAGAGCCTCGGGAGACGTGTGGAAAGCCAAAAGGTACAATAAAGATTTTTTTTACACAGAATATTGCTTTACACAGAGGGAAAAAAACCTCTCAAAAGTCAATACAAAACTACTTAGAGTAACAATCAAATTGTTGGATACACCTACTAATTTAGTTTCTGTTTATTTGTTCTATTTTTGACAGGCGGCTAGTGGTTAGCACTGTGGCCTCGCACATTGTTTCTGCCTCTGGTCTGTGCGCATGACGTTTGTATGTTCTTGTGCTTAGTGGGTTTCCTCCGGGTACTCTGGTTTCCTCCCACAGTCTAAAGACATGCAGATTAGTCTCATTGGTGTTCCCCAAATTGTGTGTGTGTGTGTGTGTGTGTGTGTGTGTGTGTGAGTGTGTCCTGCAATGGACTGGTACCCCATCCAGGGTGCACCTTAGTTCCCTAAGTATCCTGGGATAGGCTCCAGTGCCCCCCCCCCCCCCATCGATCCTGTATTCAGGATAAAGTTGTATAGACGATGAGTGAGTGAGAGATAAATACAGCAGATCCATGGCTTCCTTAAGAACCATTAAAATCAACATATAAAGCATTTTTGTGTACAAACTGTACCAATCTGAACTGAACCGAACGCCCAAACTAAGTTGCGTCTACGTCCGGGAGCCATTCGAAACTTGTTTCCTTCAGTGGAAAGCCAAACATAGCTAAAGCTGTTTCAAAAGATTCAATATGATTGATGTGAAATTTCATGGTTTTTTTTGTTTAGGTGTCTGGAATGAATGATCTGCATTTAAATTATTTCTTATGGAAAAATTCATATCGGAATATGGTTACAATAGGAATATGAGAACAAATAAAATTCCTACGCAGTTTTTACCCAGATTCCCTTCCTGACTCAACCCTTCCACTGTACTGATTTAACAGTGTGACATACTTAGAGGCTCCCCAGGCTAAGAGGGGGCCCCCTGACGACTGACAAAATTTTAAACCGCAGCAGTGGCAATGTGCAAAGTTTGCAATGACTCTGGGGACCTGACCTTCCTAACAGGTACCCACATAACACCATTCAGCATTTACTCACATGCTGTGACTCCTTACGTATCTTGTGCATGATTCTGTAAAATAAGTTTGGCAGCGGATAATGACATTAAAAAAATTAAGCATTATGACATGAGAGGGAGTGTGGTTGTAATTAAGCATTATGACAATTAACCATTATGACATGAGAGGGAGTGCTGTTGTAATGAATATTATCACTTTTAGGGGCCTCCGAGTGTCGCAGTGGTAAAGCACTTGCCCTATCATCCGGGGATCGCTGGTTCGAACCCCGGGTGATGCTGTTGCCTCTCACAGCCGGAGGCCTAGAGAGAGCTGATTGGCCGAGCTCTCTCAGAGGGGAGGGATGAGAGGTATTTAGTGCTCCCACATTAACGACGGCTCTACAAGCCAATCAGGGGCGTCTGTGAGCTCACGTAAGCGGAGGGAGCGGATAGCGCTGTTCCTCCGAGTGTGTTACGCCGCCCCCAACGGTGCGTGAGCAAGCAGTTCGAAAAAAAATGGTCGGTAACGTCACGTGGGTCGGAGGAAACACGTGGGTCGGTCTACGGCCCTCCCAACTGAGTGGCGGTAGGAGCTTAATGTGGGAGCCCCTAGTGGCTGGGAGGAATTGGACACGATTAAATTAGGGGAGAAAATCTGGAAACATCGGGGGGAAATTTTTTTTTTTTTTAAAGAATTGCTTATTTAAAGGTCATGAGTTCAAATCTCAGCACTACCAATCTGCCAATGCTTGGCCCTTTGAGCAAGATCCTTAACCCTGAACTGCTCTGATGTATAAACAAGATAGTCACTCTAGATAATGGTGTCTCCCAAATGCTGTGAAAGTAAACCAATCAGATAATGGTTTCCTCTCTTAGTAAGTCTTTAAACAATCAGGTCCGGTTCCAGTACAATCAGACTGAAATCATTTGCACAAAATGGAACTGTACCCACTCACTCACTCTCTATAGCAGGGATGCAGGAGGCCTGAAGTCGATCCCAGGGGACTCGTGGCATGAGGCAGGACACATATCCTGGATGGGGCGCCAATCCATTGCAGAGCACAAAAACTCACACACTCACTCACACACACTACGAGCAATATGGAAATGCCAATTAACCTGTTAATGTCTTTGGACTGCGGGAGGAAACCGGAGTACCCAGAGGAAACCAATCTAGCATGGAGAGGACATTAACGACTTAAACCCTCAACCCTGGCGGTGTGATGCCACAGTGTTACCCATTTTACCTTTTTCAATTACAACTTATTTAAAAAAAAGAATACTAACTAACTAAATAAATAAATAACAACTTGCTACTGGACTTTCACATGAGGCACAAGCAATAAGAGCGTAGAGATAGACACAGATCTGGCGTTTTTTCAACTACTTGCTAAAAACAGGGAATAAAATGGATTGCACAAGTAGTCGAAAACCCCCATATCTGTGTCTATCTCTACACTCTTATTGTTTGTGCCTCATGTTTAGACCCGTTGTTCTGACATTCAGAGGGTTGAGATTTGGTTAAATATGAGCGGTTAAGCTGGTTCTATTCATCCTGTTATTAGTCTTAACATCAGTAAAGCTGAGTGATTGGTTTACACTGGAAGTCATCCATGCCTGTGGCTATGTTTCAGGTGAGTCGGATCCTTTTATCTCTGCCATCTGATCTGTCCATGATTAAACTGTTCCAGATTAGAATCCTAATGCACTTTAAAAAAAAAAAAAAAAGAAAACTGTAACCTACTCAAAAACCTCACGGACACCCTCTCCCCACTCTGATAGTCTTCTAGCTACCTCCTTTTTTTTTTCATGGGAGAGTGGATGATCTGACTCATGCATCCATTAATCTTTGGTACAGTTGGCTGGCTTTAATTAAGGCCTGTTCTGTCTGGCTTCGACTCCCCAGGTTTAAACCTCCATTTGGAGTTAATACTCGCTGGAGGGGAACCAGGTCTGACCGGAGACACTGCACAACGAACGTTGTGGCTCAGTTACACACACACACACACACACACACACAATGTTCTCTTTAATTCTGCATAAGAAATGACACGGAGCGAGTCAGGTAATAAAGAAGTCCTCGGTTTGCATCATATCATCAGACGTTAGCATCTGTTAGGATGTGTTTAATTGTTTGTCTTTAATTTGGAGCCCTGTTTTATATCTCAATGCTTATTTTCCCAGTTTTTAGACAAATGCTTTGCATCTGCATCTGGGAGCTGGCATTGCTTATGATGATTAACGTCTTTTACTTACCTCAAAGCAAATCCATCATTGTTTTACATTCCAGCTGGTGCTGCACGTGAAAGGATCTCAACATGGTCAGGAAGAACTGTTAATGTTTCTATAGTAACAGCGTGTTTATTAAGAGACATAAAGCTTTTTATGTGTACTGTATGGGTGTGGTTTCTTGGTATAGTGCAGTTGTTATAGGTGACAATTCGGTAACAGTGACTCCGCTCGATCGCACCACCCCATCACTCATTATTTCTCCATAACAGCACCACACTGAGTGTTTTATTCCTGACCCAGCTGGCAGGTGCCACAGGGACTCGGATCGAGTTAGTCCAGCAACAGAGCAGCTGACAGCACGCTGAGATTAGCTTTGCTCAGGGGACTATCTTTAGCATTTTTACCCGGTGACATCGACCTGGAGAAACAGCTCAAGCTGATGGACAAGGGACAGGAGGTGGCTAACTGGAGAACAGGAGGTGTTTCTGGGTAAAAACAATTAGATGAGGTCGTTATTGTAGCCAGAAGTGTTAAGAGACAGAAAGTTACATACAGATAACCTCTGTTGCTTATAAATACCTGTTGCATAAAAAATAATCAACTTTAAAACTTCTGAAAGCAAATCAGTTAATTAAAACGATCTCACCGTTTAGTTGTCATTTGGTCAGTTTCAGCTTTCTTTGCCTTTTATGGAGTTTTATGGGCGTGGCTAAATATAAATTATCCTTGATATGAACATAATCATTGACATGAGTACAAGGAAAATAAGTTTCTGCAAGTCGGTGTCTGTCTGTGTGTTTGTGTGTGTGTGTGTGTGTGTGTGTGTGTGTGTATTATGTCACTTTTTAAGTGACATAATATTTTATTCAAGAAGCAAGCAGTCTAAAACATTCCAGACCCAAAACATTAAGGATATGAGCAGCACTGATTGAGGCTCGCGCGTTAGCGTAACAAAGACCCAGCAAAGGAAAAGAATCCCTGTAAGTTTAGACTCTAAACTAAACCTGCACGTGGAAATCTGTTGCAGTCTTCCGGTAAGTCTTTGACGTGGAGTTTGAGAGTTCGCACTTCTCCGTCAGCATCAGCACACCACTTACAGCGGATGGGAGAAATGTCACATGTCTGCTGAGTGCTCGGCCCCTCCCTCCTCACCACCGTGAGGCCACACACACACACACACACAAACACTCTCAGGCTAAATCAACATTTCTTTCTGAAATGCTAACATTGCTAATTATAAATCGCTACGTCTCCAGTCCTTCATCATTACCGTTGAAAGCCACGTCAGCAGCTACTGTAATATCTCACGGTCTGAAGGCAAGTCTGAGGCCTGAAGTGAAGAATAAAAGCCTTTACGGGTTGTTTTTTCTGGAAGCTGATCAGTCTTACAGTAACGTATACACTCGGGGACGGTTCTCCAGTGAAAACGCTGGGACTTCAAACCAACCTACTGTCACGTCCTCGCATCGGGGGACATCACACGATGAACACACAGAAAACGAGCCCAAGCCAACAAAATCAGGAATGATTTATAGCCTGTGAATGACCTACGTGCCTGTCAGTCACAGTGTTGAAGGCGTGGCCAATGTTCCTCTTGGTCACCGTGATAGAGGTGTGGGCAATGTTCCTGTTGGTCACAGTGATGGAGGCGTGGCCTGTGTACCTCTCAGTCACAGTGATGGAGGTGTGGCCTATGTTCCTGTTGTTCACAGTGATCGAGGCGTGGCGTGTGTCCCTCTCTGTCCGAGTGAGGGGGCGTGGCCTATCTTCCTGTTTGTCACAGTGAAGGAGGTGTGGCCTATATATCCTTCAGTTACAACGAAGGAAGTGTGGTCTATGTGGTATGCAGTCACAATGATGGAGGCAAGAGCATATCTCACTGACAGTGTCGCAGGCATGGCCTATGTGCCTGTCAATCACAGTGAAGGAGGTGTGGCCTATGTGGCTGTCAATCAAAGTGAAGGAGGTGTGGCCTATGTGCCTGTCAGTCACAG
>JAQMYG010000012.1:20410832-20431802 GCA_030014215.1 Clariallabes teugelsi | reverse complement strand
TAGAATGTAGAAAATAAATCACTAAACAAAAACAAAGAAATTTGCAAGTGTTCTAAAACTTTTGAACGGTAGTGTACTTAAATAGGAAGGGAGACATGATGCATGACTCGGACTACACTTGTGAATTTCTCCATCCGTAGAACTTCTACAAATAAAATTGTGAAGATCCTGTTTCCAGATTTATCTTCCAAACTTTGCATTTGACTGAAATTTTATTCTGGTTAAAAAGACAATGGCTGTGTGCTGGAATCTCCTTGATAAGGTGGAAAAAATATACACTAGATTAAGTCTAAAGTAATGATGATTGGAGGTAACCTCAGCTGGAACGAGTCTTGTGATCGATCGTTATTTTCTATAATCAGTTAACCTAAAAGACACACAAAGAACATCTTCAGATCTAACTTTATTTCATACAGATAGCAGCACATTTTACAGAAATAGAACTGCAAGAGTATACAAATTCAAGAGTTTACTGGTTTAAAGCAAAAAACAAATATAGTTATGTTAACTGTTGTTACTTCACATGGACGAAAAAATAAACTGTTATCCCTGTAACTTCTAGGGTAAGTAATATTCACAACAAACAAACCATAGGAAAACTGCGTATGAAGAAAATGAACTCGGAAAAAAAAACACTCAGACAAAACACAAACTGCTGCAGTGATGAAAGTGATGAGTGATGAAAGCTCTATGATTGCCCTTAACCCCATTTCACACACGCGGAATTTTTTTGTTTTCTATTTTGCTCTGTACCTTGTTCTAGCAAATCATAAAAGCAACCAACAGTACAAATAAAGTGGTGTAGCTGCATAGCAGTTTCATGACAGAAGGCTCAAATGCATCTCTGCATTTGGATTAGACGACATGTTCACAAGACAGTTAAACATGGAATTTAAATGAATTTTGGTTTCTTTGAAAGTGGAACCTAAAACCCAAGGGTTTATTTAGTTAAAAAAGATACTTTAGAAGTAAGGGGGGACGGTTCTTAAAAGGCACAAAAGTACTTCCAATAAAAAGAGCACAATTCAACGGAACATAGAATGTATGCATAACATACTACACATTTTATGTAGTTCTTGCAATGATGGACTGTGCAGACATACTGTTTTTGATCGGTTTCTGCTTGTTAGGACATGGTGTTTCAACTCAAGACTTAAAAAAAAAAAAAAAGGAATAAATCGGACACACTTCAATAATTTGTCCAAAAAGTGTTCTGCTGCCATATTGTACAAAATAAAAAGGTGTCATTTAATTGGTCTTGAACTAGATGTAGTGTGAAACCTATGTCTCTACACCATGAGGTAAAAACATTCTTTCACTCTAAAATCAGAGTTACTATTTAGTTTGGACTTTGCATGTTGCAAATCATCAGCCTGTATAAAAAGCGTCTTGTGTTTGTTTTGTTTTTTTCCAGGTCTAATTGAACTATTTGAGTTTTATATGACACACAATAGGTCTGCTTTATAGCACAGTGATGGGGGGGAAGGGAGAAGAAGACATCTCTTTCATGACATAATACATGAAGTACTGCAGAAGGGACACAATATTCAATATTTTGAAATGTACACAGTACATTTAGTAATTTCAGACTTACAAAAATACTGTATGTATGGCTCACTTAAAATGTGTTTGAAAAAGTTACTACATAGACGGCACGACACACTAAACCAACAACACACAGAGAAAAACGATGTCACTACAACTACACTGTTCTTTTTTTTACAGAGTTTGTGGGAAGTGTTGAATACATAATTAGACAATCAGTGACTATAGAATGATCAACAGAGAAGACAAACAACGGTCAGTAAATGTATTTTGGAGGAATTTACATTTCCATCAACAAAATTCATCTGTGTGTGAACATCGTCGAAGCAATGGGTGTGTCTGAAATTGTTTTCTTTTTACGGGAAAGTAGTGGAGGACTAGGCCACTAAGACATGGGGGGGGAGAAAGCAATAAAACTAAAAACCATGACCACAACCTTTAAAAACAAAGCCTTTTGTAATAATAATCAGTCAAAATTTTGATATAACGGTTCTTTGTGTAATTTATGTAAACAAAGTAGCACCACTATGCCAATGTGTGTTTTTTTTTTATTTACAGTATATTACGGATCATATCTGTTATTTACATAATTGTACATAGATGAATATCTTTAAAGTGAACCAACTTTTTAAAACCACATAACTCTAGAACATAAATGTTTATCATGGAGTGCAATGATTTATTAGGCAAATTATTGTAGAATTGAGACAATTTAGAAATAAAGAGTAAATTATAGAAAATCAGAGAACTCAGAGAAATGCACCATTATCATTTCTCCAAGATTTTTTTCAAATTTATTTTCCTGAAGCCTTGTGGAGAAAGTGATTTTTTTTTTTCAGCACAAAGATTTCATACATATTATGGTGCTAACATTTTATAGATGGAGTGTCCGACTTACACCATTTCTCCGTTACAGACTTTCTAGCAGCTACACTCAACATTCCTAACAAACGGTTTGATTTTATGTTCAAAAAACATTGACTGTGGAAACCCAAACAGTTCATCATCCCAATTAAAAGTAACATTTTTCCCAAAAATATTGTCAATATTTATGTGTAAATTGTAAAAGGATTTGACGTTTTGAACAGGCCAGAACAAGTGGCAGTGGTTGGCTTCTTGGAAGCCGCAATACATTCAGCAGCTGGAAGAGACTTCTGGACAGACATAATAAAAATCTACTTAGACGTTTCCTTTGGTAATACTGAAATTACCGCTTCTGCCAAAGAAAGTCATTTTGAGCACATAATTATATGTGGCTTTCAGGATCAGTGGGTCTTTGATTTCTTTGTAGCATTCTGATGAAAAACCACCTGGTCCTAATATCCACAATATTGGGTTTTATTTGGGTTTATTATTAATATTATTTCAAGAATAACAACACTTGTATGCACTTGTATGCTTTTTTGAATTAGAACAATAAAGGTACTTCCCTATTGTCATTTTCTTGTGCACAAACACCAAATTGTGCTTCTTTTTCCAGAATCTACAATTAAGTCCATATTAACTGGGGAGTGATCTGACAAGTACATAATTCCAGTACTGTAGCTTATCACCCTGTAAATCTCATTGAAGCAAAAATATATAGTCAAGCCTTTAATATACAGAATGTGCTTGAGAAAAAATATATATACATATACTCCCTTTTGGTTGGGATTAGATCTGTGAAATGTCTGAGAGTCCTAGGTTTCTCCTGCAATCTTGTTATGCTTTTTGTAATCTATAATAGTAGGGTTTTGATGTATCCAAGGTTGGGTCTAACAAAATCACCTCTGTAAACCAGGATACCTTGGGTTTCTAAAATTAACATCCTGATCCTAGAGGAGACCAAAAAAAAATAAAAACAATAAAAAGGAACTATAATGCCCAGTAATTACCCCAGAATTAATACAACTCTTCATCTTGTATCTTACTTTACCCAAGTACATGCAAAGATAAGATTAATAGTGATTAAAATTGCCACAGGAGCCTTGACCAAGAAGCTAGCTCCATCTCTTAAGCTTTTAATTTTATTAAATGGGTTTCTTGGAGAAAAGCCACTTACACTACCTCCTTTTTCAATTTTGCCATAAATTTACTCCTTTTTCTTGGGTTTCCCAGACCATTTAATTTATACAGTAAGTGTTTAATCTGATTGGCTCGGTACTTTGCATTGTGAGATTTTAAGCACGATCTGTGTCCCCTAACGCCAATATGTAAATCATGTTCTGCACCCCGAGTGCTACAAGGAACAGTACATCTCAAGCACAGACCAATAGCTCAGTAACAAAATAAATAAAACATTCACCTAAAACAATAGTGACTTCTAATTTTGAAAATAATATGAGTTTTGAGGGAGAAGAGCTTTCCTCTAGCCAGTCAAAGAGGGCCGTCTTCAACTATTAAGCTGATGTATAGTTCCATATGTCTAGTATATAGGGTTTCCCGACCTGATCTTCTGATCCTATGGCTTTAATTTTTAACCTTCTAGAATTAACCTAGTAAATACACCGATCAGCCATAACATCATGACTACCCTCCTAAAATTATATATCCTAATAAGTAGGTCTCCATTTTGTCACCAAAACAGCCCTGACCCATTGAGGCATCGACCTCTGAAGGTGTGCTGTGGTATCTGTCACCAAGCTGTCAGAAGCAGATCCTATAAGTCCTTTAAGTTGCAAAGTAGGGCTTGGATGGACCAGACTTGTTTTTCCAGCATATCCCACAAATGCTCAAATGGATTGAGATCTGGAGAATTTGGAAGTCAAGTCAACATCAACAAACTCGTTGTGTACCTAAAACTGTTCAAATTGTTGAACTATGTTTGCAGTGTGGCAGCGCATTATCCTGCGGAAAGAGGCCACTGCATTCAGAGAATGCCATTTCCAAGAAGTGGTGTACTTGGTCAGCCACAATGTTTGGGTAAGTGGGTATGTGTCAAAGTAACATCCACATGAAGGGCAGAACCCAAGGTTTCCCAGCAGAACACTGTAGAAATCGTCGAAACACTGTCACTGCCTGCTTGCCTTGGTGCATCCTGGTACCATTTCTTCCCCAGGTAAGCGACACACGCACACACAGTCATCCACATGAAGAAATGTGATTCATCAGGCAAGGCCACCATTTTCTAGTGCTCGGTAATCCAGTTCTGATGCTCACATGCCCACTGTAGGCACAGATGTGGGACAGCATGGGCACCTTGACCTGCACCTGACACCGTTCTATCTGAACCACCAACATCTTTCAGACATTTTAGCTACATTAGCTTTTCTATTAACACAGGCTAGTCTTCACTCCCCACATGCATCATTGGCCAGCCATGTCCCCATCGCCGGTTCACCGGTGTTCCTTCCTTGGACCACTTTTGGTATGTCCTGACCACATGCAGAACGGAAACGTCCCACAAGAGCTGCAGTTTTGGAGTTGCGCTGATCCAGTCGTCTAGCCATTTGGCCCATCTCAAAGTTGCATAAATCCTTACACTTGCCCATTTTTTCTGCTTTTCAGGCAGAAAAGCTTGGTGTAATCTCTCTATATTTACCACAGTTGAAGATGGAAGCGCCAAACCTTTTATTAACAAATCTTCATCAAAAATGGTTGTTGATTGTTGCATTTTCTTCAGCTCCCTCAATTCCTCCATGTATTATGAAATTATTCCAATCCCCTGAATTAATCATTTTGTCCTCCATTTGCTTTTGGAATTTCACCAGCTCTGTGAAAACATCTGCCAATTACTGAATCCAAGCCTCGGCCAACCTACTTTACTCTTCTACTTTTTCCACTCTTTCATAAACTTTGGTACTACCCCTCTCTTATGCTGTTTAGTTAATTCTTGAAGTCCTTCCTAAATTCTCTTAGCTACTTCTCAAAATTAAACCCAGATTGCCCCCCCGCCCATCCAAATGTGGAGGTTATTCGTCCTCCATGTTGCTGTTGGCTGACAACTGGCCTTCCTCTTTATCACATTCTATAGATTGTGTAAAACTTTTTCTTACTTATTTTAGGCATTTTTGTTAGCCCAATGCATCTGCACTTGCTTAAGCACTTATACTCGCTTAAGTCGAGTCGTATCAGGCACTTTTTGTTGCTTAATGTCGGGACCCTGTTGTTCTATGCTACCATTGCCTAGCCCGCTAGACTGGAAGTCACCAAAGTGTTTAAAAATAAACCATGTATAACTTCATTTACCAAATCTACATAATAAATGAATAAAATTATGCTCAATCATCTTTTCACATGAATAAATCTTTCCAGTAGCTAGTGCTCAATTGAATGGTACATGTAATGTGTTTTAATATAAAAACATTGATTGAAACTTAGGTAACATAGTACAAATATTAATACACTATTTTCTCCTATTAAACACACACACACACAAACACACAGACACAGACAGCAAACACACCGTCATGGGCATGCATATTGATAGCTTGGTGGAATTTCCTGATACAGAATAAATATTTCAGGCAGATCACTACTCAAGAGGTCATGGACAATGCCAAAGGATTAGCAACAGTTTCTTTTTAGGTCCAACAAATGATCACTGACACCTTGCTATGTATTACATACTGTATATATTTAGGGCAGTCCACCAAGCTAGCTTATGTACGTTTCTGACACATCATCGTTATGTAACAATAAACACAAGTGATATAACATGTCTATGACAGGAATGACCATGGATGGACCGCTTCTTTATAAAATATATTAGATGACAATCAAAAATATAATTTATACAAATATATACAATAACTGACGTAACTTATAACATATGGATTGAAACTAAAGAATGCAGCATACAATTATCTAAAAAAAAATTAAAATAAAAAAGTAGTAGCCATGGCTCATTATATAGGTTAATATGAAAATGGAGAGTAAATATGACTGAGCTGGTACAAAATAGAGAATCTTTAGGGAAAGACTATAAAAAGAGGCAAATATGGATACAAATGGTTTGAAAGCTAAAAAGCATAGAACTCACTTCAAAAACCCATAAAGTGCTAAACACACCATCTAAAAATTCACAGACAGTTAATTAGTCCAATGTATTATATCAGATTGACAACAGTTTAGCTAAAGAACTTGTGTCAGCTTCTGTTAGACAGGTGGACGATGATAAAGTATAACCGGAGACGGAATTTGTCAACATGACATACCGCCGAAATATAAAATGCCATGACAGATCACAATACTGACTTGACAAAACATTTTATTGGCCCCAATTATTTGGTTCCATAATTTATACCCACCTGGAACAACCAATCTATTAAACATATATTAAAGGCTTTAAAAACTTAGATCCTTCAAGTCGACCAAGTCACTCTTATGACTGTGAGCTCACAGCTGAGCTCAAGAAGACCTACTCGGAGTGACGTTTTAACTTATTTTACTGTTCTAAAAAGTCTCTGGGAAGCGTCTTCCCTTGTTCCTCAAACTGCTCTAGTAGTTCATCAATCTTCTCGCTGAGGTTGTTGGACTGATCTAGTAAACTGTGAATCTGTGCACTGGTCTGAAGCTGGTTCTGGTTATGATCTGATCTAGGATGTCCCATGGTGACAAGCTGGTCTGTCAACGCAGGACCAGGAGGGGTTAATAACTGACCACATTCTAGTAAATAGAACAAAAAAATCATTTGGATTGGTGAGATTCTGGATAATACAATACCCTGTTTATGCGATAAAGGAGGCATGATCACAAAGTAGACTTACCAGTGGGGATTTCAAATATAAATAAGCCTGTTTGTCCTGGCTGTCCAGGCTGGTTGAGGGTTCCCCCTAAAGCTGTCTGAAAAAGCGAATCAGGAGTCTGTTGACTAGATGAGGCAGTGGAGCTCTGCATCCCTCCAATTGCTACTCCACCCTGCCCACTAAAAATGGCAGTTGCTGTAGCAGTCTGAGGTAACTCTTGATTGGCTACACCACTTTGGAGCGCTGAAATTGCTGCCTGTGGCAAGAAAATACTAACAGCACCCTGGTCTGTAGGAGCAACAGTGGCACAGTTGCTAGCGCTTGGGACAACCTGCATTGGTTGCTGATCCTGAAATAGTCCTGGCTGGGTTGCAGGCATACCAGCAGATGAGTGACCCACAACAGAAGTCTCATCTTGAAAAGACATCGGCTCGGTTGAGTCTTGCTGAGCCACGTTCACTACACTGGCTTGGGGGAAAAGAATCTGTGGACTTTGTGTTGACTGTGATGAAGAGACTGTAGTTTGGTTTGTGGTGTTGTCCGCTGTAATATTACCATTGCTTGGGACTACCTGCATGGGCTGCTGGTCCTGGAAGATATTTGGCGGCAGTGGGTTGCCACCCATTGGACCCTGATTCTGGGTACTGAACAGAAGAGTTTGAGAGAGGTCTTGAGGATTAACAGGAGTAGTACAAAACAGTAAGCCAGGCTGTGGTTGCTGGTGGCTCTGATTTGGAGATATTGTAGAAATATTCTGAAACAGGGAAGCTTGCTGGGGTGTTGGTATTTGCTGAGACTGCGAAGAAAGCTGTTCCAGTGGAGTGGTCAACTGGGGTTGTCCCTGAAAAAGGGACACTGATTGGGTTGCTGAGCTTGATGTTTCCATGGGAGTGAGAAAAGCTATTTGTTGCTGTTGCTGATTTTGAGAATTATTAGATGCTATTTGGCTATGCAGTACACCCTGAGAAATGAACAGGGTAGTTGAGGGAGCCTGTTGCTCAGAAGATAAGTTAGTGCTTGTCAGCATCGTTACTGCATTGGGAAACAAATCAGGTTGGACCTGGGTAGCTTTGGGACTTCCAAAGAGCCCCGTCTGTGGTTCCTGTGTGTCAGTAATAGGCGTGTGACTTTGAAACAGTTGCTGAGGAGGTGAGCTTTCGGAGGGTGGCTGCTGAAGAAAGCTAGATGTCTGAATTGTCAGTAGCCCCCCAGCCTGTTGAAAAAGTGCTTGCTGCTGCGGCTGTGCAGATGAATTCTGAAGAAAACCACCAGATGGCTGTGACAAGGGACCATCAATCTGTGTGGTGCTTTGATCCTGTGGTACTTGGAAACTTGGTGTGCACTGCATGGGAATCTGTGGCTGTAAGAGCTCTGACTGTAACTGTTTCTGCAAGTTTTCCAAGACCTCTTGATGCTGTTGCTCTTGTTGAAGTTTCTCTAGATTCTGCTGATGCTGCTGTTGCTGTTGCAGATTATCAAGTACTTTCTGGTGCTGAATATTCACCAAAGAGTTTTGTTGCTGAATGTCCCCGAGAACCTTCTGGTGCTGCAGGTTTTCCAGAACCTTTTGATGCGACTGTTGTTGCTGCAGATTTCCAAGATTTTGTTGCTGAAAGTTCTCAAGGACCTTCTGCTGTTGTTGGAGATTCTTCAGTACTGTTTGTTGATGCTGCAGATCAACCAGAGCTTTCTGATGCTGTTGCTGGAGATTCTGCAATATATTATGTTCTTGTTGCTGCTGCTGTTGATTTATTAAAGTATTCTCATTGCCACCCAGCCTCAAACTGTTCATATTTTCCTGGACATGTTGCTGAAGATTTTCAGCAGAAGGGTTCGAATCGTAAAGCACAGAATTAAGTTGCTGTTGTTCTTGCAACTCCCTGACAGCTCTTTCTAGCTGTGCTACCTCATCTTGAGGCAATATAGTCTGAACCTGGGGTTGCTGGGATGGGGGTGGCCTGGACTCCATCCTCACTACCACCATTCCTGTTCCATCCGGACTGTTGTCTTCTGGAGACAAGGTCTCTGGAGTTTCCCTCAAGAACTGCTGAGGGACCTGAGGGGGCACAGGCTGAAGAACTGTGGTGTCCTCTGATAAGGAGACTTGAAATGATGATGCAGGGGGCATATCCTGTTTCTGAATCGTTGTAAGGGGCTCTGGAGTTACAAACATTGTGGGCACTGATTGTTGAGCATCAACAGTAGGCAGAGGCACAGGGCTAGGAAAGGATTTACTGCTAGTAGGAAGGATGGTGGTAATTTCCAAAATCTGTTGGTCTGAGTTAAGGACCTCTGCAGGCTGGATAAATTACAAAAATTAAAGTTTTAATACTTTTTATGTTAAACTATTATTAACATTTAATTGTAATAGTGATTTACAGTTCACCTTAAAAATGTTAGATGTTGTAGCGTTTGTAGAGATTTCCATTGGGGTCACTTCTTCCCTTTTGACTATGGATATCATCGGAGCCATCAAGGTACTGTTGAGACTACTGGTGCCCGCTTGCATTGCTGCAAACAAATGAGTTAAAACAAACGTAAACTTCAAAAACAAAGTAAACTTTTGACTAAACCAAAGAAAAGACTTAAAGTTCTGAATCTCACACCATTTATCTGCTCTTCAAAAGTGCAAGGCTTGGCTGTTACTGACAATTCTGACTTCACAGGAACATCCACTTTTTCTGCATGACAAAAAATATTACTGACACAATCATCTACAACATTAGAGATATCAGACAAACTGCTCAAAATGGCACATGCATTAAATTGTCTACGAGGGTAAGTTAGTTTACTTGTAAGTGCAGCAAAAATGAATGCCCCACTTATGATTTGCACCAAAGCAGAGCAGCATGCCGTGATTAGTTTTTTGTGGTCTGAGGTTGAACCTGGTGCCAAAACAACTTGTATAAGACCATGAACAATTTTGTTTGCATTTGGATATCTACAAACAAAATTGGCAAACTTTGATACTCTAAGGAAGGTGAAAGTTTCTTAAATAGAATAATTACTGGTGACGAAACATGAATTCATCACCACAAGCCTGAGAGTAAACGGCAGAGCGTGGAACAGAAACATCCTGAATCACGACCAAGAAAAAGTTCAAAAGTCAAACATAAACTGGAAAATATTCTGGGATTCTCAAGGGCCAGGATTGGAACATTATCAGGAAAACTATGTTGGACTTTCAATCATTTGGTCCCCTGAAAGCATCCCTACGAGGACAAGGATTCAGTTCTGATGAAGAAGAGAAGAAAGTGGTGCACTTATGTCTCGCATATTTTTATGAGGGAATATGAAAGCTTGTTGACAGACAACAATGTGTATTGAAAAACACGGAGATTTAGGCGAAAAATTATGTATTTATCTTTTCAGAAAGTTAATTTAAATAAATTCTACATCCAGAGTGCAGATATTTTTACTTACCCTTGTATATACTTGGTACAATATTTTTGTATTACATACACAATGTATATATACTGTATATGTACAATCAATATAGATATATAGATACAGAGATTTGTAGCACAGACCTGAATTAGGCAACCAAACACACATAGCACTGGTCTTAACCTGGTATTTATCCCAAATCTAGCTATAATTGGTAATCCAATGAAAGCCACTGTTTCTTCTTTCACTATAATTTGTTACCTTTGTAATATGTTTAAGAATATCAACCTATAAAAGTTTCAGATTCAGTTAATAAGCACTTGACAAACCTGGCTGAGGAGTATAAGAGAAAGGTTGCAGTTCATGAGTTCTTCCTGCATTTGTTACCACACAGATTCCAACTGATACAGGTGAAGTTATCGTCAGGTCATGATAAGGAGGCACCTTTACCACTAGGTGATTCTGTTTGAAATAAGAAAAACAAAAATAAATAAACTATGCACCACTGCATAACCTATTGTTCGGGGCAGCTGCACCTACTTGATGGAAAAGTTCCATGTCAATCTCTGCTTCAGCCTGCCACGGGCTTTCATCTGAGGCAAAAGCAGAAATTGTTTTTTTTTAAATAACTTTAAAACAAACAAAAACGGCAAATTAATAACATAGGAGATGACTTGGTGAACAAGACATTTCATTAACTAGAACTCCGCAACGGGAGGTACCTGTGGCAATTTCCTGAAAAATAACTTTGGTTCCCTTAAGGAAGTTCTTGCCAATAATGAAGACCTCCTCTCCTCCAGTCACTGAGCAGGTGTGGAGACTCTTTTTGAGAATTTCAGGCACTCCAGCAGGTTGGGCTGTACACAATAGGTAACAAAAAATATCAAGTATTAACCTAGACATAAACATTAATTTGAAAAATGTACATCACGCAGAGGTACACTATCTTGGGAGCTTTCACACAAACTTTTTATAAACGTACTACAGAGGATTGGTGAAGAAAGTGTCTGCAGGGTGAGGACGGACCCATCCGGTCTGGGGATGTTAACTCTAAACGCTAAACGAGCCCGAGTACTTTTCTTTTTAGAGCCAGCCACTCCTATTCGGGCTTCAACATCTGCATTCCTCAATTTCAATATCCCAACACAGTCCACTCTGGAGAAAAAATAAAAGAGCACTCTGATTTAGTTCCAGTACAGCAGAGTTATAGGCTAAATAAAATCAATATACAGAGGATTTTCTTTATGTTAAAACATTATTTAACATAAAAAAAGATTGCCAAACTCTCAGGCAGAAGAAGAAGAACAACAACAACAATGAAATAAAGAAAACCGATTAAGAAAATTCTTACGCTAAGGCCATGGAGCTGCTTGGCTCTAGGTTCACTTCAATAACTGTGGTCCCTTCGATATCCACTTCTTTACAGGCCGTCGTGTTACGGCCAGTCACTCTACATGCTTGATAGAAGCCATGAGGTTTTACACGTCCAGCATCATTAGCCACAAACACTTGGAGAACGACTGGTTCATTTACACCTTCCAACTAGAAAAAGACAACAGTACATCCATAAACACCCTCCTTCACCCACCTTCAGTTTAAATTAAACAAGCTGCAGCTCTACCATGAAAAGTTGCTAAATGTAATGAATAAAAACAAATAAGTAAAAAAATTATTATTATTTAAATTAATATATAAATAAACATAAATAAAAATTCAGTCTTTAGTTACTTTGACCGTCGGGAAGCCTTGCTGTGTGCGGTCTTTGACAGATCCTCTGCTGCCCTCTGTAAGGTATCGTGCTCGGTGTTGTGTCTCAGGCTGTACCAAAATCTTTAGTTCTTTCCCCTCACTCTTTTGTGGATACTGTGTTGAAAGAATTCCACCTTTCTGACTGCCAGTCACCTCGAGGGTGCTACAGAAAAAGAGCATAATTTACAAAACACATCTGGTGATATGAGAGGGTAAACTAATAAGATGAAACTTTTTGTGCGGGTTCGGCCCTGGTTATAACGTTTTTATGCTGAGATAACATCCGTCATTCAAAGACTATGGCCTAATATGTTCCAGCATGCTTCACATATAATGCTTTCCACCTTCCTAGCGGTATTTTATTTAGATGCTGACAACTCTCAACCTTGGTCCTGTACAATAACATACATTTCCATTGGAAACACTGATACTTTGGATAGTGACAATTTTCTTATTTTTAACTCTGTACACCATCACAGCAGAATTTAAATAAAGCAAACAATATGTACATGAGGTGTAGACTTTGAGGTTTAATTCAGAAGCTTTAACCAAAATTTTTTTTTTCACTTTTTAGTTACAAAAGTCCCTCCATTGTCACATGCGCAAAAGTAATGTGACAATGAAGGGACACAATAATTCCCAGCCTGTTTAGCACTTTCACTGCCAAAGTGTGCCTGCCTGTTTCCTCATTTTTTCCATGACAAAATTTGCAGGTGATTCCAAGTGTATTACTGAAAGTTTACAATTAAGAGACAACTACACCTTACGATGCAAACCACTGCTAACAGATGAACAGAATGATCAGGAAGACTAAAACCATGTAAAATAAAAGCCTGCCCAGTTCTTGGGCAAGATTGTATAGATAAAAAGCTAAAATTAATTTCTAACAGAATGATAGTAAGAGAAGATGAGGATGGAGAAGGAAAGAAAGGGTTCATTATCCAAAGCATACCACATCATCTCTCAAAGAAGAGGGATGAATTCTAATGTGTACAGAGATCTACACCCCCATCAGGTTGTGTCAAATGCTGCCAAACTTCAACACTTCATAGTACTGATGGAAGACCCACAAACAAGCAGCAGCTGAAGGCAGCTGCAGTAAAAGCCTGGCAAAACACCTCAAGGGACGGAACAGCATGTGTTCATGTCCATTGGTTTAGACATAGGCAGTTATTGACTACAAAAGTTCCATCCAAGTATTAACAGTAAAAATATGATTGTTAATTTGCCCAATAACTTCTGAGCCAGTAAAAAAAAAAAAAAAAAAAAAAAAAAATTGTTATAGAAAAACAGCAAAAGGTCAAGCAATAAAACCACGTTGTTAAACCATTTGAAATAAAGCTGAAAGTCTCCACATCAATTACATCATGATTGTCTCGTTTTAAACCATTATGTTGGGGTACAGAGGCAAAAAATATTAAAATTGTCTCAGGGTCCAAGTTCTTATACACTAGACCAGGGCTCAGCAACCTGCAACTCCGGAGCCACACGTGGCTCTTTCATCCCTCTGCTGCGGCTCCCGGTGGCTTTGGAAAATAAATAACGGGTAAAATTTTTATTCATTTTTATAAAATTTTAATTCATTTTATTTAAGGTCATTAGCTTTTTTTAATGTAATTCTAAATTTGAAGAGTATGGTAATCTTAAAATAAACAAAGTAACATTGAAATAAAATATGTTTAATTTTTTTAATCGCCCCAGTACACGCAATAAAAGAATGACTGCACACAGAAGGAGACTACATTTTTGGTTTGCTGCAGGTGGATAGGTTTTTTTTATTTAATGAATAATCAAAGACTCAAATAGACATTGAGTATTTTATTTAAAAGTAACCTTAAACCAAGCAGCGTCTTCTTTTTTAGAGTTAAAAATGTTTTTGTTGCATGCAGAAATAAAATTTAGTTTTCCCTGTAGCAGTTTATTGATTTCATAAATGCAACACACTATACAGTTATTTAAGGGTTTTGTAGCTCCTGGTGTTTTCAGCCTGGAATACAACCTGGATGTATGCAATTGTTTAATATTAATAGATTACATACATGTTAAAAAAAAAAAAAGACTCGATATAACCTCTTACATTGGCCCTATTTGTTATAACTGTAAGTGTTAAGCCTCTGCATTTTCTTGCAGTCTTCTGGAGAGATGCACACGTCTATAAGCTTGCATGGCTTTAAAGAGCACTCTTAAACCAGACTACTATATTTGGCTAGAGACTGTGGCACCTTTCAACTCTAAATGTGTCCGAAAGCCACTACTTTCACACAAAGAGGCCGCCTGACTGTGCGGATGTGAGATTCTCTCACTCATTTGCCTGCACAGGGGTGAGGGGTGGGATAGAAAATACCAAAAATAAATATTTAAACGGCTGCATCAGACCTGCCAAACCTTACTGTACACCTATTTTGACATCCAAGTAAGCTGGAAGGTACTCTGAGAATACTATGAAAGTTGCAAGACCCAAAAAAGCAGTGGCCAAATAAAGTTACATACATCTACACTTACTGCATATTCAAGCAAAGCTGTTTTGCCAAAACAATGGCAAATTCCATCAGTGCTTTTTCTAGGCATGAAAACTGCTGTAGAAATGCATGTGTTTACAGAATTGATGGCATTAAGAAAATGGCATTAAGCTGATGAGGTATATTTTCTAAGAAATGTTGGTTCATCATTCGGAATTTAGGTTGCGATGTCTGTTGAGCCAAATTTGTCCCCCTTGTTCACTCCGACAAATTGGTGGTGGGGTTGTAGTGGTAGTAGTGGTAGTAATTGACTCAACAACTGGCACCTGTCTTACGACTAACGACTTACACAGGTTACCAAATGTCAAAAAATCAGATGGAGAAGTCAACTCACCTTCCTTTGAGACTGCCCTTTCCTTCAGAGCCAAGTTGTGAAAGCACAAAGTGTGGAGCTTTTGCGCTGTCAGCATCAAACACGTCCATGTTCGATTCATCCCTGGCCACGGGCTTCGGGCCCGGCCTCTGGCGTGGCGTCCGCTTACGGGATTTCCGAGGAACCTCTGTGTTGTCATTATATGAACTACTGCTCAGCATGCTAAAGTTTGAAACGGAGTCGTCCATCCATATGCTGCCGCTCTGCTCAGAGTCTGGGTTGACTGCTACCTCGTCCTGGCAGGACATGCGGCTGTCGTCGAGCAGGTCTTCGGGAGGCGGAGAGATGTTAAGGACGGTGCGTCGCTTTGAGGGTGTCATCTGGCTCTGATGGGCTGCCGCTCCGACACAATCATTCCCAGCAGTCCCGCTGACACCAGGAGCCGAACCAGGCTCCGCTCCCAGCACCTCGACGGGGAGACAGTGGAGCCTGGAGGACGGCTCTGGAGCTGACGTAGCACAGTGCATGCTGGGACAGGAAGAAGCACTGTTGTGCCCTCCAGGGGAGGATGAAACAGCACAGGCGGTGGCTGCATCTGTAGTGTGCACAATGCAGAGGGTTAATAACGCTTGTTACTACAAAACTGGCTAGCAGTCCCGATCAAGCAAGTGCAATTTGTGCATGATTTTGCCCTAACCCTTTAGGCCAATTTTTCCCCCCAAATTAACACATAGCAATAATATCAGGCCAATCACTTATAAAAAGCATTTTTTTCTTTTTCTTTCTATCCATCAATGAATACATGTGAATAAATAAATGTATTATCATTACTGCATGTAATTCTATCATAAATTACAGTCTACGGTGTACATGTTAAAAATATTAAATCCTGTGCCATGTAAACATGCGTAAGGCATACAGAGCATGTGTAAGAGTTATCGCATAATTAACCGCTGAACTATAATCAACACAACCTATCAAAACAAATGGGCTCAAATTATAATTTTCAGATGTCAGCTAATGCATGCCAATTGGAGGATTTGGTTGGGACTGAGCATAGCCATGGAGACAGAATAAACAAGCTTCTGACCTACGAAGCAGAGAACTGCAGACCATTTTATAAGCAGACTCTCCCTGTTTCAGAGGGAACTCCCTGGAATAAAAACGACAAATGACAGCAAAAATGCAGTAAGTGCTGGTCAAAGGTCAGCCAATGTCAATATCAGCAAATTTTGGTAAATGAGCAATTTTGTGCACAAATCAATGCTGGTGTTAACCAGAGCACATAGTACCAAAAACAAATTTTGGTTAAATAATAATATTTTAAAAAATATAATAATAATAATAATAATAATAATAAAATAAAAAATTTTAACAGAGCCAGCATTAAATCTTGTAATACCCAGTAAAACTTGCAATTTTAACTCTGATTCATCGTCTTCTGTTTGTCAAACCTAAAATGTACTGCCCCAAAACAGATCCTCAAACGCACAGCCCCATTTTATGCTCAGATTCCTGTCAAAGCAGAAAAGCAGCTGAACAGGAACTTTTTAAAATATAACCCTCCACCACTGCCCCGGAATAATTCTTGGACTAGAAATCATAGCAGTTCTCAAAAGAAGGAAGAACAGCAGAAGAAATGCCCTTAATTTTTATTTACTTATTTATTTTAAGCAAAATAATAAATAATGCATCTTAAGGTAAAACTCCATATTCTTAAAAATTTCTTAAAAGTTAAAACAGGTGCCAAGGTGGCGAATGTTAGTAAAGTCCTCTGGGGTCACCTTAACTATTAACTTGATTTTGGTGGGCGCACGCCAGAAAGTGGTCTGGGCAAAAACAACTCTTGCTCACTCTGAGCAATAACAGGAAATTCTTTGAACATTTTAGTGGTTTTATTGGTGAGAGTCAAATGAATCTGGTTACAGAACTGAACAGTAGACATTTCCACCAAATCACAAGTACCTGTGAAAAGAAACAGACCTTGGGGGGAAAAAAAGTAAAGTATGGCAGATGATATAAAAAAAATTTTTAATACTATTTGGAAATGTTAACAAATGCAATGTTATGAACTTGGAGAGAAAGAGAGAGAGATGGACTGGCAAAATAAATCAAGACCAAAGAGGAACGCTAAAAGTGAAAATGGGGTCACTTTTGCATGCATGTCTACAAATTCTCATAAAAGTGAGCAGAAGGCAGCAGTGAAGTAAATCAGGATTGATTAGGAGGGAGAACACTAGATGAGTTGCTTTTCTGGGCAAAAATAAATAAATAAAAAAAGAGATAAGATGGTTGTAGGAAACTCAAGAGGGAAAGTTGCCTACCTGAGGCCACAGCAGCAGAGGGAAGAGGGCCGGCCTCTCCACCACTCTTCTGACTCATGGTTTGGGAGTCCTGTGAGGCTAGAGGAAGCTGAAGCTCTTTAGGCAGGAGGTCATACACTGACTCTGAAATATGCAAAACATGGATGTGAGCAAATAAGAGACAGAATGTCAGGAACCGCATTTGGTATGGTTTTTGCGGAGCTTTCATGAACAATTCCTTATTATTAAATTTTTTTTTTTATGTCTGAAGCCTAACCTTGGGACTTGGCACAAAATTTCAGTCCTCCTATTATTCATCTCAACCACATGAAACCTTCCATCCTTTAATTTTGTAATAATTCTAAATAACCCTAAAAAAAAGTGTGCGTTGTTAACTAATGTTTAACAACATTAGTTAACAACCCACAAACTGTTCACAGGCTCCTCCCCCTTTGTTTAGTAACTTGATTTGAAGCGAGCAAGGCATCTAGTACAGTTCCAGATTTGTACGCACCCAGAGAATGCTGAGCGAATACTGCCGCATAATCTCTCTGCTCACTGGTGGTGACTAAGAAAAGTCCCCCCTCCCACCTTACTGGTGGTAACGTTAACACCAAAGCAATGGTGCAGATTAAATCACCCACATCAGAAACTAACATCACTCAGCCAACAGCACATTTACATATGCACACTTATGGCTATAGCTCGACTAGATTATTTTACATCCTATTATACGAGCTCAGCGCGGGAATCGGTTTATTGACTGACGTACGTCCGACTCTGCTACGATAGGTGGCGATATGTCCCTTTCAGCGTGTTAGTTCTGTATTCCCAGATGACATTTTGCAGCACAGAACATAAAAATCATCAAGCAAGTTAGATAGTGTCAAACTGGTCGCATGTTGAGCGGTGAAAATATAGCCAACTGTACAACTCTGTATGTTTCGTACGTGCTTGAATGCCTCACATTTTGTACAAACGAGACACATGCTATCTCTTGTGGTTATGGTGTTATCGCAAGGCAGATAAAACCGCTGTTTCGCATTTCATTCGACTTCCAGTTTAAAGCCCAGGACAGGAACTGTAGTGCATTGGACAGAGCGCGTCTAGGCCAATCTTTTTGTCCAACTCAGTTGCAGGAGTAGCTCGACTCCTGACCACGTTATCTGGAGTATGTGCTAGTCTAATTAACTGAGGAAAAGAAATCATGAAAAGTAGGTTTCGCTCTAGATTTTTCATTCTTCACATTTTCTATCCGCTATAAAAATAAAGCTTTTTAATGAACAGTATGAGCACAGACTGAAGAAAGGAGAAGAGAAGAGAAATGCAGATTTATGAGAGCGAGAGAGAGAGAGAGAGAGAGAGAGAGAGAGAGAGAGAGATCCTCCATCAGATAACAGCATGCTCGTAAATATTCTGGTGTCAATTCAAACATTTCACTTTTTAATCTATCCAACACTGTTCATTTCCTGATGTACAATAAAAAAAATCTCTCTCTCTCACACACACACACACACACACACACACACTCCTCATTGTTTGTACATCATACATTCTTATTATAGAATGCCCCCCCCTTAGGGCTAAACTCCACAACCAGTCTTGTCTGCTAGAAACAGATCAAACCTGCCTGGGTAGATGAGGATCATCAGGCAAAGTGTTTAGAAACCACCACAGTAAAACTACAAAAACATACAGAAAAATTTTTTTAGCACCAATATTAGTGCTTATTTTTAGAGTAAAAGTATCAACCTCCGCACAATAAGAGACTTTGTATTTAACAGCTGCTGAACGCTCTGTCCTGACTGATGGAGACATTTTTCTCTAGATTAGTTTCTGTCCCGACACTGGGAATCCAAATGTGATTTTATTTTATTTTTATAGCTAGCTCGTTTTAAATATCTTAGTACAATTATATAAAGTATCATTTGGAGAATGCTACTTACGAGCTTTTTACATTTTTTAAGGGTTGACAGTTGAAACCGATCATAAACTGATACACCAGTCTGTGTGTTCAAATGAAACCTGAATGCAGAAGCTGCAGACGCTGATTCAATTGTACCCGTTAAGACTTTACGATGTTTGTTTATTAACATACGTTACATACACATATAATAAAGCTACAAAGTTGGCGTGTCTGTACATTGAAGATATTTTCCAAAAAATTATTTGGGGAGGGGGGGGGAGACGTACGATGAGTAACAGAGTAATAGGCCCTGACACAACGAGACGGTTTTCTGAATTTTTGTCTATCGGTCTTTTTGTTTGTTTGTGCATGCATCATGTAAAAACTACTGAACGAATTTTAATGGGTATATTATTTAGGGTGTATTATAATGGGTGTATTTGGCTGAGCTTGAGGTAACATATAGGCTTTGTGTCATCGCAATCGCCTCAAGGGAAGAGAAGATATGCTACTTGGAAATTTAAATGGAAAACGCCCTTACATCATTTTTTACATTTTTTAATTAAAAAAATAATTAGTGCATCTCAAAATTCAACAGATGGCGCTGTGCATTTTTTAATACGCGCTTATGAGTGTGCAATTAAATTCCACGTGAACAAAGTCACAGGCACATCGAGTTTGCAGTACGATTCTTATATAATCAAAAACTACAGCAGGTGAATCCCGCGTGTGTCTCCCTGTGACTAGAGAACCTGGTCAGGTGCAATTCTGAAAAACACAGTAGGGTTGTGAAGAAGCTCTTAAAACTCAAACAAATAGTTAAACTCAGCACTTTAATAGGACAAGGCTCTGACTTTGGTGAACGGATATTTCCACCTCATATACAGTATACATGTATGGCCGGTGTGAGGCTAAAACCAGACAGGTTTACTGCTCTTTGGGGAACAGTGTAGAAGCCAGTGTGCTAACCATACATATTCATAACCATGTGAAGATGCAGAAATCAATTTAATTAGAAATCAATTCAATGATCTAATAGTTTAAATGACACCTACATGTGTACTTATGGACGAGAACTCTATTCGCTTTTAAAATATATAATTTTTCAAACCATTCTAATAATTCCCCTTGTGGTATTTATCAATTTATTCATTCATTCATTCATTCATCAGTAACTGCTTTGTCCTGATTAGTGTCGCGATCCAACATCACGAATACTGGGAATGCACTGGTCCATTTCAGAGCAGCATTCACTCATTAATTCATACCTGAGGCAATGAAGCTTCTGAAGCTTCGCTCCATCGCTGCGGTCCTGGAGGCATCAAGAAGTATTCACGTTCACACTACAAATATGACGCAGCCCCAGGCCTCCCAGATCACCTCCAGATGAGATTTGAGTGAGCAAATCGAACCCAATCGGGGTTGTAGGGCTGGTCCGAATACCATTTTTTGAGCTTTGAGTATTCGGTAATGATCAACATCGAATACTCGAAGCTTCGGTGGGTGGGGGCTGAATATATTCTTATCTCTAATAAAGGCAGGAATCTCTCTGTGTGTGTCTGTCTGTTGCATTTTTATGTCG
>JAQMYG010000012.1:20320902-20344215 GCA_030014215.1 Clariallabes teugelsi | reverse complement strand
TGTTCATATCATCACAAACTCTGCATTTGCGTCCTTTGAATCACACCAGAACATGACAGATGAACGGACCCTCATGGGAGTCCCCCTGCCTGACGAGAACGCCCGTCTCCACAGCTACCTGCGAGACCAGCAGCAGGAGATTGGCAGCCTGGTGCGAGCAGTTCACGACCTGGCGTGCAGCGTGAGCCAACTCGCAGCTTCAAAGCTGCCTCCTGCAGGGTCCCCAACACCTGGCGCACCAGTGGCTCCACGACCCACTCCACTAGAAAGGTACGGAGGGGATCCAGAGGGTTGTAGACGGTTCTTACTCGCGTGCGAACTCTATTTTTCAGAATTCCCGAACATGACCGATTCTCAAAAAGTGAGCTTTGTAACTCAGCATCTCACCGGAAGAGCTCTGGACTGGGCTACGGCCGTGTGGAGCACTGGAGGCGCCACAACCACCAGGTATCCACGCTACATAGAGGCCCTTCGCGCGGTTTTCGATCATCCGGACCAGGGGAAAACGGGAGAGCAGCAGCTGTTGAGGATCAAACAAGGGGAACGCACCTGTGGCAGAATATGCAATAAACTTCCAGGTCCTGGCCGCCGAAAGCGGGTGGTGTGAAAAGAGCCTGCTGGCTCGGTTTCGAGATGGACTGAACCCGGAAATTCAGCTAGAGATGGCATGCAGAGACGCGGAATTCTCCTTGGAAGAATGTATCGCATTAGCGATAAAGCTGGACCAACATCTGCGCAGCCAGCAGCGGCGTCCCCCGCTACGGCCAGGTAAACGCCCTGAACCTAGATGCAGAGCCAGTGCTCATCAGCTGCCACCCCCTGAGCGCGAAGGGTCCTCCGCCGAGCCCATGGACATGGGCACCTCGCATCTAACTGACGCAGAGAGAACGAGAAGACTGACTGTTGGCCTATGCTTGTACTGTGGAGGCGAAAGGCATAGAGTCAGCTCATGTCCGTTACTCAAAGTAACTCACCGCACCCCACCACACACACATTCACCTTTTTGTTTACCTGCACACCTTTCATTTGATAATAACACTGTGTCTGTCTTTCCTTTAATAGATTCTGGGTCGGCTGGCAACTTCGTGTCGTCTTCTATCCTTTCCGCGCTGCAAGCTCCAGTGTCGAAGCTTCCGTCCCCGATATCTGTTAAAGCTCTGGATGGCCACATTCTAAACCAATCGCCGTTTAAAGTAATCTCTGCGCCCCTACGATTAACATTTCCCGGCCATTCTGAGGAGATAAAATTCTTTGTTCTCCCTCAGTTGGACCATTCCGTCGTGCTGTGCCTTCCCTGGCTCAGCTTTCACAATCCTAATTTTGATTGGGCAAAATCTCGCATCCGATCTTGGTCTCCAAGATGTGCCAAAACCTGTAAACCCCTCACATTGGCGGTCCAAGCCACTACAATTGAAAGCCCGAGTGATAAAGTGTACGTTAGTGTGCCACCAGAGTATGCAAACTTTAAGGATGTGTTTAGCGTTAGGGCAGCAGCGAGACTTCCTCCACATCGTCCGTGGGACTGTGCGATTGAGCTCCTGCCGGGTAAAGCACCGCCTTACTCGCGTATCTATCCATTGTCCCTGGAAGAAACCCGGGCAATGGAGGAATACGTAGAGGAGGCTCTCAGCCAGGGGCTCATCAGCAGGTCCACGTCTCCAGCTTCAGCAGGTTTCTTTTTTATAGAAAAAAAAGGCGGAGGCTTAAGGCCCTGCATAGATTACATGGGCTCAATGCAGTGACAATAAAGTATAAGCACCCACTGCCACTGGTACCGGCCGCTATCGACCAACTCCGAGGCGCCTCCATATTCACAAAACTCGATCTCCGCAGCGCTTACAACCTCGTTCGTGTACGTAAGGGGGATGAATGGAAGACGGCGTTTAGCACCTCATCGGGTCATTATCAATATAATGTCATGCCTTGTGGGCTGGTAATCTCACCTGCGGTGTTTCAGGGTTTTATGAATGACGTGTTGCAGGATATGTTTAACCATTGTGTCATAGTGTATCTAGATGATATTCTGATATACTCAAGGTCATTTTCCGAACATGTCAGTCATGTAACCGCCGTCCTTCGTCGCCTGCGCGCGCACGGGCTCTATGCGAAGGCAGAGAAATGTGAATTCCACAAACGGGAGATAGCATTTCTCGGCTATCGCATAGGGCCACTGGGGGTCGAGATGGAGAAATCCAAGGTGGAGGCGGTAACACAATGGCCGGAACCCAAGTCAGTTAAGGCGATACAAAGTTTTCTTGGGTTCGCTAATTTTTACCGGCGGTTCATTAGGAACTTTAGTTCGGTGGCAGCACCCCTCACCTCCCTACTTAAAGGTAAGCCTAAAAAACTGAAAGCATTCTCGGCCGATGCGGAGGATGCTTTCCAAAAACTCAAATTGGAAAAATTGGAAGTTTTTCTTTTCCCGAAAACTGACATCTGCTGAACAAAACTACGATATCAGTAACCAGGAATTGCTCGCAGTCAAGGCGGAGTTAGAGGAGTGGAGACACTGGCTAGAGGGAGCCAAACACCCCTTTGTCGTTCTGACCGATCACAGAAATTTAGAGTACATCCAACGAGCTAAGAGATTAAACACTAGATAAGCCCGGTAGGCGCTGTTCTTTACTCATTTCCACTTTCACATCACCTATCGGCCAGGCTCAAAAAATAAGAAAGCTGACGCGTTGTCAAGGTACTATCCAGCGCCCACACCAGTCATAAATCCTGAGCCCATTCTCCCCGCACCACTCGTGGTGGCCCCGGTGACGTGGGAACTGGACATGGCGATCACTCGGTGGGGGCGAGGTAATCATGTACCCCCCGAGTGTCCCCGCGATCGAACTTATGTCCCTGAGGCATTTCGTAATCAAATTACAATTGACGCTCATACCAATTTAAAAATATTGGTGGCCTAGGATGAGGGAAACAGTAAAGGCAGTTGTTTTATCTTGTGCTGTGTGCGCTACCACAAAAAATCCGCGTAGCCTCCCAGTTGGTAAATTAATGCCCCTACCGACACCGAATCGGCTGTGGTCACACATCGCTGTAGACTTCGTCACGGACCTGCCGGTATCAAAAGGGTACACTACGGTTCTGGTCGTAGTAGATCGGTTCTCAAAGGGGTGCCGTTTCATTCCATTTGGCTCTCTCCCGTCAGCTATTCAAGTAGCCGAAGCCCTCTTTGAACTCGTGTTCCGTTACTATGGCATACCCAAAGATATTGTTTCCGATCGTGGTCCTCAATTTATCGCCAAAGTCTGGAAAGCGTTCTTTCAGAAATTGGGGACCACAGTTAGCCTAACGTCAGGTTATCACCCCGAGTCAAATGGGCAGGCAGAGCGAACTGTCCAAGAACTCGGGAGATATCTTTGAGCATATTGTAGTAGCACGAATGGGCTAACTGGTTACTATCGGCAGAATATGCCCAAAATTCGTTGGTACACTCCGCAACCAGCCTGACGCTGTTTCAATGTATACTGGGTTATCAACCCCCGCGCTGTCCTTGGGATGCCACTCCCACCGAGGTTCCCATGGTAGATCAGTGGTTTCGAAGCGCGGAAAAAGTATGGGAGGATGCACACACACAAATCTCCCGAGCAGTCTCCCGCTTTAAAAATTATGCCGATAGGTGAAGGAAGGAAAGTCCTCCGCTCCAGGTAGGCGATCGGGTATGGCTCTCGACACGGGACCTTCACCTCCACCTCCCCTGTCGGAAACTGTCCCCAAAATACATCGGTCAATTCCTGATATTAGCACAAGTCAACCCAGTCTCATTTAAACTCAAAGTTCCTTCACATATGCGCATTAACCTAGTGTTTCATATCTCCCTTCTCAGGCCAGTGATCCGGGGACCCCTCGACGAGGGCACAACAGAGCCCTCACTCCCTGGGGCTGTGGAGTTAGAGGGCACCCCGGCGTTTAAGGTAACCAAGTTGCTCGATTCACGGAGGAGAGGAGGGGCTCTCCAATATCTAGTAGAATGGGAGGGTTACGGTCCGGAGGAGAGGAGTTGGGTCCCAGCCAAGGACATCCTGAGCCCCGAACTAATCACCACATTCCACCAAGAGAGGCCGGATCGCCCGGCTCCCCGTCCTCCGGGCCGCCCCGCTCGACGGCCAGTCCACCCAGACCGCGAGCCCCGACTCCCTCCAGTAAGACGTCGGGGGCGCCCTCGCCTCCCTCGGGAGGCCGGTCCTGAAGGGGGGGTACTGTAACACCTGTACCACCACGATCCGGGGAGATAAGATCTGGGTCTCCGGACTACTGAGCCGCAGCCTTGTCTCCCCCTAGTGTGTGAACGTAGGTATGTCTCCCCATCACTAATGATGTGCACCTGTGTCTCTCCCCTGTGTGTCTCTACTTAAGCCAGTCGAACCCGTAGAGTTTTGTCCATTCACTGTTGGCACCACGTTTGTTTGTTCACGTCTGTTCTACCTTCATGTGTACGTGTTCTCCTCTCCAGAACTGATCAGAGTCTGCAGGGTCGGGGTAAGGCCTATAATCACAGGCATCTCTTGTCAAAGTCAAGGCTGGGACGCCAGACGAGTTCATCATGCTTCTTGAGTGGCTTTCGTTATATTACTGGAATTAACCCGCTGTGCTTGTGTGTACGTACCCGCCTGCAGATCCGGCCTGGGGAGGCTAAACTAGGAGGGAGTTCCTGAGTTCTTTTGTTTTGTTGTGTTTTTTGTTGTGTTGGTTCCTGTTTTTTAAGACGAGACTTTATTGAAAAGAAGAGGGGGAAAAAAACTTAAAGAAATAAAACCCTGTTCATATCATCACAAACTCTGCATTTGCGTCCTTTGAATCACACCAGAACATGACAAATAGAGATCACTAAAACACTTTGTGAAGTTCCTTTATTTAAATAAATCAACAGTAACAAAAAAAAAATAAAAAATCACATCTATGCATAATAGTGAAAGTAAGAGCATTTCCAAACACACAATGTAATGAGAACACACAGGATTGAGACTAACAGCTGTGTGGCCATAAGAAAACCATTTGTTAGTGAGACAAATCATAAAAAATAGATTAAATTTGCTAGGGAGCATAAAGATTGGACTTTAAAGCAATGGTATGGGTTTATGTGGTCTGATGAGTACAGATGTGATCTTATTTCAGAGCAATGGGTGCAATAAGGTGAAAAAGGAAGCATATGAAGCAATGCACCTATAATACATAGTGCCCGCTGTACAAGCCTCTGGAGACAGTGTTATGATCTGTGGTTGCTTCACATGATCAGGTCTAGACTCAGCAAAGTTATGTGGCAATAAAATTAAGTCAGCTGATGACCTGAATGTACTGAATGACCTGGGTATCACATAAATGGATATTTTCTTTTGCCTCGTCACAGGTATATCCCGTTTGCATTTCTATGTCAAGTAACAGTTTGCCTTGATCACAGATTAATATTATATTGATTAGGTTTATTTTTAAAAAAATTCTCATTTTTACAGTTTACACTTCAAGTGCTGTGTAAATTTCAGTATAACCTACTGTGTGTGCTGCACTTATAAACACTACAAATTATCTAGAAGTACCACTTTTTGAAAGGTGTTCTTTGATCTTTGAATCTTAAAAAAATTCAGTGTGTATCATTACACACGTAATGCTTTTGCTATAATACATACAGTAGTTTATTGTCCAGGAATGTACGTGTGTTTCAGTAAAATTATTTCTTTATCTTTTGTATTGTTCCTGCTTTTGTCTTTCTTTTTTTTATCTACATTGTAACTATCCATTCAGTGTGGAAACATGAGTCTATTAAGTGAATATTATCAAGTAAAAATGGGACATTTGTTATAAAGAACACATCTATCTGTGGAAACTGTACACACAAATTCACCAACACCTTCCTTGCACATACTGTAACAGGAACTCGGGAGTTATTGGCACATCCCATGTACAGTCTTGACCTTGCTCTGAACCATTTCTACATGTTTGGGACCCGAGAAAGCTTTCTACCTTTATGGTATCCAAACACTAGTGAAACGCTGACATAAGTGCATTAGTGTAGCAGGAGATTATAAAGAGAAATAAAGGTAACTTTTACTGTCATAACTGTGTTCTTTTATTCTGCACAATCAAAAGTCCCGGTTTGACATAGACAGAGAAACTGAGAGAAACAGGGGAGACTGAAAAAAAATCTGGAAACACTAATCATAACTGTGGTTGTTATAGTGATGGCAGACAGAATTTTAAAAAAGCAGGATCATTTTAACAGGTGTGAGTAATTATTCCAGCTCATTTAAAATCGCATAATGTTAATACTGCCAAACCTGAAACATGCCGACACAAAGAAAAAGGAGGATATGTGAAACATTAAGAAGTGAATGTCAGACAAAATACATAAGCAAACAAAATTACAGCACATCAAAAACAATGGTGGCTAGATCGTGTAAAAGAGGCAGGAAGCATTGAACAAATCTGTTATTATCCATACTGCAGGCATGGGTCAGAGAAAAGGCAGCCAACATTATTCAAGAGTTATAAATCATAAATCAAATAATCAGACACAGGAAGCACTTGGAATTTGAAAACAAAGTGAAATGAAATCTAAGGCTCAGTAAGGAGGAAGGTATAAATAGACAAACTAATCAAGATCTAAGCACAGAGCACCTGGAAACAATCAGGAAAACATCAAGTATGTGATAGTGGAGACGACGAGACTCGAATCAAAATAACTGAATATGGCCAGACAAAAGCACAACATGAGATAAGTAACATGAGACCAGTGCTTGCCACTATTTGCACCCATGCTGAGGGGGGAATTCACAACAGTGAGATGGAGCTTGTTATTTCACCACTTGCTTCATGCTGGGAAATAAAAGCTAAATTGTTTGAAATTTACAGTATCTGTTTCTGCTGCTCTGTGGGTGATCTCCCTGTGATCTTTACCTACAGGGCTATAGATCACCTGCTATGCTAGTATCCGAAAAACATATACATTTCACTCAAAAGACAATGCAGAGGAAAATGCATGCTACTGTGGGAGAAAACCGGAGCACACGGAGGAAACCTGCCAAGCAAAGGGAAAACATGCAAACTCCCTGAGCACAAACCCAAGGCAGAAATTGAACCCTCAATGCTGGATATGTGAGGCAACCATGCTAGTAAAGTTATTGGGTCTAACTTAGTGAGTGTGTAAGTGCATTTAAAATTAAATATTGCCATTTTCTCCCACTGTGTGGTAGTGAAGTCTAAATTTGGTCAAATTGGAAGTTGCCACCTCCACTAAATTAGCACTGCATTAAAAAATAAATATAGTCAGAGCATATCAATTTGAGACCTTGACATCAGTCCATGCGCAGTAGGAGACCCCCGTGGTTAGACAGTGGACCTGCTCAGTCAATATTTTCTTATTGTTTGATACAGTCTATGGTTGTTATAAGTTAGCTCAGACATAAAAAAAAGAGCAAAATGCCGGGGAAAATGTTTGAGAGAAGAACTCCCCATTGAGAGTCGGTTACAACATTTTACAAGAGAAAAAATGTATTTGGTACAGCGCTGTTCAGAACTTAAGGGCTGGGTTGAATGTTGTGTTCAAGACATCATCAGCCACACCACACTCTTTTCAAATTATCACCAAATAACAACACTCATTATCTATACCGCTTTATCTTGTATACAGGGTCATGGGAGGCCTGGAGCCTATCCCAAGGCACACTCACTATGGGCAATTTGGGAACATAATCTGTGGGGGGAAACCAGAGTAACTGGAGGAAACCCACCAAGCACGGGCAGAACATGCAAACTCCATGCACACAGACCTGAGGTGGGAATCGAACCCTGAACCAGGAAGTGTAAAGCAACAGTCCTGAACGCTAAACGCTGAACCATGCCTAAAAGTTGTTTTTTTTATCTTAAGGAAAAATACTAGAAACATATTATTACGGTCAATTCACCTTGTAAATAAGACATAACACTATGCCCAAAATAAAAAATGGGAACCGGTAGTGCCTTGGTTAAGGTATTGGATTACTGATCGAAGGGTCCTAGGTTCAAACCCCAGCACCATCAAGTTACCACAGTGCTCTAGGGTAAGGGCGTGTGCCAAATGCAAAAAAATTATGAGAAGGTAATAAAATCCTTTGCTTGTGTTCAATCAGAGTGGGCGGGGTTAAAATGGTAACGCAGCCAGCCACTAGGGGGCATCAGAGACCTTTTGACTTCACAGCAGCGACATTAGCACCACCTGGTGGACACTGAAAAACACGCACACAAATACGACTTGCACATACGTTACTTGTATTTATTTATTTATTTATTTACCAATTTGAATTTATTTGTCATGTAATAATTTCTACACCATTTCTTCTTTACTCTGTTCTGTCTTCCTGCCACGTTTTAAATCCGCATTAAAACACCCGTAGGCTACTACAAGGTAATAATTTCCCTAATCATAACTATCAAATTTCCCAGTTTCTTAATATAGAAACCTAATATTTGAAAAAAAATAATAATAATAATAATCATGCCTCATATTAGACATATGAGATAGGATGTAGCCCATATCTGCGCTAATGATAGAGGCGGTGTGTCGCTCTGACGAGTTAATTCATGTCGTTCCTGTTCGGTTCGCCAGATTAAAGTGAAGTGCGAGCGCGTCCAAACCGCCTCTGCTTCCCTACTACATAGCAAGTAGAAACAAAAATAATGAAGCATTTGTAATTCTACATGGCGTTTAGTAGGGAGGTATGCGTGCGGGTTTGGACTCAGCCTGAACTCTTTCCAGATGTACAGAGCTGGCGCACTGAGGTGGGCTTTCCCCCTCTGAAGGTGGGTTAAATATAACGCTGCGAGGGGCTAAACATACTCCTCACACACACACACACACACACACATATATATATATATACATACATACACACAAAGACAGACAGAAGAAGAAGGCGAGCTGACACATAGACACGACCTGTCCTGGACTACTGTTGTTGTTGTTGTTTTCCCCCTTTTTCTGTTATGATGTATAGCAGTGGAATATTTGTGATCATTTTTATGACATGCCAGATGCTCGGATCTCAGAGCCAGGTACGTTCACATCATGTACAGAACACAACCAGGTATGGACAGATGTTGCAGAGAGGTTTTCATACTTGTAAACTTTTTTCATACCCAATGTGTATATATATTATATATATATATATATATATATATATAAATATAATAGTGCAGAATGGAATGTGCATGTGAAATAATACACCCTAGGACAGGTTTGAAAATGATTTCCTTAGGGCAATGTTGTTGTTCTTCTTTTCTGTAACGCTGATATAGAATAACTCTAGCATGATCTTTACATTTTATACTGTATATGCATTATATATATATATATATTTATTTATTTATATCATTTACAATGATCAGTATGATTAACCTTCCAGCTGTCTCGAAGACTGCGAGAGAACAAACTATGCAGAGTTTCTATCTGCCATTTGGGATGTTTTTGGCCCTGGTTTTGAATTAACAGTGAAAAAAAACACACACCAAGAATTTGAAGGGAGGGAAAAAAAACCTGGCATGCATATATTGTGCAGATTTAGGATGTGTAAACCTGATAGGAATGTCCCTGATTTGGGACGTGCTGGAGCGTTTGATCTATTTTTATGATTTTTTTTGACATCATAATGAAATACATATATAATTTTATTATTTAAAAAAAAATCCTGCACACATTAGAGTAGAGGCAATGTGAAGGATCTGAATCAATTGGCTCACTTTTTAGTTTCAATCATAAATCATAAAAAATTATTTTTAAATGACCCACTGTTTTCATGCCCTGTATTTGGTCAATGTACTGCAGTCAAAACCACCATTGACACTGGTTTTCTGTTAAATAAACACCATTAACTCCATGACCGCAACTGTACAGGAGTGTATAAGGAGGCAGGAGGTCCAGAGCACTCTACAATACGTCCATAAGCTGCTCTCAGCGCACGAGACCTCCTTCTTACAGAGTGTACGCAGCCTGCGCAAGAAACTCAACCTGATGCACAACGGCACAGTCAAACACAGCAGCAGCAGCAGCAGTAACACGGGCAAGAACAACACATGTGAGTACAGCAGCAGACACAGCACTGTATACAGTTACACAGTATCACATAACTGTGCATAAAAAGGGGTTGCTCAGGGATTCATTGAATGCCAAACATTTCTGGATTTTTTTTTTATGAACTCTTTTCTGAAAAGAAAACAGACTATTCTACACAGAGATCTTCAGATTTCCCTTGTTGGGAACAAGACAGGACCGTGAAGAACTGTTAGCCACAATAAACTCAAATCAAATACAGTACACTTAACCATAAAGAGTTTTAAGATTATCAGAGATTTACCTGTAGCCATTTTTGAAAAGGAACACAGTTATAGAGTTATACACTTAAAAATCTTTAAAGGTTTTGTTAGAGGGACAACACACTAAGGGATAAGAAGACAGACCAGTCTTTGAAAATGGAACTTGATATTGATGAGTATTGTGTGCATTAACCTGTTATTTTTTCCCCCTTATCACGGCTCAGCCTAAACCTTCATGTTGTCCTTTACCCAAAAGCTATGTGTCTGCCTCCAAACCCGCCAGCCAATGGAAGGATGCTGGGCCAAGTGTTCAAAGTGGGCCATGAGGTTCACTTCCTCTGTAACTCTGGTTTCCAGCTGTCAGGGCCAGAGACTAGGGAGTGTCTGGATTCCCTCAGCTGGAGTGGAGAAGAGCCAACTTGCAAGAGTATTTATTAAATGATAATCCAGAATTTTAAATCCCAATCTCTAGTTACCACATCTGTAGAACAAAAACAATCAATGTTTTTTCTGTAATGAGAAAAGAAGCAAAAGCCTGTTGGCTTGAAATGTGCTTATAATCGCAGTCCATGGGCAGTCGCTCAAGCAGATAATTATTTATGAGAAACATTGTTTTTATGAATTCTTCACTGAAAGGTATTTGTGATGGAGCTGACTTTTCAAAGAGAAGAATTTGTGGTTACGCTTTATTAACATTAGTTTTACAGAAAACGCAAGACAACACAATTATTTTTACTGAACTGCTCCAGTGTTGAAATGTTGAAAATACCAGGGGCGTTCAACTCAAACCGAGACTTTTGGAATATCAATTATGAGAGTAAAAACTCCATTTATTTCTCTATATAATCCCCTGCTACACTAATGAACTTATCCCAGCGTTTCACTAGTGCTTGGATACCATCAAGGTAGAAAGGTTTCTTGTCGAAGCCATGATCAGATTGTCTGCTTCACATCTGAAACACTGGCCTCCAAGGAACTCCTTTAATGGCCCAAACATGTGGAAATGACTTAAAGTGAGGTCAGGACTGTACAGGAGATGTGCCAATAGAGTTTTCTTAAGAATGAGATAGTTATGAAAAACTGTAAATGCTTCACATAAGTTTAACATCTGCTCAAGGGCCTCCAAGAGCATTTGGAGTTGAATGGATTGGAAACATGTTGAAATTATTTTCTGTGGAAAAAGCACATACTCTACAGACCCGGTAGATAGAGATTAGGTTGAAAACAATGGCTCATTCATTTAATTCAGTATGCTTGTTTAAAATCTATTACATATGTAATTCTAGGTTTCCTCTGAGAATACACACATATACTTTGAATGATGATCTATCCTGTGCTATGTTCAGTGGTAGATGCTGCAACACACAATATCGCTACCTCCTCCATGCCCACATCTACCTCACCATCTTCTCCACCTCCAGCCTCAGCCTATGTCCGTCGCTCTCACTGCATCGAGCTCGAAGGCTCCATGCAGTGTACATGTGAGCAAGGCTACAGTATCTCCAGCCAAGACAGAGACTTGTGTACAGGTAACATCTCCAACCAGATAAATACTAGGAGAATAAATCTGGACTATGTCTTCCTGTCTATTTGATCATATCGATTTGAATATGACAGGGATCAAATTATTCACTCAGTGAGCTCCAGAGAGAGATGCTGATTAGAATAATTGTAATGTGGTTGCATGGAATCTATACATAAAACCCTTTTCTTTTTTTTTTTTTTAGACATTGATGAATGTGAGCTTTTCCGTATGACCCAAACTGGTCGTCTATGCATGCACACGTGTATCAACACGGCTGGGAGCTACTACTGTCAATGTCCCACTGGCTACAGCGTCAACAAAGACAACAGGAGCTGTCAGGGTCAGTGTCCAACTTAACTGAAACAGACACCATCTTTCTTATTTACCGCAGATGAAAAGGAAGGAAAAGCATCTTAAAGATTACGTTGTTTAATAAGGACATGAAGATTAATTCTCTTTTAATACTCGCATTTTCTTTAGAGTTGTATTTAATTGTACTTTTAGGACCCTTTTCAGTCTCAGAGGCAAACTGCAGTTCCTATGATGATAATGAGATTCTTTTTCCACTGCAGATGTTAATGAGTGTGACAGAGGAACTCACAACTGTACCAAAGAGCAGGAGTGCGTGAACACTTTCGGAGGTTACAGATGCATGGTAGTCGAATGCCCTCGTTTTCGCAATGCTTCCTACATCAAGACCTCACCTTTGTAAGTATACAAATTGTTGGGTTCTTTCCCAATTTGGCATTTCCAAATTCCAGTAGTGTGTGTGTACATGTGTTCACTGCAATGGATTGGCACCCCATCCCACTTATAGACAGAATGTGTGTGATGTATTTAAAATTTCCACTAGGAGTAATACAGCACAGATTGTATTTGAGAAATTGGTTAATTAAACACAAGCGTTTGATACATCGGGTTGACAAACCTGACATGAAGCTTAGAAGATATATAAATAGTTGGGGAAAAAATGTAATTCCAACTTTTTGAACATTTTAAAACTCTGAACATCCAGTGGCTCTGTTACAGCCAATGTGAGCGTAACCCATGCGTTCAGAGGAACAAAGCTTGTCTCCAAGCACCGGTCTCCATCAGCTTTCACTTCATGTCAGTGGTGTCGAACATGAGCACTCCCCGTGTTCTGTTCCGGGTGTCAGCGGCCCGAGTGCTAGGAAACACCCTGCGCTTCGCACTGCTGGGAAATCGAGGGGAAAGGCATTTCACTGTTCAGCGTGCAAGCAGACAGAGCGGCGAGCTGCTGCTGGTGGAGCCGGTGCAAGGCCCTGCCATACTGGAGGCTGAGGTGGAGATGAGCGAGGTGGAGAGGAGAACACTGCTGGGACGATATCTGACAAAAGTTACACTCTTCGTGTCTCCATACAGCTTCTAAAAGGCAGAGTGAGGAGCCAACAGACTGGAGAATGAAGTGATCTTGCTTTACGAACTGAAATAAAGTGCAACAGATTTGCAGATAGGCAAATCAAAAGTGTATTAGATCTATTAAGCATTATTTTGTTTTTACAGCCTTTTATATATTTAATGTGACTTATTTCATAATCTAGTGTGTAATTTTATATACATTTAAATGTCAACTTTTTAATATATATCTTATAAAAGTTTTTTTTAAGGAGTTTAACAATAGCCGATATAACATCCACACTGAAGCACAGAGGCATCTTTCGATATTTTTGTTTTTATCATCATTGCCTTTACCAAGGCAAAATCCTGCTGATGATTCTAGCCTATCACAAATCATAATCACAGACACTCTCCAGAAGCAAAAGGACCGTTCTCCACTGACTGACTGACTGAAAAGCATTCCCACAAAGAAATGTTTCACCCTAATGCCAGAATGCCAAGGCAGGACCTTACAGACCTCTCTCAGTGCACATCATATACCTGTATGGAGCTATAAAAAGCATTCAAACATGAAGAAGTCGCCTTTCACACGCTTGCTCTGTCTCACACACAGTATCTAAAAAAAAAAAAATTTAAAAAAAGGGGCAACAAGCCTACCATTATACATAAAAATAATAAAGCTTTAAATTAAAGCAACACAATTGTCATATTTTGTCTCCAGAAGAGAGGTTTTAATTTATCTTCCTTGTTTAATGTAGCTAATGCATTATAATTCTTTTTTCTGAATGGTTTTAAAATTGAGATAAAAATACAAACCAGCAAATTGATTTTATTAACAATTTTCCAAATCACTTTGTACATAACAAAAACCAATAAAGACAATTTTATATATGTATATTACATGACAATCAGATCTGAGGGGAAATACCTTTAAATTGGTTTGTACAATGAGGGGAAAAAAACAAAATGTGTCGTTACCTTTTCAGCCATATTTTTAATAATTACTGTGTTTACTTGTAGAAAGGTCACACAGAGCAGACAGTGAGCACTTACAATATGACTTCATTATTTCCTGTCTGAAAGTTGGAGGAAATCAAGCAAATATGAGGAAATCTTCTGCTACATTCACTTGCTTAATCATTGTCAACATTTTTAAGGAATGGTCCACCCAAAATGCCCGTGATTTCTGGGCTGGCTGAGAGGAGTGACTTCGTGCTCAATCTCAGCACAGACACTGCTGGTTTTTCTAGCCAGACTAAAAGTGAGGGTGAATGTAAGCCATAAGCTCAAGCCAACATAAGTTAATACTGAAGAGCTGTGACATGGGAAGCTGAACATTTTCTGTGGGACAGTCCTTACAATTGCTGTAAGAAACTTTTGATCAAACATAAAAGGAATTTTGGAGGAAATTGCTAGAATGGCGAAGAATTTATTAAAATTAGTAAAGCTTTGAGGAAAATCCTGTTTAACACCATGGCAATTTTCCTAAACCAACACTCATTACCAGTGAAGCTGGGGGAAGCGTGGCTCCATCTGCTTCTTGTGAGAATAATCGTGTAACTGTACAAGACGGTCACAATATCTACAAGAGGAAAAAAAAAAAAAAAAGAGCAAAACTGAAGCAGAGGCCTCTTTTTAAAACCACAGCTAAATACAGTACATGGACAATATTTTATTTCTCCCCATGGCATTGCAACATAATTTGTTATGATTTATCCAAAAAAAAAAAATGTTTAAGTATGACACTGAAAAAACAGACACTGGTGAACGCAGACCATAAGTAAAGATCTTTTTGCTCAACAGCCGTTCCCCCGAAACGACATTAGGAGTGTTGACCGGTATAGATATTTGGGGACAAAAACATTTTAGGGTTAGGGTTTTTAACAACGTTGCAGATTCAATTACCAACAAGCTATCAAAGGTTTGTTATGCTAAGATACTTGCACATGAAACAACAGGCTCAGTAATTTGAAAAGGATGGCAGATGATTATGGGAACGCATGCAAGAGAAAATGGTGTAAGGGACATGATTTTTTAAAAAGGGGTTCTCTCAGTTGTGCAGGTGGTGACGGTTTAAAAACACACACAACATTGACTGGATGAATTAAACAATTTCGGCAAGTATTTAAAAAAAAAAAAAGAAAAAAAAAAAAAAAGTTTATTACTCTTACCCTTGTAGCAGAGTACAAGACTAGTCCCACTACTACACACTGAGGCATACAGAAAACACCCAAACCCCAAACCTTAAAATTACAATAAATTAAGGCCGTCAAAACAGTTAATTAATACACAGATAAGCAAGCAGACAAAAACATTTGCCTTGAAAAAAGTATGAAATAATGCTATTAGCAGTCTTTATGCATGGCACTGTAAGACTTCCCAGTCACCAGCACACCTCTACAGGTGTTGAACATCTAACAAGCTAAACTCGGAAGAAATCCAAGCAAAGGAAGTGACTAACTTGTGCACATACTACTCTGTATCACACTGGTGTCTGTCTCTGCAGTGCAGTGGAAAGACCCAATCACATTGCCATGTAGGAACCACATCTTTGCCTTGCCTGAGCTCCATGAGTGCCTTGATATCCACTCTGAGGCCACTATGGAATATTTAGCAAGCATCTCAGTCAGAGAGAGAGAGAGGGGGGGGGGGGGGGGGTTATCCAAAGATCATTACCCTCGTCAATGTAATATTTAGAATTCTTTAAATGATTATAAGCATCCTAAGCATCGTCTTAAAAGTATCTTTATGGCCCCTAGATCCTGAGTGTTTCTGGCTCAGACAGGAAAAGCTCTTCCTTTAAATGTTCAACGGCCGGTTAGTATCTGAAGAGTACAGTGTGTCTGACAACCAGTGGATCGGATGCCTTTATCCATCAACAACCCAAAACTGTGATCGTTGACACAATCACACCTCTGTAGGAAAAAAAAAAAAATCTTAAACCCTTTTAATGCAAATAAGTAAACATATAGACATAGATATTTAATCTTGAACTTTTCATTCACCTTCACAAGAAATCATTTACTCAGTCACACTCACCACACATTCATTCCAATTGTTTTTTTTTAACCCTTTGTTAATCACAAAAGGCCCTATTTAGTAGTATGCCTACTACATCAACGTCAACCATGTTATTTATAAATAACACTACAAAGCAAATGGTGTTATCCTCCCCTTAGATGTTCTGCAACTAAGCAGAGAGAGGAAAAAAATATATAAAAATCTCAGTCATGACTTATTGAATTGAACAACCCATGTCGATGCTAATCAAATTAAAATATCAGTTAACATAATGAAAATAAACTTTATCAGACCTGCGTAACCCTAGCGCGCACACAAACCTAATACCACAAATATACTAGTCACCATGCGTAACTGAAGTGTATGGCAACCACCCACAACCACACAATATGTCTGTAATTTAGTAGTGAGAACCTGCTGCCTCTGCCTCATCGCCTCAGTAGACCACAGGGGAGCAAATGAGCACAACAAAGCCCAAGCATATGTAAAAACTCCTATCACAACATCCAATACAACAAAAGCATCAACAATAAATACATGAATTGAAAATGAAAAAGAGAACTGCAACAGGAGCTTCAGGTACACAGAGAAAGCTGAAAGGGGAGAAAGGATATTTCAAAGATGTTGACACACCAAACTTAGAATACGCAGACGCACACACATGGCCCAAATGTCCACAGCAAGCAGATCCGGTCACAGAGAAGCAGAGGACAATGCAGGAGTACCGCAGTCAGATAACATGGACGGTGCAAAGAGGGTAAAATCAGGTCCCAACATGGCCGCTGCAAGTAGCAAGAATTTCTGCACAGTCTCAGCTCGTCCTCTTCACCGTGACATAGCCAGGGCCCGTGGTGAGTGAGGGACAGAGAGGAGCACTGTTAACTTCTCCACCCCCCCCTTGTGTGGGATGGGGAAGGAGGAAGGGAGGACATTGGGTCTCCCCCGTCCTCCTGCCCCTGGCAACCCTCTTTACCTGTCCTTCAGCTCCTGCGTGACGCGCTTGGTGATGCGGCCGCACAGCAGCCCCATGAAAAACAGCAGCACCACACACATTGCCAGCATGCTCAGGATATAGTTCTTAGCAGGAGAAGAAAAGACCTGACCAGCCAAGTCTGAGAAGCCTTCTGCTGGTGCCACCTGGAGGCAGGAAGTGAAAATGTCAACATGGAAGGAAATAACAGTGACAATAACAAAATTAACTGTGCACAATACCAACTCTCTTAAAATTGTACTTTCTGTATTTGGTTTATTCAGGGTAAGCCTTGAAAAAAATGTTTTATGCTCCCCTCATACATGATACGCGCCCAAATATACAGAACTGAAACAAGCGCAACATCTCGAACGCAAATTTGTGTCTGTCGACGGAGGGGAAGAAGCTCCACCTGCACGTACTTCCAGTAGTGAAAAGGAAGATGTGTTGGTCAGTTGTTGGAAATGGGTCTCTCGACAGAGGAACGTTTTCATTACTGAATATTATTTCCACTCATATGGAAGTGGTCGTGAAAAGGGGACGAGTTTAAAAAGGTGGCAGAACAATTCTGAGAGATTTAATAAGACGGCAGTAACACAGTTATGCTGTCTATTGTAGTGTACTGTGTCACCATTACGTGTGCAAATCATCTCCTTTTGCAGGAGTCTGCAGCAACCTTCTGAGAATCTGCACGGGCAACATGAACACTGTCTACAGTGCGCACACACACACACTTCGAACACTTACATTACACATACCGTAGTAAATCAACACGCGATTGTCTTTTTCCTTCAGTACTGTACATTTTGGCGCATACTATATAAAAGGTGTATACATGTAGGCATGTGATTAGAGATGAGAAACTTGGATCCTTTAACGGATTCGACTCCTTCTGAATCATTCACTAAAGGGATCTGGGTCTCTTGAGTCAGTAGGGGTTCTGACTGCATTTTCCTATGGTCCCTCCACTAGAGGGCGCTCACCGAATCCCTAGTATCCACCAAATCCTTGGACTCATAAATACACTGAGGCCCTCAGATTTCACTCCGCCCTACGAATCTGGCAGATGCGCTGAATCCCCCGGTTTACATAAATCAGCAAGGACACGTATAGTATTTTGAGTCTTTTTTTTTTTGTTTCTGACTATAAAACATAAGTGACAGAGAATCAAAAATTATGCCAAATGTTTATTTTAATGACAAATACACATAGAAATAAGTTTAGACAACAACAAATATAATGAATGAATAAAATAAATATATAATCAGCGGTATTTTATTTTAATGGGTTAAAAACTGATAGGCTATCTGGTATAGTTAGTTTCAGATAGTTAAAAAAAAGGCCTGGTGATAAAACCAGGATTTGAACTTGAGTTTTCATGCATATAATACAGTCATTGTATACACTGAGCTAAAGCATCACACAGTTAGGATTACCGTTCTGTTGATGTGTGGTGATGGATGTAATACAAATGTCAGAGCCGTTTTCATCCCAGTTTGTCATAATACGCATGTACATGACACCAACATGTAACAACTATGTTTGGTGTTAATAAAATCTGATTATAGAGCACTACGTCTAATCACATAATATTGTAAAAATAAGAAACAGCTGAGGTTTGTTCCATCATTGTGAAACGGATTCTGTCTGCTTTTGCCATGGTCCTCCACTAGGGGCGCTCAATGAATCCTCAGAATCCACCGAATCCTTGGATTTATGAACACACACCGAGTCTGCCGGATCCGGCTGTTTCACTACGCGCTGCGAGTCCGGCAGATCCTACAGTTACTAACTAACAACTACTGAGGACAATGAATTGTCTAATGATCAGTTTGTATTTATGTACGTTGTTGTTAGCAACAAGATAACTTAGGACTCAACTGATCCGAGTAAATAAAGAAAAGGAATCGTGATTCGCGAGTCATATAACCCAGATGAATCCGGATTCGGTCATCTCTACATGTGTGATACCTTGGCAGCGTAGCCCCACATCTCCAAGCGATCTTGCAGTCTCTTCTTACACTCAGGCTGGAGTCTCACTCTCTTATCATCAAGGGCCTCCATCAGACAAGACATCTCTGAGAAAGTACACAGAGAAGTTAATATCCTCTCAACTCCCTTCAGGACTCATCATAGGACTCATACAGACTATAGTAAGTACTCACGTCTTCCTCTGCCAGGTGGAATGGCAGCGCACTGATGCTTAAGGTCAAGAGCGCATGCCGTGTGCAAGACTGGATCCACAAAAATGTCTGCCTTACTCTCCTTGAGGATGTTCAGTACTTCCTGCGCACAAACACCCCACATGAAGTAAAACTGGAATAATTGGGGAGAATTTTAGACAATTAAAATAGGAGACGCAGATGAGGCACCTTTTTGCAGCCCTCATTTTTAAGCTTGAGCAGATTCACTTTGAGACATTCCTCCACCTGGCCGGTCTGTTCCTGGGCTGCTACTTCCTCTGCACACAGCCTCGGGATCTGAGACAAATATGCAACGATATTCCTCACATACACAACTTAGCAACATAAAAAATTATGGTGATGCATGGAGGAGTAACTGACCTCCTCAGTGCACTGCAACTGTAACTGAGGGTCCAGTCTGTAGTCCAAGGCAGACTCCTGCAGAATGACCCTGATCTGGTCCTCACAGTCTGGGGAGAGACGCTGCACAAACACAATCCAACAACATTCACAAACACAAATCAAGTCACAAGTCAACCACAATGTATTGAAAGGCAGAGTAAAACAGCGGAGGAGAGTGCACTAGAACAGACCTGGTCGGCATATTTTAGTTTGAGGCAGGAGATGACCTGGCCTTCTAACTCAATGTCATCTTTCGCTTTGTTCAGAACGTTCTGGCAGAATTTAGGAATGTCAGGCTTACAGGCCTTCCTCAGCACTGGGTTCAGTCTGAAATCTGGACACGTCGAAAGAAAAGAAAAACTATTAAAGAAAAAAAAATTACATCTAGAATCATATTCATAACTAAAAAATAATAATAATAATAATAATGCTCTCTCTCTGAGCTACGTTTTTGACATGAATGACTAAGAATCATCAGTGCATGGTGTACAACTAGATGAATCTGACTATACCCGTGTTCTGGGTGATTTGTCTCTTGGTAATCAACTGCTTGCATTTAGGGTCCATGAGTTCACTATTCTTGTTTTGTTTCAGGCACTGGAACATGCTCTTAGCATCGGCTTCAGAGCAGAAACGCTGCAAGACCAAAGAGCATATTACGATGTAACGCTACACAGAGTATGCAAACTACATCCATACAAGTCTAAAATGCGATTATTCAGGGCAAGCTACAAAGGAAAACAGTGTTTTTATGATCACTCACCCTGATCATCTGCTTACACACTCTCATGAGCTGAAAGTCGAGTTCAGGATCGATCATCTCAGTCTCCTGGAGTTTGAAGATCTTCTGGTGACACCGCTGGGTCAGATGCTTTTTATTGTCCTTCAGACACTCAATCACCTGCACGCATTAAACCAAGCAGAAAATATAACAAAAAGCTATTAAAATGTCTTGTAATATATAGAGTATATAAACATAATGTAAAGGTGTACTGTAACAAACTCTTTATCCACAATATACAGTATGTTTTGTGCTTAAATTAATTCAAAATCCTCCCCCCGCCCAAAAAAAAGTGATGTCGATAGACGATGATAAGCTAACAAGATTCCATGTTACCATCATCTATCTAAATTAGGTTTTTGATCTAAATATGTTATTCTGAACTCTAGAGCTTGTGGCAAAATAATCTGGGTTATTTCAGAATGACAGACCTGAGCATTGCCGAACACCACGTTCTGACATTGATCCTTAATGTCCTGTTTACAGTTCTCGTACAGATCTGGGTCCAGGCGGATATCTTCGGACTGGAACACAGTGTACATACACTTAGTCTACGGTAACTACAGACAATGCATGTAGTACAAAAACATAGCAGTTCACCAAGATCCAGCAGAACGTCTGCTACTCTATACGCAACATCATAGTTTCTGGATAAACTTTTATGACAAGTATGTGGATTCTGATTTTGAAAATTAACCAACCATCTCCAGTTCCTCCACTCTGAGCTGTCTTCGGCACTTCATGGAAACGCGCTGGTCTTTCACCTCCTGCAACGTATCATTCCTGACCATGGTGCTCAGACAGATGACCACATCCACCCTGCACACACAAACAGGTTTACTCCATGAGCGATTACTTCCCCTCCCCAACAATCTGGGTTAACTACATAAAAAAGCTTAATAAATCAAAGCATAAGAAACAACTGCATTAACAAGGAACTGAATTAGTAGCTCTACACGCACTTCTTTTTGATGTTAGGGCAGAGCTTGAGAACATCCTCCTTGCAGGCCATCTTGAACTTGTAAGAAAAGCGGAAGTCTTTCATTTGGATCTGAAGTGGAAGAAAAGAACAGCTGTGAGCAAAGAGGAAGTCAATCATGGAGACCAATAGGGATGGCTCCTTAAAACCTCGGGAACAGGAACTGGTTATAAATGTGTGAAACTGTAAACTAAATACAAGTATAATTAATATTAATGCTGAGAGTGTAGGACCACCAGTCTTTGTGCATTTGGAAAGGTATTTTTCTGTCGTTACAGAGACTTGTGTGTAGACAATCATACAAAAAGAACCGAACTACTGATAAAGAGCAACACTCAAACAAAATAACTCTTGCTGATAAGGGAGGTGAAAAAAAAAAAAAGAAGAAAAAAAATAGCTAATAAATTACATTGTAGTTTACAGGCTATATTTTTTTTTATTTTTTTTATTTTTTTTATTTATTTATTTATAAAATGCCTCAAGATAGATCTCAGCAGCAACCTCATTCTCCCTCTCATCTGTTCCACCCACTCAGCATCACCAGTATACTACTTACAAGCCGGGTTCATGTATTAAGTTATATATATATTTTTTTATGCTTGAACGATTCATACGTGCAAGAAACTGGTCAAGTACAGAGACTGGACTGAAAATAAGAAGAGGGGGGGAGGGGAGAAAAAAAAGGGAAGCCTTCAGAACTATTCCTCAAAGACAACATTAAACTGCAAGAAAGCAAAAATAAGGACAAAATTATGGGGAGGCCCAAGACACTTGCACAGTACTGTATATTTTACATTAATTTTTTTTTAATGTTTGCCCCCCCCAAAATAATTATCATAAATATAAAATGCTAATAATAATAAATAACTTGAAACAGCAAATTAAAAAATCAGGGGGGGGGGGGGGCAATCATATTTAATTGTTTACCTGGTTCTTACATTAATCTGCATAAAGTATGGTTTCATAGCTAGATACAAAACTAAGGGTTAGGGAGTTTCAAAAGGTCCATTACCAGTTGAAAGTGAGTGACTCCAACAGCACATTTTTCATTCATCTCCTTCTGGTGTTTGTTGAGCACAAGACACTCCATCAGATCTCCAGTATCGATCTGATTATCTGCCACCTCCTGACAGACAAATTATCCAGAAAAAGTGAGAGTGAGAGTTCCACAAATGGAAAATAACAAAGAAAAGGTCGTGCATTTTATACTGGATATTGTGTGGATGAGTTGTTTTGTTTGAGGATTGTGTGTGGTTAATCAATAATCGGACAATCAGACTTACATGGCAGTGTGACTGGATGACAGGTTCACAGGCTCGGATTAAAAGAGCTTCAATCTGAATATCCTTAAAGAAAAAACATTTATGTTGCATGAAACATGTAAATATGATAAAGATTTATGTTAACCACAAACATACAAACAAGTACATCACAGCCGAAGTAGTTAGTAATGCAAAAATAAAGAAAATATCTAACAGAACGCAAAAATAGGCGAGGAAGGAGAGGAAATTTCTTACTTCAGACTCCAGCTCTGTCAGGTTACCAACTACGTCACGACATTCAGTGCCTAGATCATCTAAATGATCCTGTAGACACTCCAACTCCTGCAAAACACATGGATGGACACACAAAATAATAATGCACTCTGCAGTAACATGATGCACGGTATTACTACATTAAACAGAAGGATGGATAATGCTAGATTAAACCACAACAGTTAAAATTCATAAAAGTTTACATGTGAAATTAAAAGTGTTTCTCAAACATGTGCTCAGTTAGCTGGGGGGGGGGGGGGGGGGGGGG
>JAQMYG010000012.1:20267554-20284587 GCA_030014215.1 Clariallabes teugelsi | reverse complement strand
CATCGATTTCATTTATCGCAACTCTTTGCGATACAGATATTGCGTATACCATTATCGCGATAACGATAATTTTTCAATATATCATGCAGCCCTACTTTAGACATTCATCAACTGATTCCTGGTCTCTGGCAGAAGAAGGGGCACTAATTGGCTTGCATGTTGCATGTAGTAAAGCATCTAACCAATCATAGATGATACTGAATTAATGTAACCAACCACAATGAAGGAGGCGGAAAAGATGGGAATTCTAATGTAACAGGAGGAAAAATACTTCTTATTCCGTACCCTTTCCAGTGGATTAAACACTTGATAGAGGACAGAACCCTTCTGCACATGTCAACAAATTTATATTGTGATTAATGCATTAAAGCATGTAAATGCACATCTTATCATATTAGCGTCCTTGTAAACAATTAAGTTGAAAAACTCTAATCATGATTTTAAACATTTCCATGTAAATGTAGCTAGTGAGTTGATTAATCTTGGCACTGAACAGTTAAAATGTAACAGAAATCGAGACAACAATTTTTCACTAACTGGATCCATGCACTGGATATATTTTCTCTTTTTCAGACCATTCTCTGTAAACCCTAGGGATAATTGTGTGTGAAAATCCCAGTAGATCAACAGTGCCTAAACACACGGATTTGCTGTCATGTGATTGGCTGATTAAATAAAGGTAGGTGACTAGGTAGGTGTATCTAATGAAGTGGCCAGTGAGTATGCATACATTCATAAACACAATGCATCAGATGCAAACAATCAGGATACTTTGGAAATATTTTATGAATATTTATGTCCAGCTAAGCTGACATTTCACAGCAGGTTGAATTAAACAAATTAAAGAATACATTTAATAGCTGAACACAACCAATATAGCAAGTGGTCTCTCCAAATTCAACACAAATGGCCCCTTTTAATGATTACTGAAGTCTCAGAATTATTCAATCCTCTGAGTAAAATCCCTCATTAAAGCACAACTTTGTAAATAAGATGTGGTCTCAAGCACAACTGATGCTACTACTTAGATGTCTCTGGTGTGTACTTGATTTAAAACATTTCAAATACCTGGACATTCTAGAGATTTGTTGATGGAGATGTTTGACTGCACGTCAGAAATGGCTAAGTCAAGAGAGTTGAAGAAAGTTATGAGATCATTGCCCAGAACAAACAAGGGAAAGGATATAAACAAAACAGCAAAGGTACTAATTCTTCCAAGAACTACAGTAGGTAGCCTAGTTTGTAAGTTCAAAGTTGAAGGAACAATGGCTACACCTCGATGTAGCAGAAAGAGACAGCTATCACCTGCTGCTACCAGATTCCTGAGGGACAAGTGTCGAAAAAACCCTCCATTGACTGCAAAAGACCTGTGTGAAAGATTGTGTGAAGTGTTTCACTCTGCACTATAAAGCACATACTGAACACCCCAAGACGTACCCTGCTACTGACCCAAAAAAACAAGAAAAGTCGGCTCCAATATGTTAAAACCATAAAAAAGAAGGACACAGGAGTTTTGTAATTCTGTTCTATGGACAGGTGAAACAAAACTTGAACTTTTTTGGGCCGATGAATCAGGGGGATGTTTGGAGGAGAACGAATGGAGCATAGAAGTGCACCCTGCCTACAGAGAAGCATGGTGGTAGCTATGTGATGCTCTGGAACTGCTTTGCTTCCTCTGGCACTGCAAACCTGCAGCATGTAGAGGCCAAATGGATTTAATCAAGTATCAGGAAAAACTTCTGCATCATCAGACCTCCCCACAGGACAATGATTCCAAGACTTGATTTCAGATGAAGCTCTAGAGTGGCTATCACAGTCACCTGTCTTGAATCCAATAGAAAAATCTTTGGTGCTATTTGAAAAAAGCAGTTGCAGCATGTAAACCCAAGAATCTCTGAACTAGAAGCCATTGTCCATGAGGAATGGGCCAAGATCCAGCAGAAACACTGCCAGGAGCTAAAGTCTGTTTAGATCACATTTGCAGCAAGTCATAATAACTAAAGGGGGCTCTGCTGTTTTCAGTACCAAAATTATTTAACCCATTAATGAGATCTTCAGTACTTAGTACAGTAACACATCTGTCATTCCGCATTTTGATGCTGTTTGCATTGACTAATCATCTGTAAACTAAAATAAATTTCATCCTTGCTTGGTAACCAAACATAGGAGAGGAGATAAACACAGTACAGACAACTAAGTAGCAGAGAATTGTTACAAATAGGCAGCTGAGTCAGACAATAACCCCTTTAGGGGGAAAGCCTTGCTAAAATCCTCTTTTTTTAAATTTGTTTTAAATTAGACAGCAAACTACACCAATAATCAGGAGTAATATCAGATAAGATTCCTACTGAATATAAACGGAAATCTTTCAAGTTCCTTCTGGTGCACTGCATCCATATAAAACTAGATGAAGTGTCAGCTATTGAAAGTTCCACAGTGGTGCTACTGTTATTGCTATTTTCAATCAACAGTTAATAATCTCTGAAGTGCACTTGGATGAATCAAGGAAGAAGGACATTGGAGGATCAAGTTTACAAAGATGCTTCTTATGCACAAGCCCTTTTTTTTGTTTTAGCAGTGACATAAGCATATGACTTAAATGCTAACAAAACAAACAAACAAGCAAACAAACGCTCAATAAAATATGCCTTGATTTAAAAGCAATTTAAACACCTAGTGATGGAAATACCATTCAGCCATTTACAGTCATGGTTATTGTTTTAAATATTTGCGCATTTGTGTAAAAACAATAAAAATCATTTGATTTTAGATTCTACAATACAAAGGCAATACTAAGCACAGTATACTCTGCCAGGCCATTGCCTCATCTGTTTTCAGTTCTTGCTAAGTCTGTACTTCGCCTTCAGAAAGTTGCGTGCCTTTGATGATTAATTTGGCCAAATTGCAAAATGATCAAATATTTTGCCTTACAAAGTCTTGGGTTATTTTGGAGATATGCTTCCATTTATTATTTACTTCCTTTATAAAGTACAGTCCAATAAGTTTTGAAGCATGTGCATAATAGCAAAATTACAGCCCTATACACTTTCCTTTTGCTGCTTGTGTCAGCCATCACAAGTAACAAGAAAACTAGTTACAGCAGCAGCAAAACATTTCTACATGAGATGATATTTTGACACAATACTTTAGATCATGAGCAGTTGTCCTTAGATTTTTAGATCAGTGCACTGATGCTTTGCTTCACTGGTAGTGACAGCTCTTTGGACTTCACACTGACAGTTAACAGCAACGGATTTAAGATGCAAAAGCAAATAAAACACTGTAAGTAAAATAATCAGTAAAACATCTGAGCAACCAAAGGGCCAATTATTTTTGGCACCTTAAAATTAAAGCAGAAAGCCTGCAGTTTTGTAATAAAACGTAATCTCTTAAGTGGCGATTTCAAATAAACATTTGTATCAGAATAAGAAAAGTTTGCATCACATGTTCATGAATCAGAAAGCTGCTCATAGATAATATCTGTAAAAAAAATTAAATTAAATGAAAAAAAAGTCTTACCTGAACCAAGCGATGCATTCCCAATTATCCATGACAGGTCGTCACTTTTCATACCGTCCCTTTTGTCAAAGTTTTCCACAACAGATTCTGCCCAGTCCATGTCCTCTGAGGAGCAGAGCTTAGATGGAATACCTAATGTATATTTAAAAGCAGACATATCCTTTAAATCCTTAGGCTCTTCCATCCCTGGTAGTTTGAACACACCATCAAGCTCTGGGTCTTCCAAGATTTCAGCACCTTCCCTGATCTCCTTGGTCTCCAACAAACCTGTCCTTGCCCTTTTCTTCCGAGGCCAAGTTCTGAAGTTCTCTGGCGTTGACCTTCCCCGGCTCTGAGGAGATGGGGTCCAAGCCATGTGTTCTCCAGGACCCAGGGGAGAAGGGCTATTGGTAAGGAGCCTTGTAGGAGTGATTGACTGGCATATATATTTCTGAACACCACCTTTTCCAGGTGTGCAGTGAGGTGGAGATATACAACTAGGTTCTCGATGTTTGGAACAATGTGCAACTGGGCTGTCGACTCTAGATGTCTTCTTATTTACATGTGAAACCAGCCCTTTGGCTGCATAACCAGCTGTTTCACCGGAATTGAAAGAGTCAGTACGCTTTAATTTCAGCTTAGGTAAGCCTGATGCCTGCATTTCCAATTCTACTTGATACGTAGGAGGGTTGAGTTCAACATGCTGTTTCTTTCTATTTGTAGGTGTTCCCGAGGCTTGTGGACTACAGAACACTGGGAGCTCAGGGGAACGACTGAGTCGTGCTGCTGCCTTTCTTTGTTGCCGATCTGGAGTCTGGCGAAAGCCATATCTACTACACTCTTGTGTACTCTTGGCAAGAAGTGCTGGTGTGCCTGTAGATTCAAAAATCTGTGAGAATTTAGATGACTTCCGTGAGAAAGAAATGTTCATCTTAATACCACTAATTAATTCTGTCTTCACTACAGAAGCTTCTTCAATATCAATGCTCTCTTCTGTAGAAGTAGCACTGAACTGAGAGGAGTCAAATTGTTGCGTGTCTGAGGATGATGCCTCCTTAATTTGAACGCTTTCACTCTGTCCATCAATACCTTCTGTTGTCCAAGGCCCACAATGCTGGGCCTGATTATGCTCAGTCCCACTTGACAAAGCCAGTGGTGGATTTGTGCCAGATGATGGTGATTCAAGAAGCGGCACTGGTGATGTCTCTTTATTAAGTAACACAGATATACCTCTTCTGGAGGAGGAACAGTCAGTTAGGCCTTCATGTTTGTCAAGAAGCAGAGCAGGGGAATGTTTAAGAGGTGTTCGTCCAGAACGTGTACACATTGCGTGTGTTGGTCCAGGGCTTTTACTAGGTGTTTTTATTTCTGGTGTTGGTGGTGATGGATGATCAAAAGAAAGAACATTCGGACTCTGTGGGTCACCTTTCTCTGGCAAACTTAACATTCTTCTAAATTTCCCAGACCTCTGGCCCAGCTCGGGTTCTTCAATACCAACGTTCCCACTAATTTCAAGCAAATCAATTCTTCTTTGTGCTGTTTTAGGGGATGCCTTGCTTCTTTGCTGACTTGATTTCTCAGGAGTTTTTAAAATATCACCTTGATCTCTGCAAAGTTTGCTTGGTGTGACCAATCTTGGGGAATATCTAATGGCAGGAACTGGGGAATCTGGGACTTTAAATGGTCGCTCCGTCAACCCTTTCCATGGAGATGGAGACCAAGTCACACTTTTCCTTGGGGTTGTTGTGTTAGGGCTCCTAAAAGAGGGGCCAGGATAGGACCCACATTCCATGAAACTTTTCACAGGGGTTTTAAGAATGCTCTTCAGCGGGCTTTTCTTTGGTGTTTCCAATACTAAGTTTTTTGAAGCAGGAGATCTAAATGGACTTCCTCTGAGGACCATACTGTTCTCGCCAATAGTGCAGCCTGGGCTCTTAGGAAAGAAACAGTCCTGATCTTTGGAGGAAGAACTGGGTGTCCTTGGAGTTCTGCTCCCACCTGCAGAACCAAGCTGCTTGTATGGAGATTTTCTTAGGGTTTTATTCAAATTCTGGGAAAAGATAAATGTGTGTTAGCAGAGCATTGACAAGAACATGGGCCATGCACTTGAGCTTCTATTCCCTTTTAGAATACTGGAAAAAATCACTATTACAAACAGTAAGTCCCAGACTAATGAACATTTGAGTTACGAACGGACTGTAGATCTCCGAACATTCGTAGATGTGAACAAAACGTGGAAGTAGTATTGTATGAAAAATAGACAGTGCAGTGCACCAGATACCAAAATTTACAATTATATAAAATATATTTTCAGTGTGTGAGTGAATGTATAAAATGTCCAAAGTCTGGTATATTGTACGTGTGCGCATGTGTGGGGGTGCAGGAGAAATGAGTCGGCCTCACCGGTTTCAATGAATCAGTCCGGAAGCATGATGATAGAAAATGGCTGTCCTGGTGGTGAATACTCTAATCCTAATTTGGGGAAATCCTCAACGAGTTCACAGTCCAATACAGCTCTGAGACAAAATGGTGTCTGTTTAAGCGCGCAGTAAACACCATTTAGCGTTGTCTTCTCAGGGCTGCCTTTAAACGAGGTCAGTTGACCCTGCTGTGTCACCGGGATTCACCACGTGAAGGCGCAATCTCGCGAGAATATAATACGGAACCAAAACACCAAACCTGTGATTTTTTAAAATGCTTTTCATTGTATATTTGTGTCACAGGGGTACAACACTCCAATCTCGCGAGAACCGCCCAAAAACGTTTAAATTAAACATAAAATTTTTCGCACAGAACGATTGGAAACAATCACTACACTAAAACAGCAAGAACTTGTTCGTAAGTCGGGGACTTGCGGTATTGAATATTCTATAAATAATATAAGAAACAAACAGTAAAAACAACAGTAAATTATCCAGTAGATGCTTTGATTAAACAGCATATGTAAGGTAGGATTTAATTTTCCTTAATTACATTTTGAAAAACATTTTGAAAAAACTTTTATAAATATTCTTTATAAATAAATATTAACTGTTCCTTTTTTGACAAGATAAAAGTACAGAGTTTTATTTATTGACATTCTTTACAAGTAAAAAAAATAAACAAAAACAAACAAAAAAAACTGATTTACATTTTTTTTGTCCTCTATCTAATTATCAAGGAAGATTAAAGGGACAAATATATCCAGATAAAAAAAAAATTGCATAGACATTGTGTTGTATACAACTGTGGTTCTCAAGATGAGCCTGTAAACCCCCAACGGGTTAAAATCTTTTATTACTTTATGATGGTTTTCTAGATTAATCTTATTCATCTGAAGCATAATTTAGATATAATCTAAATAAAAAATAATAATACATAATCTTAAAATCTGTTTCAAATAACGTCAACTAAAATACTATTGCGTTAAGACATACCAAACATTTCAACACTACAGTAGAACACAATGGAACGTGTCTAGGCTCTGCATGAGCAAGAATAAATAGCTTAAATAGATTTAAAAATGTAAGGACGATGGTATGTTTGCATAACATGTCTAATATTAAAAAATTATATTACGTTAATTAAATTAAATAGGTACAAACATTCTGAGAACCACAGAAATACACAACCATGTGTGTTCATTGGTGCTGGAAGATTTATCACCTCAAAGACAGAATCTGTAGAACCAAGTCGATCAACTTCAGCACCTCTAACCATTGATCTGGATGTGGAAGGGCGAGCTGGGGACTCAGCAGCACCAAAAAGAAGTCTCATTGGTGACTTAACAGCCTTAATATTAATATCACCTGCAATTGTGAGCACACAAACTAAAATATTACATAACCTTCGAAGACATCAAGGTCTCAGGGGTTAAATATCAATGTTCTTCTATGATGCATGTTAGAATCTCAGTAAAATAAAATATTATGCATATTCCAAAAACAAGGCAATGCATTTTTGCTTACCTTTACTGTCTGGAAGCTGCGAGGAGGACAAGACTCTGTCCAAATTTCGAGACCGTGGTTGTGAGCTGGAATAGAAGACACTGGAATGTCTCCTTGCAAGCTTTTTTATTCTAGGACTCCTCCTCAAATCTAGCAAAAAAAAAAGATATCAAGATACAAATAAAACAGAAACCATGTGATCCGGCGGAGGATGGCCGGTTGACACTTTGCTCTATGCCTATCCAAATACTTTTCCAGCAAGCATATTTGAATTTAAGTCATGAAGTCATGAAGTCATGCCCGAACCACAGCGTGAAAACATTTCCCTATTATTTTTGCCAACTACTTCCCTTATCAGCAAGAAAAAGGGACTCCAACAGATGGCCACATATAATACCAGTATCTTAGAGCTAACTAGCCCAGCAACTATGGAACAGATACTGTTTGAAGTCAATTCTGTGCCACCATGCATGAGTGGTATGGATGAATCAGTAAGCTCTCGGCTCGACAGCACTGACAGAGCCCTAATGGAAATAAAAGTATGGGTCACTTCAGTTGAGTAACCGCCGTGGAGAAGGCAGTGAAAATACAGATGAAAATTGATGATCTTGGAAACTGTGTGACTTCAGACTCCAGAAAATGTTGATGCCCTCTGCCTGCCTACCGGCTGACTTTTCCTGATGAGACCGAGAGTGCCCACCGTGCCCTGGCCCCCCTAACAGACACAACCATGCCCCCAAAAAGTGTCTTGGCACGTTCAACTACTTCTGCAACAGCCTGAGTTTAACTGCATAATGAGTGCCACTTTGGACAAATCTTACAAACATATTGAATCCAAAAGCATCAGGAGTTCTCAAAAACTCATGTACTGATGTTGAATTACAGAAGGGTGGCAATATTTAAAATATTGAACAATTGTACATTTCACTCTCATCCTCACAATTCTTATTCTAGACTTCTCTACTTTATCATCCCGAAACAGTTCCTGCAAGGAATTCAAAACTTGCATCACAGCCCGATCAGATCATGCTTCTTTCAAGTTGCATATTAAAGTGGCTTTTTCCATAAATAAAAGACACTTGTCCTGAGATTTAAGGTTTAAGAAAGATTTCAGTGAGCAGATTGACACCCCCAATTTTGTTAATGTTAAAAGAATAATTAGGGAAAAAAATTGATTAGAAAATAAAACGACTACTGCATGTCTATGCTTCCTAATGAAGGCTCTGTCAATGTTTGGTCAAATTCCCATGAATGGTTTAGAAGGAGCTGAGACAAGAAAAAAAAAGCATGACTACTACAGGTGATAGAACGCCTATGGATGATGCCAACACGAGACGACAAAAAGCCACCGTTGCCATCGCCATCAGCTTGCTCATCAGGGACAATCTGAGCATTATGAGTTATACACATTTTCTCACATCTCATACACATTTCCATAATTTTCTTTTGATTTTGTGAAGCTGCTTTGAGACAATGACCATTGTTAAAAGCGCTATATAAATAAAATGTTATTGAATTGAATCCCTGTGTGGGGTCTATGCTTCGCAGGCAGAGACAAAATAAAAATAACTTACCTGAAGAAGGTTTAACCGGAGACTCCTCAACAATGACCATATCAGTGTTACCAGAATTCCTGACAGATATGACATATGCTACTGATTTACCATTTGGAGTTAAAAGAGCAATAGAAAAAAATCTTCTAAATGAGTTAATAAAAAGCATTATTGCTTCAGTTGTGAAACCTACCTGCTAGTCCTTTGTCTATGTAATAGCCGATTTGATACCTGCTTATGCAGGGGCGTCTCGGATACCTTTTTGGTTAGTAAAGAGTGTTGTCCTGGAATAAAAAAAAAAAAAAAAAAAAGCTTTATTATTAATAATAATAATAATAATAATAATAATAGAGTAATACGCTGATCAAATAGTGCATTGTCATATTATAATATAACTTTTATTACCATCTTCCATCTGTGATCGTTTCCGTTTCTTTATTGTATCTACTGCTGATACAGACTGGCTCCGGGGCATTTTTGCATTCTTAGAGGACGACACTGTCTCCTGGTTAAAGAGGTTTCTCCTCACCTTTGTCACTTCTGAAAAATATTCTTGATTACTAAAATAACTGACTACTTAGTCACATTACACATGAAGCATGAAGTGTTTAGCAGTAAGATTTAGAATTACATGCCTTGAACTGCTTGTTTTTGAGTTGGTTGGCTTCCTGTATTGAGCTTTTCTGGTTGAATACATTCCTTTGGTTTTGTCTGTTGTAGCAGAAAAAAAATAATGTCAGTGATTACTTAGATTAGGGAAATGTACATCAAAACATTAAAACTGATGTATACTCACTTGTCTTGTGGATTTCCTGGGCATCTCTATTTGCCGGAGGTTCTGCTGGGTCTCTGACATGCTCTTATGACGTGTAAGCATGCTGGTTCTGAAAGCAAACAAACAATATATTATGTACAATTCTGTCACACATATGTGTGATCATAATATCCTTTCATCTGGTTACTTACCTCCTCTTTTTAGCAGAGCGATTGCGTAACTCTTCAAGTCGATCTGCAACACTGGAGACCAGGCTCTGTGTGGCTGACACTGGCAGGGAGCTTACAGAAACACTTTCGTTTGCCATTGAATCATCACTAAAAAAATCAGCAGGCAGGACTGCAACGAGTACCTCAGGCAGCTGGGTGCCAAGGCTGTGGTAGACGTCAGCCAGAACCTTAGGTATGCCAGTCAGGTACCTATACCATACCAGATGTAAACACATTACCCTAATTACAACAGGATCAGCTTTAATTACAACTTCATAATTTGAGTTCAGATACGTACAATGGCAAAACCTCCTCCTGCATGAACTTTGACAGGTAAACAGGATCTTTTGTCAAAGATATCACCCGCAGCATTCCGGCTACCTGAGACAAATAACAGTGGAAAGTTAAGTCTAGTGTGATGTTTCATGTTAAATTCCATCACATGTCATAGTCATATACTGAGTAGCCTGATAACTAGTTTGTTTTAACAAAAAACATCTTACCTCCTCTACCAACTGATCCACATGATCTTGGTCATCTGGAGACAGGGCTTTGCACAACTCAAGTCTGAGAACTGCTTGTAGCTGACAACTTATAGACAAGAGATTCAAAGTTTTTGTATTATTTCCCAGGTGAGTAATAATACTACTACTATTACTACTACTAATAATAATAATAAAAACCAGTAATCATCTCTTTGTACCATTATGTTATAATAATAATAATATTAATAATAATAATAAGTTTGTGCCGTTATGTTTCATTAAAAACATTAACAAGCAATACATACTCTCTAATTTTACTCTCAGCATCAGCAGTATCTCCATAGAGATGACGAATGGTTTGGGTGCTTTTTAGGAGGTTCTTCTTAACTATAATTAGGATTGAAGCCTGCCAGGAGAGAGACAATAAAATAATCAAGAAGTACAAGCATTTTAACTAATGCTGAGCCTTATGTTGCCAGTAATGACACATCTAATTAGCGTAGGTCTTGCTCACCCCTGTATCGATGTTGCTTTTGATGAAGGTTTCCACCAGTGAAAGTAGATCCTGCACTTGTGTGATTAGAGTGACGCTCTTATCCTCTACGGCCTGTTGATATCTCAGGCTCAAATGAGACAGCAGTTCCTCTTCATTTTTAAAATCTGGGATAAAATACGTATACAAATTATACCGATCAACTGTAAACAAACACATATTACACACACGCTACTGTTTAACAATAAGTTAAAATTTCTTGTTACTCACTCATGGGACCGGGCCTGGTCCTTTCACTGGAGCATCTCTTGCCTCGCTTCTCTGTGCCTCTGTTAGTGCCGGAGGAGTCTGGTTCCGTTTGACTCTTTTGTGCTTTTGCGTTGAAGCGGGCTACATTCAGCATCTGCAAAGAGCGACTCATGGTCTTCATCTTCTGCCGAACTGGCGTACGCTGAGTACCTCCTACAGAACAAAGGTCATTAGCAAACTGTTCATATTCACTATGCCAACCGGATTTTAAAATCATACAGGTAGTGTAAATAATGCCCTTACAAAAAATAACAAAGATTACATATTTGATACAAATGGATTCAATATTAGAATAGCAATAGCTGATATTAGGGATGTACTAACTTTTTTTGCCTTTCAAGCCATTGCTCGGTCCATTTTTATTGTTTCGATAGAGCTCTGCAAGGCTGTTTGTCAGCTCCTGCGTGTCACCTTCTGTCTGTTCTTGCTCCTCTGGAGCAGCATGCAGAAGCCTACATGTGATGAAGCAAATGTGTGGTGTATGTCTTATTAATAATCAGTGTATTATTTACTTACTGTAGAAACAACCCCTCTTCACCTCCTCGTAAATGGATAGATAGAGAGATAAGATGTATAGTAGAACTTATAATAACAACAACGAATAAGAAATAATACCTCATTGACTCCATCAAATGGCAGCTAATCCCAGATTGGTCAGATAGAGGAAACCAGCCCTCTGTGAGCTCTGTTGTTAGATTAGTCCAGTGCTGAAGCTCTTGAGTTGCCCATTCAGGAATCCGACATGGACTCAGTTGTTCTGGGGAATGCAACCGTTATTTTTAAAACTGTGCTATAAATTATATTTTTCGATACTGCTCCTCTTTCCAAGGAATAATTCTGAGGATATATCATAATGTTTACAGACAAGACAATCTAAGTCCACTAAGATCCCTTGGTATTTATTTATTTTTTATTGTTATCCTATTTGCATTGTTGCAGTAAAATGTATCCCTCTGTATTTTCCCCCTGTACTTGTTCCAATTCAGTTTTACACTTCAGAGCTTTGGGCGCACCAGATACATTATTTGTCAGAAATATGGCAACATAACAGAAAAATAAACCTTGAAGATGCACATAGAAATCATGTAAATAAATCAAGCACAAATCATTACACGGATCAGCTATAGCATTAACATCACCACTAGGAAAACTGAATAAAGTGGCGACAGGCTTATGGGCCCGCAAGGCACATCTACACCCGTAGAATGGCCAGATGGCCCAATCGCACAGGAAAACTAATGTATCACAAACCGCCGTGGGGAAAAAAAACTAAACAAATATCAATGCTGGCCACGAAAGAAAGGTATAAGAACACCCATCTTAGCCATAACATTCAAATATTTATGTATAAAGACTATGGTTTACTAACCACAATAATAACCACAATAGTTTTTTTTAGAAGCAGACAAAAAAAATGAAGTTTTGGACAGACTGTAGTGGGTAACACCATATGAATAAATTAAAAGGGGTTAAACGCACTAGAGCTTTCACTCTGGCAGCATGTTCGTTCTAGTTTTTTAGTCATGGCAGCCTATTACTACACTTGTGACATACATACCTGAGGTATCTTCATCTTTCATGATGTCTCTGAGAACACTACTGACAATTTCAGGTAGGTCTGAGGTGTCAGGAAGGTCTGTGGTTTCTGTGCGACCAAGGCATGTACACAGAGGCTCCTCACTGTGGAGAACTGTCAGGACAGCCAGACTGGAGGACAATACTGACAGTACTGCAGAGTGGACCTGACCTCCTTCATTGACCTCAGCTTGCTGCATGCACACAGAAATATGTATAAATTGTATGTGTTGTATCCTAATATCGTGTGTAATAAAGCAGTGCCTTTGCTTGATATATATACTTGTTGCATTTAAAGTAGCTTGATATTACCATGTCAGAAGCTAAAATGAGAAGCTCATTGAAGAGGCTTTGAAAAGCAACTTGATCTTGCTCTGATCTTTGGGGGCAAAACAGGACCCAGCACTCTGAAGCTGAATGTTTGAGACAGCAGGTGTCCAGGTTGTGCAGCACAGTTCTGAGAGTCACCTCTACAGGCGCACACAGACGCCTCTGTCTGCATGACACAGGCTCCAGCAAAACGGTGCAGGTCTGTTTGTCCTCATCTGGTACCACGAGGGAACAGAAGTGTCACAGTTAAAGTATATGAGATTTATAAAGGTGTCAAGACTAACTTTTTTTTAGGCCAATGTGTATTACCTGCACCCCAACAAAGCTTTCCGGTGAGAGCTGGAAAGGCTCGCTTGTAGGTCTTTTCAGAGGACAAAATGTATCTCGTGCTTGAGCCAGATGGAAATGCAAATACACCCTTGCCGTCCCTAGCACTCGGGTTAGAATCATGACGTTTCGGGGTTATACCAGGGGTGAGCACAGGAATCACTTTTCCAGCTACTGGCTGCAGCGCGTCCAGGACAGTCTTCAAACCAGTGTAGTCATCAGCCTCATTTTTAACCTGTTGGCAAAGGGCTGTGTATTAAATGTGTATGGATGCAGTTTAAATATCCACGTTACTTAATAACAAAGGTTTAAACAAACCTCATGAGTACTGCAATCCGCCCAGTGCAGGACGACTTTCCGACTAATTAACATGTCCATTAGACCCTTTGGTACAATGAGATCAGGTAAATCCCTCTGAATTACAGGGTCATCGCTGCACAGCTGCAAAAACTCCACCACATCTCTTCTGGAATAGGGACACTCTGAGACCAAGAAGATGACGTTTTTTCCTTGGCATGCGACATCATCCTCTGACAGTGGAATATTTGTTGAATTTCTGGTTGACCTCCTGGGACGCAGTGAGAGTTTAGTGGGAGACGTTATGTCTGGTCTGTCCCACTGGAAGTCCAAAAGGATCTCCTTGAGTGTGTTTTGCACACAGATCGCTGGGCTCTGTCGCAGTCTGTGCTGCTCATCAGAGGACTTTCGACGGACACCAATTTTATGGACTAATTCCCCCTCAAAATCGCTGAACGCTTTCTCTAGCAGTTCTTTAAAATCCGGGCCTCTTGTTATAAGATTTGCACTTTTTACACTTCTTGAATGGAAAAACTTGTAACCCCATCGAACGTTCTCGAAACCATACTTACTACTCAAGGACAGCAGGGTTTTTAAAATCCACTGCTTTAAATAACTCAGATACAAGTCTCTCGGGAGGTTGAGCTCCTCGGACTGATAATCCACATCGATAGCAAAAACAACATTATGACCGGCCATCATTCACAGGTAAGAAATGCATTTATGAGGTAAAATTATGTCAATATCGGTTAAATATACACATCCAGCCCCAGTCTGGGAAGATAAAGCATATATAAAAGTAAAGACTGCATGACCAGTCCTCTCAATAACGGTGTAACTGAGTTATCTGACTACGTGACCTGTCCCATTAGCAACGTTTATGTCAGGGTTAGCGCAGCTGCTAAACAAAGTCAGACAAAACTAACAAGTATCCGGAGGTGTAAATGTATCACTAATTGTGAAGAAAACGACTTTCTAACGACCCTGTCATCTGAAATATATGGACTATAAATAGAATAGTATATTAAAAGCACAATTTACAACATATACGAGTTCAAATCGCCATTTTCCTTCATTCTCCGAGCTCAAACCCTTGGCGCTTCAGAGCTGACTTTCCAAACTCGAGCTGTGATTGGCTGAAACCTCTGGTTCGTCATTCGTTTCCCTGCATTGGATAGGATCGGAGTAACGTCAGTCAAACAGAATAAAAGCTTTTAAAAAAGAGGCGTTTACGCCGTTTTGCCTGATGGAAAAATATTTTGAGAATTGAAATAAAAGTCTATGAGCATATACAGACTAATATGATGAGTCAATAAATAACACAGGGGAAAATCACACACACACACACACACACACACACACACACAAAATACAAAACGTCATTTCCGTCGGATCCAGGGGCGCACAAGCATTTCCGGTTCGAAAAGGAAGTAAGGATCATTTCAATGCAAAATGAGTGGCGGTTTAGCTCCGAGTAAAAGCACTGTCTACATTTCTAACCTGCCGTTTTCGCTGACCAATAGCGACTTGCACAAATTATGCACGAAATATGGCAAAGTCGTTAAGGTGACTATTGTCAAAGACAAACACACGCGGCAGAGCAAAGGTGTCGCGTTTGTGCTGTTCCTGGACCGAGAGTCAGCGCATAACTGCTCCCGGTCCCTGAACCACAAGGAGCTGTTCGGCAGGACGGTGAAGGCCAGCATCGCTGTAGACAACGGAAGAGCGGCGGAGTTCATCAGGAGGAGAAACTACACCGACAAGTCCAAGTGTTACGAGTGCGGCGAAGACGGTCACCTGAGCTACTCGTGTCCAAAGAATCTGCTCGGAGAAAGAGAGCCTCCACCCAAAAAGGACAAGAAAAAGAAAAAGAAGACGAAGCACCTTGACGAGGTTGAGCCCGAGGAAAGCGAAGATGAAGGAGAAGACCCTGCGCTGGACAGTTTAAGCCAGGCCATTGCTTTCCAACAAGCAAGAATGGAAGAGGAGGAGAAGCGAAGGAAGCAGGGCGCAGGAGACCCGAGTCACACTTCCACATCATCGGACAGCTCGCACAAACCCAGGATCAAGAAGAGCACATACTTCAGTGATGAGGAAGAGCTCAGCGACTGATGTACGATCTTTATTATCAAAGATTTCAGGACTTATGGGTTAAAATATCCCATGGGACTCAACAGGAAAAGGACATGCAACAAATAAAACGGTCTCCTGGTGTTTGGAAAGCTTTAGGAACTGATGCTGCATTGATATCTTTACAGACGTTGTGGTCATTCTGTACAGCCATTCAGATTTGTTTGACATTTAAAAGACTGGTGATGGTTTCACTTGTTGTATTTTTACACTGTGTAAATGGTCAAGAACGTCTACTAATTAGTGCAGAATGATTCCATGATAGAACTCCTCGCTGTGGAAATAAAGCCAAACTGTTACCAGTTTGTGTGCATAACTGGAGTTGTAATGAATGATGAGCTCTTATGAAGAGAGCTAAATACTCAGTTTGGCAATGTAAATGTTTAGTTAAAAATAAGAGGTCTTTAAATTATCTTTAACATTAAAATGATTATATTACATTATTGCCTCTGATGTTTTGCCTTATATTATATTATATATTATAGGTTTAGCTGCTGCCTATGACGGAACTACCTATGCAAACACCAGCCACACAAACACACACAATTTGTTTAATATATAGATTATTATTATATTTTCCCTATAGGATGAGCACACAGGCTCTATGAAACAAACCGGAACAACAGTTTCATATCATGCAATTAAAATGAGAATGTAGAACAATAGAGAAAGATTCCTATCATTAGTCTAAAACTGCAAGTCATTTATATAATATCAGTTCTTTGACTTTGTGCATTCAGGCTCTGGATTTGGTGTTCCATCCTGTGTTTATCCGACTTTGCACTCAGTTTTCCTTGAAAAGGCTCCAGATAAGGTTGTTAATAATGATGAATTAATAAATGAGATTTTAATTGTTCTGCCTCTCACTGTAGAAATAGTATGTATTAAATGTATTAAGTCTTAAGTTCTACAAGAGTAATTTTGATAGTCAAAGGCTCCCCAATCATAGGAATCTCCATACAACCCCAAATGAGATTCTATATTCAACCAAAATAGCCTAATGTTTATCTGTTATGTAAGAACATGATGTGTAATATTATCATTAATAGTATATATATATATATATATATATATATATATATATCAGGGCTTGACATTGGCACCCGCCCACCCGCCAAATGCGGGT
>JAQMYG010000012.1:20249652-20261524 GCA_030014215.1 Clariallabes teugelsi | reverse complement strand
TTAAACGATCTTTTTTTTATTCAATTTATCTTGACAATTTAATGTTTCTTTCTTACCATTATTTTAAACAAATGTTCCCACAAGCAGTTTACATTTACAGTTTGCAAATTGTCCAGAGGTTACAAAGCTTGGGAACATCAACAAACTTTTTGAAAGAGCATCCCAGCTGGTCACTTCCTGAAGCTGCTAAGAAGAAATAAAATATGACTTTACCACTATTACATGTTTTTGTCAGTTAAACAGCATTGTTTCACACAGGTGATGTAATTGGTATTTTCCATTAAGTTGTGGAACATAGTGAGAAGAAAACAGGTTCATGCAAACATCTGACTCATGCTCCACCTTTGGTACAAATAGGCTATAGCAGTTCAGGACTGACTAACAATGTAGTAGTACTATAAGTTGCAGGATTTTTATGTTTATGTTGCCCTGCGGGCAAGGTCATCGAACCTCATAAAAAAATTAAAAAAAGAACTTCTGAGTGTTGCAGTACTGAAATGTTTACCACATATAGTCTGAGAATAAAGGAGTAGCTGTTAATTTGATATGAAAATAATGAAGCTGTGACCCACTCTTTCTGTGTGGATAAAATGATCGTTAGTATAATAATTATATATTATTAACAAATAGGTCAATGAAAAGACCAGCACTATATAGAAAATGATAAGCAGAATTTAGTTAATTGCTAATGTAACTCCTAGAAGGACATACTGTCCATCTAGGAATCATATGCTCTTTTTTATTTAAAGAAAAGACAGTGTATGAAACTATTAGGAGGGTAAAACTAACCTCTTAAGAGTATGAATTCTCTATGGAGAACATAAGAATAAGAACGTTGCTATAAATGTATCATATTCCCAGAAGTCACATTCCCATATAACCTATTTTGTCATCCACAACATCTCAGATTATCAGAAGTGTTATTTTGCACTCTCATTTACTTGGATATGGTAGTGTGTATTGTGTAATCAACAACACTTCCTTCACATGCATTTTCATTTCTAGAAATAGATAAAGCAAAGAAAGACAGGGAAAAACGTCTCCTTTATGGCAGAAGTAAACCAGGTGCACAGCAGCACTTTCAGAAATATTGTGACATGAATCACAATCAATTACTGGCATAAGTAACAGGACACAATGTTCCTAATTAGAACTGTCAAACTTATTTGTGATTGTTTAAGTTAAAAAAATAAACAAATTAAAAAAGACCAAAATCAAGGTTGTTACAAATCAAGGAACAGTGGTTCCAGTGTTCTGACCAATGTGCAATTTGTGGAGAACACATGGTGAACTGTTTTGAATTTCGTGAGCAGACTCAACAGGGAGGAGAATGCCTCTCACAGACAGGAGAAACCTGGTAGTGTTGTGTTTGTGTGTATGGGGGGAAGGAGGGACCAGGCAACTTAGGCCACATGTAGCTATTTTGTAAGCCTTAAGCTTCCCATTAACTTCATTTTCCATCCAACTGATTAAGTCCATACAGGCTGATTTAATTTTATCTGGATAATACACTTGATCGTTGAACAGAAACCCGAAGTCAGAGTGGAACACGCGTATATGAAATGGGAAGGGTAAAAACCTTATCTGGCAGCAATCACAAAGAGGTTTCTGTTTGGGAGAGGTGTGTGTTCTGATTTCGTTCCAGTTTGTGTGGTACTAATGGGCTAATGATGGTGGGGAGGATGGAAACAGGAGTGAGTGTGAGTCTGATGTAAGAACTGAAACCGGAATCAGCCAGCTGAACTCAGAGGAAATGTGACTTGCAGGATTCGGCCAAGCATTGACAACAGATACAGTACATACATTAATGTATGTAATACAATCTATTTGGTATTACTGCGAATGAAGCTGCTGGCACAATGAGTTCTTTCACGGATTGCTTAAAAAAAAAAAACAACTCAAGCGCATTTACAGTTGCATGAAAAACAAATTTGGAGTTTGGTATATTAGACTTTCTGCATAAAATACTTTTAAGATGTGATGTGATGTTCATTCAGGTAACTATAATAAAACCACATACAAGTTTACTCCCAGAGCTTTGAAAAGAGGATTTAAATAGCCAAAGACCATCGATGGAAAAAAATGTCCACCATTATAGAACTTCCTTTTTTGGCAAAAACCTAAAACAAATATTTTATTAGCTGGTAATCACTCTGTTAGACCAGTTAGAATTAATTTGAGCTCATTCTTCATGTACAAACTGTTCTTTTGAGTTCTTAAATAGAATGGTTCAAAACATGCAGCCAGTCAAAACAGTTTCTAAATGAGGCATGTCCTGATCTGCCCGTTCTACTGAATTTCTTGCTCGAACCATTTAGACGTTGTCTGAGTCTTGTGTATTGGTTCAGAGTTCATTCAGGATGCCAGACTGAACCTTTTGAGATTTTAGGTCAAACATTCTCTGAATGTCAGCTGACAGTCCTGAAACGTGAATGTCATTGGTCTCCTATTAATAGGTAGAACAAAGTCACTATATACTGCATCACTATACTTTGTTCCCCAGGTGAAAAAAAGCAATAAGGCACAGGGTGACATGCTTGACAGTGTTTTTATCATGTCCAAGGGCATTCTTAGGCAAGATGCAAAGTCTAAAGTGCTTAAAGTGCTTTTGAATAAAAATTCAAAAACTTATTATAGCCATTGAAAACAACTCAGCAATTTTATATTGAGGGTTTGGTGTTGACATGCAGTCTATTGTTTTTCAAAAACATCAGCATGATCTGTAGGAAACTTTAGTTGTACAGCAAAGTGTTTTTAATCTTTTGGACAGTGGTTTCCTTTACAGTAACCCCAACAAACACCACTTCCCCTGAGCTTTTTCAGAATTTTCAACTGTAACTGAATGCTGCATTTGATTATCTATCACCGTAGGGTTCTTGTTTGAAGATTCTAGTGTTGTCTTGTGATGACTTTGTAGGATGACCACTGCTGGGTGAGAGCAGCAAAAACGTGCTATATTCTTTCTGTGTGTAAAGTAATCTGCCTGGGTATGTTCAGTTAGAAACCCTTTTGTAATATTTTCCAGTGTCATCTTCTTCCATAAACCTCCTCAAATGTCACTGGGCAATGTTGCATTATCCTGCATATATGTACAATATGGAAAAAGTTTGTGGACACCAGACAAAAAAAATAAATAAATCATGCACGTCTTTAAACATCCTGTTGCAATTTTATTCCCCTTTACTGTTATAACCACTTCTTCTGGGAAGGACTTCTAATTTTTGGAGCACTCCTGTGGGAATTTGCCAATTTAGTCACAAGCGTATTAGTGACACCAAGCATCCACATTATTTATCGAAGATCTTTTTGGATAGGTCATGTAAGAATTTCTTTCGTTCCTTGTCTTATACTAGTACTACTAATATGAGAAACATTTAAGGCAAACCAGGACTTGAGATGAACTTTCCTTTAATGAACACATTAAATTGTCATTTACAGAAGACTTTACGCACAGTATGATGATGAGACCCTTGGTGCAAAAATATTTCGGCTTGCGGCCCACTGTTGTCATTCCCATGAATATTCAGTTTCACAATATTCAAATTTTCTGAGACTGTGGATATGGGGTTTTCATGAGCTGTAAGCCATAATCATCTCGATTATGACAAATCACAGCTTGAACTATCTTGCTTTGCATGTAATGAGTTTATCTCATATATTAGTTTCACCTTTTAATTTGCATTACTGAAATAAATAAACGATATTCAAATTGTTCGAGTTTCACCTGTAGTCCTGACCTCCCTTTAAACCACTTCCACATGTTTTGGCCATTAAAATACAGTTGTTCCTGGAAGGCCAGCGTTTCAAGTAGGCATTGCATGGCTCCAGCGTACTGAAAAAAACTTTCTACCTTGATGGTCAAGTCAAGTCAAGTCGGCTTTTTTTTTTTTTAATCGTCATTCCAACCATATACTGTACAGTTCAGTACACAGTGAAACGACACAACGTTCCTCCAGGACCAAGGTGCTACATACATGCAACAACATAAATTAACACCACAACATAAATGGTATCCAAACATTAGTGAAACACTGGGATGAGTGCATCAGTGTAGCAGGAGACTATATAGAGAAATAAAGGTATTTTTTACTCTTATAACTGTGTTCTGTTATTCTGCACAAAGTTCTAGTTTGACCAGAATGCTCCTCATAGTACTAGTAAAAGGTAAAGAAATGTGTGGTATGTGTCTAAAGACCTCTGAAATTACCTATCCAAACAGATATCCAATAAATGGCAGCAATTTGAAGAGGTTTTTGCTAAATTTAGATGCATCCTGCCTAACAAATCTTAAGGTTCAGTACAGCACAAATAAAACATTGTTTAAGCAACAAACCTAAAATTCCAAGTGTGAACATTAGAGACACTGTTTTTTTTTTTTTTTAATGATGACATGATGCATTAAACAGCTGTATGCACTCACCCAGTACTGTGTAACTTGGAAGCCTGTTTTTTTAAAGGGCAAGAATAGCTCTGTACTGCAGTTGAGCCATTTTATATTATTGAAACTATTTTCAAATAAATGTAGCTTCTGAAACATTAGGCACACAAATTTGTTCTCTTTCACTCGTTCTTTCTCTCTCACACACACACACACACACACACACACACACACACACACACACACACACACACACACACAGAGTTGCGTCAGAAAAGGCCAAGTGGACCAATTACAATAAACAAAATGAAGTATTACATTCCAGAACAGAGACAGCAAGGCTTGGACTTTCCAAAAACAAGTCAGGTTTTATGGTCTCTCACAAGTGGCCTGCAGCAACGTCTGTGAAGTATTAGGGTACACCATGCCGCTTTAATTAAGGTTCTGCAACAAATCACTGCAAGTAGATAACAGTGAGCAAAACCGGGAGATTTACTCACTTGCAATGTCTAAAAGCTTTTTTTTTTTTTTTTTTTTTTTTAAAAGGTTGTTGGTTAAAGTCCGAACTAGAAGTTATCACCTTTCAACGTTGTACAAACAGACTCAGTACACATTATTAAAAAAATTTTTTTTTAACTTACCATAGTATTTACCATACTGTGGAGCTATGCAATCAGTTTGTTAAACAAGCCGCACTGTGGTCCACCAGCTAAAATGAACTGAACCTCAAGTGCACAATACTACAGTAAATTATATTAACTTTCACATTGAGTTTATCAGATATTATGCAGAAATTTTGGATTCTGAAATGTAATTTTGAAATAGCATTTAAATGGATGCATCAACAATGAACTGATGTCCTTTCAGTCTCTACTTAGCTACAGCAATGATTTATCATGGCTAATCATGAAGTAAGAAATATAGTACATTAACTCAGTTAAACGTTTATAGGGATTGAAGCATAAAAGCATGCCAAATAAAAGGTAAAACTTTAGGTAAAGGATTTATTACCTCTATTAAATCCATTATACTAGTATACCATTTTATAATACCAGTATAAAGAAATGTTTGGAAATCAGTGGCAATACTGATCCTATTAAAAGGTAATACCCTATTACTGACACTAAGATATATACAGTAGATTTCATATCACAGGCAACAAAAAATTTAAATGTACCAATAGTATGAACCAATTTCAACACAATGAACTCTGTATGTTCATAAACAAACATCACTTTAGGTAGAAAAAAAAGTCACCTTTTATTGAACAAGATGTTCAACAAAAAACTTATAATAATCACACAGAGCAGCTATTCAACAAATAGAGTAAAACAACAACAAAACTTTGTCAGAACTAAGTAGTACACTTTATACTTAAATAAAACTATACTTAAATAATGCTATACTTAAGCCTAAGGTTCCAGCCAAGCTTTTTAACAAGGCTTTAAATATATTTCCGACATAATTTGTTTCCATTTGAAGCAAGGAAATCATTTATAAGGACGAAGGATGAAGACATGGGTTACTTCCACCTGCAGCAAATGGAATGCGATTTTCCACTACCTTTTCATGTCTCGTCTCCAATGTAATTATCCTTTATCGCTTTGAGGAGCGTACTGGTTCGGGGTAGATTGTACGGAAGGTCAGGTTTATCCGAGGCCCACGGTCATGGTACTCTTTTGGCACCTGATGCTGTCCAACAGAATTATAACAAAGAGAACCACAGACAACTATGAATTAATAGGTTTTAAAGAAAACAGTCATATTTATACATACATGTAATATAAGAATACAATTCAGTTATTTGTCCTAAGTACCTTACAGCACATCAAAATTATTTTTTTGCATATCCCAGTTAGTAAGTTGGGGTCGGAGTGCAGGATCACCCATGATATGGGCCTTGCTCAAGGGCTCAATAGTGGCAGTTTGGCAGTGCTGGGGCTTGAACCCCCAACTTACTATTAGTAACCATGAGCATTAACTGCTTGAGCCACCACTGCCCCATCGGAGTGATACTGATCTGAATTAACTACGTTAGACAAACGCACACATTTTGACTGTGCATCTTATCTGGGGGACACCAGATTAATATTGTAACAGTCACAGGCATGTCTACTGACCTGTCTAGACCACTAGACTTGTAATTTCACAATAGTGCAATTCTGTCTCTGAGGATTCAGCAGTATATCTCCTCCAAAGTAAGTTGCTAACACTGCTCTACGTCTCTATCCCGTCTATAAACATTTACTCTTTTTTTTTTTATTATAATCTTTTAGCAAGTTCTCCATGTTGGATTAGTTCACTTTATTATGGCTATGCAGTGTAAATCGTGTCTGGCTTATGTGTGCTTTCAGACACTTTCCGAGATCAAATTAAAAGCCTCAGAGACAGTCTTTAGGTGTTGCTATAAAATGTCCTTGACCTTTTTCCCTTATTTGTGCTCTCTGAAAAATAGCTCTAGCTGGTATTTGTGCCAGAAGCCAAAGCAAATCTGCAGCAGGGGGAGAATACCCTTCCAAGGCTTTTAGAATTTAGCTGGCAAGAGGACAATAATGTAATGAACAGGCCAGTCTGATTTCCAGCAGTTACCCAGGTTTTAACCCATGAGCACGGTGGCATTATATTTATTTACGGTTTAATATTGCCACTACAGACTGTACATATCACTACAATTTGTAAATACATCATCATCCTATAATCACCAGGAAATACAGCAGCCTTCTTAAACACACTTTATTCAAGAGGTCAGTTCAATCCAGAGGCCTTCAGTGTGCTTTGTCCTTCAGGCACTTCGACTCATTTGTGTAGAACTACTGTAGCAATGCAGAGTGATTTTAAAATGTTAACTTCTCGACAACTAATAAAGGCGGCTAAGAACCTAATTAACTGATTGTTTAAAACATCAATCTAATTTAAAATATTCACTGATAAAGCATCTTATTTCTAATCATTTTAAAACCAAAACTGACAAACAAACAAGTATGTGCCCAAAGAGCACATACTCCAGTTTTGACAATCCCATACTGGCTAACTTACAAGATTCGGCTAGAAATTTTCCTCGTCATTTTGAAAGCTCTTGATGGACCAGCACAGTGATTTCAAGTCATCTCTCATTCACGAGATGTCTTTTCCTTGCTTGCTTGGAGGGCTGTTTATACATGTTTCTACACTGTTCATCATCAAATATTTTCAATTCACTTTATTTCACAGAAGATCAAAGTTAGTCAGATATTTGTGAATGCATACATTCTCAAAGTACTTTGTAGTCAGGTGAGGCTGTGAGATGCATGTCTGCCAGGTGAACATGATAGTTTAATCAATGATAATCATGGTTGGGCCCATGTTCCATGCAAGGTGAAAACATCTGTCGTTGCAAGTAAAACCTCAAAATACATCAATGTTCTCGGGCAATGGGGCCCTAAAAGTAAGCATTGAGCAAATCTGTGGATATGAACCAGCATGAGGATCGTACAGCAAGAATTACATCCAAGAATTTTTTCATATGTTGAAAGTGAGTACGGGAGCGTGGTGAAGGGGTGGGAAATCAGTACAGTGCCCAATTAATGAGTAATGTTTTAATTTGTGATGCCTCTCATCGCCAGCACCTGCTTAAGACTTATGCAAGGGAGATATACAACTGGGTTTCAGTGACCTAGAAGATGTGCATGAACAGTTTATTTGGCCAAGCAGGTCTTGTGACTTGAAACATAATCTTTCCTCTTCAAGGCCTTGCTCGCAGCAAGAACCAAGAGTGACCCTAATGAAGATGTGCACACATCCAACAGAGACAGGGATTACTAAGCAGATTTAGTGTCATGCATACACACGGCTGACTGAAAGTCATACTAAGTCATTCATAGTCATACTAAGTGCGAGGTTGTTCTGCAAACTTCAGCAAATAGGAGTGATTGTTGCAATTCCGGCAGTAAACTGGATAACCTATTGCCAATGCATGTAATATTAAATACAGTATTCATTTGAGTTTTCACTACAACATGATCTGTGTGGCTGCAGTTAGTGCTGTTGGAAGATTTGGCAAGTGTGTGAACATGCACAACAAGGTACCTGGGTGATTTTCAGCATCTCTGCCAAGAAAGGTAAGCGGTCGTATTGTAACAAATCTTTGATTTTACTTTTTATTTAGAAGCTGATGGCCAAAACATTACATAGGTTTTTATGATTTTACTTTTATGTTACACATATAATACAGAAAATGTGTGTGCCAAAGAAGCTATTACAGTACAATAGTTTACACAACATGGAACTGACCAATCTTGCTTCTCTAAAAATGTCAATTATTATTTTATTATTTTATATGTGGCCCAAAAATGCCAATTTTTCAGCATTATATTGTCTCGCTTCACACAATAATAATTTAAAATGCAAAAGATTCATATTTCCTTGTGAGTATTGATACTATAATTGATGTAAGCATCTAGAAGCATATGACCTGTAAAATTGTTGCTTATATTGGTTTTTGGTAAAAGCTTAAAAATCTAAATAAAATATTGTGTAGTGTCCATAACCGTGTCAAATTCCTGTTACAATATCTTTTCTGCAACAGTTCTGCAATTTAGAATAATACACTTTTTCAGGTTTATGTCTTTTCATGTGGAATCTAAACTGGCCAAGTTTCATCTTAATGACAGTTAAAGATCATCGAAAAATTTTAATTTAACAAAAAGTTACAGACACTACATAAAAGGACATGACATTGTATTTAGCAAATGTGTTTCTTTTTATCTGATGAAAATATAAATGTGTATGTATATTTACAAAAAACAAAGTGTGGATCGGGAGATAACAAGCATTAAGTATTATGAAAAATAGTATTATTTCTGAAAATTCACTTTTTAGCACCAATACCATGTTTTGGCTGTGCATTTTAATGTAATTAAAATATTATGTGAAGGACTTTCCCTATAATCAGTAGACATGCTTTGCTCAAAATATGAGAGCCATACATTATGTGTGAAAAATTGACCACCACTTCAAATGCGATCCTTAGCACAAAAAGATTTCCTTTTCCTTTATTGATTGCAACAATACTGTTGCTAAGTCCAATAAGCCAAAGTTGGTGAGGAAGATCTTAAGTGTTTTGCACAGAGCCCTGACCTCAACCCCACTGAACACTCTTAAACACAACTGGATGTATTGAACTGCTGACTGCAGCCCAGGCCTCCTCAGCTAACACTAGTGCCTGACTTCACTAATACACTTATTAATCTTTGGACGAAAAATCTCAAAGCCACTTTCCAAAATTTAGTGAAAAGTCCTAAAGCAAAGGGAGAACCAACTTCGGGATGTCCAGAAACCACATATAGATGTGATGGTCAGTTGTCCACATACTTTTGGGCATATTGTGTAATAGCATACCTGCCAATCATCTTGAATGCATCCCTCCATTATTAAGAGTGTTCCATGACTCAGTGGTATCTTCACCTTCTCTGTGTATGTGTAATCTCCATTTTCCTCCTGAAATAGACAAATAAGTCCACCCCATTCATCTTTAGCAATCCAGAATACTACCAAGATCAGTACAGCAAAGCTGGTCACTCACTGGAGGAGGCTTCTTCCGGAGACAAAAAACTCTCGTGTCCCCGAGACTGAATGAGGCTATGGTGGGGTTTGGGCCTAAAGATGCTTCGTTATCACTGTGCCAAGCAATGCTGTCCTTGCCATCACGATACAGGTTACAGAGCAAGGAGTTAAAGGGGTGAGAGATCTCCCTCTCTATAGCCTGACGTAGGTTCAGGAGGATGGGATGCCACTATGAGAGAAAATGCAAAAAAGTTGCTGAGGTATATCCTAATCCATTTGTTTTGACTGCAATTTCAATCAAGGCATTATAATATCAGATGAGTATCTATTTTATTTAAGTAACATGCAGAGGATACATTTGAATTAAATTTAACCATAGATAAACAAATGTATGTGCCAAGCAAATGATACCATGTAATCCTACTGCTTATTTTAAATTACTGCTGCAAGATGTGGTTGTCTGTTTACATGGACTTTATGACCATGGTATAAATAGCATAATGTGATAAAAGAGCGTAAATGAAGGAGCACAATCTGATTTTCCATTCAGTACATGCAACAAAGTAATAAGGCATTTTCACAATATTAAATTTTATTTGTATAGTGCTTTTAACAATTGACATTGTCGCAAAGCAGCTTTACACAATGCTGAATGCCAAAGAATTATTTAAGTTTGTATGAAATGTGAATGTGTATGAATCAAAATGATAAGACTGTCCCTGATGAGCAAGCTGAGGACGACGGCGACAGTGCCAAGGAAAAATTCCCCGAGTTGGTAATAGGAAGAAACCTTGAAAGGAACCAGTCTCAACAGGGAACCCATCCTCATTTGGGTGAAAACAGATAGCAGGGTTGATCTGCATCATACTGTATGAGACTGGAAGTTCAGTATAACAGGAGATGTGTTAAAGTTAAAATTGAGTCCAGTTCATTCCTGGAGGCTCAGGTAAACTGTAAGAAACTCCAGTCCTGAACTATCGAGTGACTGAAGTCACAAGTCCTCAGAGAACAGCTGTCTGCATCAGCCGAGGACAGGACCGACTTTGTGGAAAAGTGGAACTGTCCCCAGTCACCACACACATCCCAAACAGACCACACGGGGTATCCATGCGAAGAGATCTCCAACCAGAAGCAGGACACCAGGACGAGTCAGACAGCTCCAGAGGGCAGAGGAGGTCTAAATCAGGATCCCTGAGCCCCCCCCCCCCCCTTTTTTTTTTTTTTTTCTTCTTTAAAGTACAGAATAAGAAGAAAGTAGCAGAAACCTGAGGGTTGGGCTGCATCGTGGAGTGAGAGTATGTGTAAGGAGATTCTCCGTACCAGCAGGTCAACCTGGGTTCATCATATGAGTCACCTGAGGCAGGAAACATTTTACACCGTCATTCATACAGTCAAAAAAATCTTTTTATATGCATTTTTGCATGTCTACTTAGAACTGCAAAAATAATTAAATTGTAATTTAATTAATTTTCTTTTTAAGGATTTGTCACAAAATGTCCAAATCCAATAAGATAATTTTTTTTATCATGTTCCAAATATGGGAATACAGTCATGTTCAAAAGTTCGTACCCACTTTTTAAATTATATGTAAATTTTTTCACCATGCCATTCACCAAAAATAATAAATAATAATAAATAATCAATGGTCTGCATATCAATTGGGAAAGGTTTATAAAACGGTTTCCAAACAATTTGGAGTTCAACGTTCTACAGTGAAAAAGATTATTTACAAGTGAAAAGATTTCAAGATAGTTTCCAATCTTCCCAGGAGTGCATGTTCAAGGGTTCACCCCAAGGTCAGACAATTCAATACTCAAGAGAAATACAAAAAAAAAAACAAGAGTTACATCTTAAGCCCTATTCGGACAGGACTCGATTTACAGGGGGTCGTTAGAGAAATTTCTGTTTCACAGACGTACTTTGTGATTTTAATCCCGTCCGAATCTGCCATGT
>JAQMYG010000012.1:20225360-20249552 GCA_030014215.1 Clariallabes teugelsi | reverse complement strand
TACCTACTGTTTTTCAGCAAACTCGGCGGTCCTCTGAGAAATCTAATCCCGTCTGAATGCGAATGTCTGTGATTGCCGAAAATGTTTTTTTCCAAAACGCATTTTCTTTTGTGTTTTGGTCAACGTGAACAACCGTACTATCTGGACATGTGGTCTTGTGCAACGCCCACATGTAAAACACAGACACTCCTACCTCCGTAATAAACACCGAGATGTTAGTCCTGTCCGAATGCATACATGAAATGACAGACGTCGTCTGAAAAAAATTCTAACTCAAACATCGTTTGGAAAACTAGTCCCATCCGAATAGGGCTTTAGACCCTACCGGCCTCACTGAGCATGTTAAAAGTTAAGGTCCATGACAGCACGATCAGAAGAAGACTGAACAAGTACAGTTTGGTTGAAAGGGTTGCTGGGAGAAAGCCTCTTCTGAAAGCCTCTTATAAAAAGAAAGCATCTGAACAAACGCCAAGAATTTCTATGGACAAATGAGACTAAAGTGGAGTTGTTGACCCAGTGCCATGTTTAGCGAAAAGTAAACAGCATTTCAGCAGAAACACCTCATGATTTGAGCTTATTTTTGCAGGACCTGGGCACTTCGCAATCATGGAATCGATCATGACCTTCTCTGTGTACCAGAGTATTCTAGAGACAAATGCGAGGCCATTTGTCCGATAGCTAAAGTTTGGTCAAAATTTAGTCATGCAACAGGACAATGATCCAAAGCACTCAAATCTACATATGAAGGGCTGAAAAATAAAGAAATCAAGGTTTTGAAATGGCCTAGTCAATGTCCAGACCTCAACCCAATTGAAAAGCTGTGGCGGGACCTGTGCATCAGCAAATACCCAAAAACTGAAGCAATGTAGCACAGAAAAATTACTTCATGTTTATGCTGCAAAAAGTGGATCTACAAGCCATTGAATTAGTGGGGGTACTTAGTATTGCCCACATGTTTTTTTTTTTGTGTTTAATTTTGGTAAATAAATAATTGCACAGTGAAAAAAGTAATATGTTGTTCATCTGAGGTTTTTGCCTAATACTGAGACCCACTTTGATCAGATGATTTTGATTATGTTTTTACATGAAAAACATATCATTAAATGAAGAGTACTAACTTTTGAACATAAATCTAACTGATAACACATCCGAAATATGTTTTACTAACAGGAGCCACAGTAAATCAATATTTTTCAACCAAGATTTTGTCCAAAGGAAATATTTAACCCTTAAAATATTTACATCTGTATAATAAAGTGCTAGCCCTGGAAAGGATCAAGATCTGTGCTAGAGGCAGTCTGCCAATTTAGAGAGGAAGAAGGACTGGAAAAAGTGAGTCATCAAGTGCGTGCATGCACACACACACAAACACTCACAAACTTGCACAATAATCAAAGCCTTATTTTTTAATTTAACATACTACTGCTTAATTTACCTCTTGTTACGAAGAGGTTTTCTTTCAGCAGTAACTTAATTTGTTATCACTCACCCATCATGCCATAATTGGTCTTCTGTGACCATGGAAGCTCGGCCAACAGTTTAGAGAACATCCAGTCTGCCTGCTCCAGTGGCAAAAATCCAGGAAGGAGCCTCAGTCTAAGGACAAACATAACACATTATAACACAAAGAAAGCAAAAATTAAGGTGAAAGATGCATCACAAGAAATAAGCGGTATTTCAAGCATAATGCAATACAGTTTTTAGCAGTGCCAGTGATGACTCCAGCAACGTTGGATACACTTGCAGAGAATCTTGCACCATTCCTTCATTCCCTTTTAATTTCAGACCAGACTGAGATGGGAATTACATAACATTAATTATGTTCCTGCACACATTTTGGAATCGATTCATATGCATGTTAGCAGTATTCATAATTTCCCAAACTCTGCACCACTCACCTGCAAAGCATCAATGACACACCTGATTTTACTGGGTGCTTTTACCTTGTATGCAGGAATTATTTCCTTTTTGCTAAAGGAATCCAAAAAGGAAGTCAAAAACTGCTGATTTCCTGGGAATTTTATAGGTCAAAGTTAGCTATTTAGCCTTGCACAAAGATCGTTGAAAGATTCCAGGTACCATGGCCATCTCTCATCTTGGCTGTGATTGGTTCATTGAGCTCAGTTACATCACTACCTGAGCTCAGACCTATCAGTTTTACAGGTTTATCCATTATTGATCGGGGATCAAGTTGTGTTCTAATCTAAGCACCAATCTAAAGGACTGAAATGTGCCATCTTAGAAATATTTAAATGAAATATTAAAAAATACTTTAAGTATTTTAAAGGTGTCAATATTATTGCTTGTAATGTATCTCAGAGGATTCACAGTTAGTGTTTACTCTCCCTGGTTGGTAGTTGCTGTTTTGATAACAGAGCACCCTGACAGAGAGACTGGTGGGAAGTGGCTACATCTAAATTAGGGAGAACACTGGGGATAATAATAATAATAATAATAATAATAATAATGATGATGTTACCACACGTTTAATTTTAAAAATACTATTAATACAAAAGCATTGAATATTATTAAAGGATAATTTATTTATTCAGCTGTAAAAAATAAAATATTGAATAATCAGTGTGTAATATTTTTCTATACAGCCTTTTTTGTTTATGTTATATATATTTAGTTAATTTTTGGGGGAGCTGTGGTAGCTCGGCAGGTTAAGGTCCCTTGAGCTAGGCCTTTAACTCTGTCTGCTCCAGTGGTGATGCATCATGGCTGACTTCAGTTTCCTATAAAGCTGGGATATGTAAAGAAAGAATTCCACTATTCTGTAATATATATGTGAAAAATAAAGGTTTCTTTTCTTCTTCTCAATTTCAGTAAACTATAAATAGCACATACTACCATACAGTGTTACCACTTGCCCAAGGCTCAAGTTACGAGAGTAAATATGCACGAGTACATCATATTAAATCAAAACATTAAAGAACAAACAATGCATCATATCATAATTTCTCACAGAAGAGAAGTGTCACCCAGAACACAGGAACAGCCTTAAATTTACAGAAAAACAGAAATGATCACTGCTACCTGGATACTCCGTTTGGACCCTGGCTGATCTCATGAACCCCAACATCTCTGCCAGAAAGAGAAAAACAACTTTTGTGTTCCTCTGAATACTCCAATCTGGTACTCCAGACAGAGATGGATATACTGAATAATACTGAAATATAGTATTCAGTATATTCATCACCTTCTGAAGTAAAGGGTATACTTTAAATATAAAGTAAAGATCACTCACTCAATCACCTTCTCCACAGGCATGGCTCTGATGATCTGCAGTAAAAGCCCAGATACCACCACAAGAACAGGGTTATCTCATTTGATATGAGGTCAATCAAAATGCATTGCTTATCACTTACATCAGTGGGCTGACTGAACTCGTACGTTCCTGGTCCAGCTTTCCATGATCCAGACTTTTGCTCTACGTGTGCTTGTGAAACATTTGAATGATTTATTTAATTCACAAAAACAACATCAACTAACTATCTCATGATCAAATTAACTCCAAATTACAAAATTAATGCTCACTGCATTTTAAACGGTGCTAGAAACAGGTTTGTTATACTTAACAATAATAGTGATTTAAAAAAGAAAAGTTGGCTTCAGGCGGGATGGCTTTCCATACCTGTTGGTCTTGCTGGTTTGGGCAGAGGTTTAGCCCAAGAGCCCTGCACTCTCGCTCTCTGCCGTTTGTCACCCATAGAATTTAACTGAAACAGAAGACACCAAGTGTGTGAGTGATGCTCAAATATACTGAAACACAGCGCAACAGGCACTGATAAGTAGAGCCAGACTGCCACCTTCAGGTCTAATGAGGTATAAACAGTGCAGTTAGCACAACACGCTAAAGCAACCCAAACTGTACACAGATAACTCCTCACTGACGTCTACATTTACAATGTATTAAAATCATTAAATCGATGTAAGCGGTTGAATTTCAGCTGGGGTGGAGGATGAACATAACCAATTCCTAGTTGTGTGTTAACAGAAAGTCTGGAGAAAGCTGTCAGGCATGTTTACAAGCTAACTCTCTCAAGTTAAAAGAGCCGGACATGCTAATCCTGCCCTCTTTATTTCACGCACCTTGTAAGGATTTAAAAACGCGTTACACGTTACAAACCTAATCAAAAGATTCGTACTTTATTCTGCGAAGCTGCAGCTTTTTAATAAGTAAAATTCCTCGCATAGCCTTTGAGCAAACTCGGGGTGTGTAACCAGAATAAGCGTCCGGCTTCCTACACACTGAGCATTGGTTCCTATTTAATATACAGTAATTTAACTACTTTACTCTCAGACATATAATAAAATATAGTGCTTTCTTTTAATTCAAACATATACATCAGACATCTGCAACAACAAATGCGAACACCTCCTAATATGTGTTCATAATAGGTTTGATTTTCATAATACATATTAAAACAGCCACACAGTGTCTTGTGGTGTTGGGTCACCACAAGTTGCCAGAACAGCTTTAGTGTTAGCTGTGCTGGAGGTATGACGTTTTGATGATGCTAGTGGACAGGACTGTCTAACATGCCTATACGAAATCTCTTATATGTTTTTAATTCAGGTTAGGATCTTTGTGAATGTGAACGATTTCTATCATTTTTATACTTGCGTTCAGGATGAAAAATGCTTTATTACAGAATAAAGTTATTAAGTAACTTTGTTTTATTTGCAGTGTTGCTTACATTTAATTCGATAAGTTCACCCAAACCGTAATGAGGGTATGGTGAAATCTGAGTCTTCTGATTCCCCCAGGGTTACCATCTGTCCCAATTTTCCAAGGACTATCCCCTTTTTCTGTCCTGGAAAATGTATGCCATTTATCAGAACACATAATGTCCTTTTTTAATATTGTTGATTTTTTAAAAACATTGTTACTATAACACAAGATATCCAGAACTGGTTGCCACTGACAATAAACACAACCATGCTCCAGTCCTCAAAAAAAAAAAAAAAAAAAAAAAAAAACCATCTCTAAGGCCACTCTTTTTGTCTTCTAGTCAGTCGGATATGTCAGCGAATGATCTTTGTAATGAGGTGTTTCTGCGCTGCATCTACAATAATATGCTTTGCTGCATATACTTAGAGACAAAAGAATATAGATCAGATAGACAGATAGATAGATAGATAGATAAAATACACAAGTAAAATACACAAGTAACATTTATAACAAAAATAATATCTGTCCATCAGCACAAGAAATTCAAAATTCAGACAATGTCTTCAATAATGTAGAGTCAGCATTGGCCCACAAGCCCTCCTACTTGCACATCAAGCAAGTTCAAATACAGCAAAACATTGTTGAATAGTCTGATGACTTATGGTTTACAACCCAGGAATACCAGTAGCAGTAGTGTCAACATTTTCTGTAATTTTTGTTTACACAACACCAAACGCCATCTGTCTTGGTGTTGTCACTCTTGGCCTACCAGACCTAGGACAATCAGCAGTGAAACCGGTTGTTAGGAATCTGTTCCACAGAATGAAAATGGTATTACTGGCATGTAAAGAGAGTCTAGTGATGTCTACTTGTGTTGCAACAAGTTAAAGCATTCCAGTGGCCCTCTCTCTGCTTGTAGTGTCCAAACAGTGCATGAGAGTTTATAGACAAAATGCACAATCAGAATGTTTTTCTTAGTTTTGATATCAAGACATCTTAGCTAGACAATCATATGACAACTTTCCTTAAGAAGGTTATCTACAATAAACTAATGGTCTATTTAGCATGATAGTGATTTTACCTTATCTGTGTTCTTAAAGTAACAATGCAAACAATATTATTAATTAGACTGCAGTTTTTTTGTAAGAGTACAAATCTGTATTACATTTTTTTTTTTAATAGTTCAATCTTTTGACGAGTCTTGTTACAACTGCTCTTCCTAGCCACCCGAAGAGCAGTTGGTTTTTTCTTTCTTTTTCATATAACGTTGTTTTTATACAAGTAGAGTTCAAGTCAAACTAGAACTTTTGATTGTACAGAAAAACAAAACAGTTATGACAGTAAAAACTACCTTTATTTCTCTATATAATTCTCTGCTACACTAATGCACTTATCCCAGCGTTTCACTAGTACTTCTACTAGTCTCATCATTGTGGTTGAAATTTTATTTAAATGTTGATCGGTTTTATGTCTTCAGTCACAAGAAAGTTCATGACAAGTCCTAGTTTGACTTGAAATGTCCCTTGTAAGGATAACAGTGAATGTCATGTCAATGTTCTTCTGAAATATTTGAACTCTTATTGAACTAGCCGGACATCCTCAGCATTTCATACGTGACACAAAACATTGCAAGATGTTGCTTGCTTAACTTGTTTATGCACAACAGCTGTTTGGCTTTACTTACACTCATTACAGTAGGTTTCTTTACTCCTTTATTCAGGTATTTTACACTTACGTTTGTCATCAACAACATGTGGCTCAAGTTGGCCTGGGCACTTTTACTTGACATTTGGACAATGGCCTCATTCAGTAAACCTAAACCATATGCTCACGATGACAACTCGAGTATGCTGAACGGTGTCTTTTCTTTATTTAATTTTGGCTCGGTTTGATGTTCACCACTGAGAGTTAAAAAAAATAAATATTTAGATTAGTTTAAAATGATGTGATGAACTATTGGACTTTTCAGATTATGTCTCAATTGAACTACTAATCAGCTTCAAGATTAAAAAAAAAAAAAAGAATTCGAAAAATGAAAATTTTCCTGAACCAAAGTAAAATCACATCTTTATTCAAAAAAGACAAACCAAGTTTAACAAAAGCATAAATTGTGGGGGGGGAAAAAAAGGCACACATTGCAGACCATTACCAAATATTTTGGAATGTACACATTCAAGTTTTCCCTGTCACACAACCAGCAATGGTCAAACACCGGAGCGCTTTCATTTAACTGGCTTTGGTTCAACAAGTCAAATGGAGATCTAACCATAGAGAAACCCCTTAAAAAAAAAAAAAAAAAAAAAAAAAAAAACAATCATTTGGTATGGGTTAGGTCATTAAGTGCATTGCTACGTTTGAGAGAGAATAGCAGCTGGTTACAGATCTCCTTTACTAGTCAGCAGATTTGTCTATTTCTGTAAGGCACATCATTCTGAATGATCAGAGATTGACAGTGTGTTCAACCTGGCTCAATTATAAAAAGCACCATTGTAGATATATATTAAACATATAAAACACCAAAACCCCACCACCAATTTCATAAATACTAAGAAATTATAAATTGTACAAAACGTAAAAAGCAAAGGGGGGGGGGGGGGGATACAAAAAAAAAAAAAAAAAACTTAAAAAAAAAAGGCCAATACTCAGATGATCATTCAACAGTTAAAGAAAATGTATAAATTTCACCTTTGTAAATCATTGTAAACAAACATAACAGGGAACTGGCATCAGTGAGCAAGTAATCAGGTGCACGTGTGGCTTTTACACACATGAAAATATGCTTATGAAACCCATCTCTTGTTCAAATACCGTCTGCTTACAACAGCAGTGAAAAACAGCCCTCCATGCACCAAATACAACACTCTTTGAACCCTGTTAGTTATACGTAATACACCCTTTTCCCCAAATCACACAAGACAAAAAGAGAATGCTCACCAAATTAAAAGCCTAGATTGAACTACTTCATTCAACGAGTGTAACATGTGTGGTCCGTAGTTCTTACAAGAACATAAAGAGGTTTGTCTAATGAGACATTCAAATACAAACGCCTCAACACAGAACTACTTAAACACTGATACAATAGTCAGGCAGTCATATCCATACTAAGCCAACAGGAAAAAAAAAAAAAAGGACACTTTGGATATGGTTTGTCTTTTCCTGTTAGACCACTTCAAGCTATCGCAGCTTTCTTCTCCTGAGGTAACCGCCACGCTGAGCCTTGTTCATGCGCATGCCAAAGTAAAGAACCAGATTGATAGGAACTAGAACAGTGGTAAGCCATCCCTGCAAGACAGACACATAAAATTGAAGAGTTTTAATTTGTTCCATCACCTTCATTAAATCACCAACACTGGGCATAAGACACGAATACACCCTGGATAAGAACAATGCATGCATGTGCACAAACACAGAATTTAATGTAGATAATCTATCTAGTATGTTTTTGCAAGGTGGGAGGGAAAGAGAAAAAAATATATATATATATATATATTTTTTTCAAATAGTCACTGATTATAAAGGGTCATTTCTCCCAAACAAACATCTACTTAGTCAGAGTAAACCGTTAAAATTGTTAAATATGTAAAGAAACTTGTAATTTTTAAAAAATTAAACATAAGGGCAATATCTTTACAGATGCAAAATATGTCAGCAGACTAGCACTTTATTTAACCTGAATGTTTGAGAGTACTTGCCATGACTGCATGAGGGAAATAGCCATTGGTCTGATCTTGTAGCCCCACAGTAGTTAACTCAGCAGCTACATAACGTTCAGGAGTAGGCTTGTCCAGGGTGGGTTTCCTGATCTTCGTCATTTTGGTGGCCACGAAGAAAGGCAGCACACTCTGTAGGTATATGGGATTGTTTAGAACAAAACCAAAATAGCATCAAAATAAAATTAGCTTTACATAAACCGCTGGATGTAGATGAAAAATCCTCACCTGAATAATGATCCCTTTGCACTTGTATTCTGCTTGAAGTCCACGTGAGAAGAAGTCAACAAAAGCCTACAATTAAAGCGGTCAACATTTTACTTACATTTTTAGTTTAGCTAGCATTACTTGAGGGTATACACTTTATATCAAAAGACTTGCCTTGGTGGAAGAGTAGACAGTAAGCAGTGGAACTGGGTACATGCCACTAGCAGAGGAGATGTTGAGGATTACACCCTTTGCTCTGAAACAGACCAAAAAAAAAAGTGTTACATCTTTGTGTCTAGCTGAACATATATTGAGCTAGAAAGCGTACTAAAACAGGAACCAATTCTCTGACAAAACTGTAACAGACCACCACCAACACATACAAATTATGGCCGCTTTGTGTGTTGCCATGGCACCTGCTTTCACATGCTGTACCCCTGCAGCTGCAGTAGTGTGCTTTAGCAACCTGAGGTTGGTCCCAATTGTATGAAATTTTCCCAGCAATGTGATTGGCTAGTCTGGGTCATGTGCATCAGTAGGGCCAATCATTCTAGCAGACATTTGTTGCCCAGAGTGAAAAGCCATATTTGAAGGGGGGGGGGGGGGGGGGTGTGAAGCAATGTTTGGCAAGGCAACGGCTTCAAATGCTTTCTTTGCCTTTCTGATTTTTAACTTTCTAATATAAAGTTTAGCATCTTAGTCTGAGGAAAATTCTCAGGGCTCACCTAGCTTCCATTTTGGGCAAAACCAGACGAGTCATCTGATGAGACAAAAAGGGAGAAATAAAGATTGGTACAGAAAACCCAACAACATAGGAAGTGTTCAGTCATGTAGCAATTCACTTATTACAGTGAAAATATTCAAGGCAGGCAAATGAACATATGGTTTTGAAATGCAACTCAAATAACGCACTTACTTGACACACTGAAGTTATGTTGACGTTGATCATTGTGGTTATGAACTGAAACGAAGATAGTGAGAATTTTAAACCCCAATGACTCAATTACAATTAGACCAAAACAAGTTAGACAAAGCACACATTAAATGTAATAATATTAGCCATGTATTCAAGCTTGTTTTGTATATTGTACCCAGCACTGTTAATGGCTTGTGAAAGGTGTGCAAACATGCAAGTTACCCAAAATTAACAAAAGAGTGGGTGAGATGTCTTTCATGCTACAATTTCTGCCTTTAAAACCCATGTTTCCATCGGTTTTCCATGGCTATATATGTGAACAGTACATTCATACAGACATGTATACAAGAGTAACTTATAAGGAACAAGGCATAGGTTCTACTCACATTGTCCAGGTCAGGGATGTGCAGGAAAAACTCAGGGTAAGGGTAGGAAATGCCAACGTTGTTAACTATTGAGACAAAAGGAGATTCATGTCAGTCAACCAAAATTAACAAGAACTAAACTAATTGACTTCAGAATGTCAAATAGGGCAATTGAGCTTTAAGTTTTTTAATGGTTTGCTAGGATGAGATGATACTGGTCATTTTATTCATGAAAAACTCACCAAGAACTCCTATTTCCAGCCCAGCAAGTGCAGAATCAATCTTTGGATAAATGTTAGTCTGACTGAAATCCACAGCAATGGTCTTGGTTTCCACATTATACAGAGTTTCTGTGTGGCAAAACAGATTAAAATGTCGATAGGATTTCTGATGTCAAGAATCGTTTTAAGGCAGTCACGATTTCTAAAGCAGTTTCTATAAAACAATGGCCTTTTTTCTGGAAATGGCTCTTGAGTTGACCATTTAAAGCAATGTATTTTTTGAACATACTAAAAATACTTCTTAAAAGGTTTTTGAAGAGCGAGACAGCAGGGGGCGCCGTGTGTCAAGAAACGAGCCAGATGCAACTTCCCACACCCTTCCTCTACTTCAGTTTGACGTGCCTGCAGCAATTAGAATGCATTGTCCAAAGAATCATGTCTAAACCCTATTTGAGGGAGTTATGAGAGGAAAATTCCTCTGATGCATCACACAGTAGACCATCTATATGAGGCGTCACAAGCGTTAACAGGACAAGACTGTAGGCCAGTAAACATGATCTAATCAGACTATTACATTAGCAAATATGAAACCTATTTTAAGAGGAGGCTTCTGGCTTTAAATAGCTTCGTGACCGCAGCAAAGTGGTCTTGGTGACTCCAAGCTCCCACATTGCCATGGCATTCGGTTGAGGCGTGAGCAAAGAGTGCCAGGTTTGGTAGGGAGAGACCCAGCTCGTGACTACCCATAAACCCCCCCCCTTCGCTTTGTGGCTTCAGCACGACTGTGGTTATGGCAGACTGGGTATCTTCAGAGAGCTTTCATTTTTCAACAACCACTCTTATTACTGCATGAATATAAACATTGATATGAAACTGCAAAACAAGATAGTCGAGCCAAATATAGGCAGGACAAACAAAATCGATGCAGACAACTAACGGAAACTTTGCACACTGAAAACAAAATGACCATGCAGAGTAAAGTCAATATTAATTATTCTCTGAAGTACATCTTTCCAGGGAGACGGTCCCCATTCAAACATACATATTGGCGTCTTCATTCAGGCAGCGGAGATAGGGGAGGGGAGCCGATGTCAGTGAGTATAGACACACACAAACAGAAATCCTTAGACCCCATGTTTTCAGCCCAGAACATTTCCATGACGACAGTCATCATAAAGGATTCCAGGGCTTGCAGGGACCACGGTTAACAAGAAATGTTTATGGGCTTGGGTGGCATTGGCCCAAACAATATTCAGCAGGAGACAAATTATAAGGCAGTACTTGTGGCAAAGGGATAGGACTTCCTGTACAAATATGGCCAGAGATGCTCTGGAAAGACTACAGCAGTGTGATGTAAAACTGATAAGTCTTATGCATCTCACAGTATAGTAGCAGGGCCAACATATGCATGAGACCTAACCTAGCTGTCAGTGGAGGCTCTGTTGAAAAGCTGCACCAAAAGGCACCTGAAGCCACGCACACAAAAAAAATCCCTCTCAGGATAGAACCCAAATACCTGACTAACAACATTAACCATTTAGAGAAGGTTATAATTTGCTAACTAGAACACGGAAAATACTTACTAAGGGACTTGGCAACATCATCCAGCTTCTCCTGTGAGCGACTTATCAGCATTATGGAGAATCCTCGTCGAGCAAGCTGAGAACCAAAGGAGAATAGATCAGTAATTACTCGGTGTAACCCATCTTGCTTCCTAGTCAATTAATATTTGAAAATTAAAATAAATAAATAAATAAATAAAAAAAAGGGGGGGCATGAACATCTAGTAATAAATGGTAGGCTTTTTTGAAGTGGACAATAGACACTAGAAAGGTCTGCAACTTCAATGAGTTTGGATCAATAAGTTCCTTGACATTGCTAGGCAGTATAGCTTGGTGTGTAAATAGAGAGGGCCCTTTTCCATGAGTAGTCCTCTAGTTGCCCTCCCTCCCATGGTCTTAGAGAGAAACCCTTCTCTTGTGATGAGTCACAGTGCCTTCCATGAAGGGAGGGAAATAAATAAGTAGAGGAACCCTTACCTCCTCCGCATAGGATTTCCCAATTCCATCTGTGGCTCCTGTTACAACTGTATATTAAAAAAAAAAAAAAAAAAAAAAGTCAGAAACCAATGCACAACTTTAAAACCCTTTATATAGAAACATGGTAATGGTAAGAGCACAGGCACCATGCTGTAAATGATTAGGGGGACAAAGGGCAGATGCATGCTGTGTCTTTGGGTCAAAATGATGCAGTTACTTTCAGAGTTGATTGCTGCAATTCCAAAGAACATGGCTGCAACAACAAAAAAAAAGAATTTGCCATGATCATTTCCCAGGGTTTAAATCCCAGGGTTTGTTCTGGTGTATGTGGGGTCATACATTTGTTTAAGTGGCCAGTACCTTTTATACATCACCACAAAACTAGAAACTGCATGTGATCAAGAATGTAAAGAAAGTTAATATTTTTAAATGATAGGTTGATCTGACTTTCTTTAGAAGTGAAAAGTCGTTACACTGTGCATAATGAAAAGATTTAATGCATTCAGGAGGCAGCCGTTATTCAATAGAGCAAAGCTAGAGGAGAGAGAGAAGTTGGCTCAAAAAAAAAAAAAAAAAAAGGAGGGGCGGGAGGGAGCGAGGGAGTGATGACGTTCATGAAGCCCAACAGAACGGGAGGGGTAAGGAGGGATCCTAGGGACTGCCAAAAATAGCAACAAGAGGAGAGGAGGAGAGAGGGAGACTGCGTAAAGTCAAGGGATGAAGAGGGAGAACTCGAATCTCTACCTATTTTTAAACCAATGTTAAGAATCAAACTCCAGCTCAAAAACCCATGGGGCTGAATTGCACGTAATCTTATCGGTAGATGGAAATTGTGCAGAAATTCATTTGGAGCCAAGGCAATTTGAGAACACTGTTGCAATTACAGTTTTAATGTGAAATCAGTACATGCATCAAAGGTAGTAAATTTTTCTGGCTATTAAAAAGTGTTGGTACAACTTTTATTGATTAGAAATAAATGATCAAACTCAAGCTTATGAAAGTACAGAATAATGCATAAATAGGAGAAAAACGTTCCCTATCAAAGTGCATGGGGTGAATATCCTATCCTGTTAAATGTCAATTTAGGTCTTAAAACTATATTCTGTCAGGTCCATACAATGTTTCTCACAAAAAAAATAAATAAATAAAAAAAATAAAAAATAAAAAAAAAAAGGACTCCAAGAGGAAAAGGAAGCCAAGCAAGAACAGATGCACCCCCAGAAGTAAAAAATAAACAAGTTCAGCATATTTCATGTCCAAGTGTTAAAATGAAAAACAGATCATAAAGCATCGAATATACCCTTCCCCACTAATCCCTGGACAAAGCCTACAGAAGTGTTTCTGGCATGAGCAGTACCATGGAGAGCAGCTACACTAATCAAGGAAAGCAGCTACACAAACTGCCTTGCAAGTACTATGAATGTTGATGCTTTAAAAAAAATAAATAAATAAAATAAAAATAAGGGTACTTTGAATGCGAAGTGTCAGCTTGTGTGTGTGCCCATTTTAAATGGTCAAAAGGAAGTGCCAGGTCAGATGCAATTAAAGACTGCATCGAGGCTATTAAATGTTACTAACAAATCAGAGCCCTCACCTGGTTGACTGGGGGAGGGGAGGGAAGGGGGGAAAAAAAAAAAAAAAAAAAAAAAAAAAAAAAAAGTCAGGCTATGAATAATATTCTTTATTTCACATTCCCCACATCCCACTCAAACATGGAGGTCAGAGCTTCTCTTCGTGAACATCACGTTCAGAAATACGGAATGTCCCCGCACTGCACAGGCGCACTGGCCCTGCTTCCTAGGCTAAAAAAAGCAGCAGTGAGTAAAAATAGCTGCCGTGTCTGGAACAGCCACTGCACCTGAATACCAACAACACGCCACCCTCCCTCCATCCCCTCCACCCCCACCCACTCTCTGCTTTCCCCAGCAACCCAGCTCACCACAGAGTGCTTGCTGCACTACATTAGTGCCAGAACAGCACTCGAAGCCCTACTGCAGAATGCTACTCTATTCAACAGGGCATTTCCACTTGGCCAAAAAGAACACAATGATGACATGGCCCATCCATCACTTCAGCAGTTGATGTTATACAAATAGAAACCTTATAACTAGAATACATTTCATATTGCTTATAATTATATAAGGTAAAGAACTGGCCTACGCCCTCAGAATGCTCTCACTGTATGTGATCTGTCGCATTCACCCTTGATTACCCCCCCAAACCACTGAATAAGCTCGTCCATCTCTGGCTCTGTAGCTCTGCAGAATGTTAAAGCACCCACTCACACCTCCTCCCACTCCCAAAAGCAGCTCATCATGCTTTAAATAGGTCTGTCACATGGCTAGGAGAAAAACTACACAGCAAAGCACCCAAAATAGCTTTGCTACTTATATAAAAAGGTGGATCTGACAGTCAAAAATAGCACCAAGAAGTTGCCAAAATATATGTATATAAATAAATAAATACAAATCTATATTTACCCTTCTTATCAAGCTCCTACGTCCATCCAAAAATAAAATAACTATAATAAATAGTTATAAGGGTATAAATGCAGAATTAAGTATACTATAGGGTATGCTCCAGTATTGTAAATGATCAAAAAAATAAAATAAAACATGGTAGGGACATTTTTGGTTCAGCTTTTGATTTAAAGTATATAATTTCGAATGAATGAGAATGGATTAAGTAAATAACAGATGAACTTATGTTGTACAACTGCAGGGAAAAACACATTTTGCCATAAGCTAACCAATTTTCATTGGAAATATTTGCACAATTTTGCATATAGTATACTAAATGAATAAAAGTGAACGCTGAAATGTAATAGAAATCAAGCTGCAACATTGATGCAAGCACAAACTTCTTTCAAAAGAGGAATGCCAGATGGAAGACTCCCTTTTTCAGAATTTTTTTTTTTTTTAAATAACTGAGTCGTGACAGAAGAGAAAAGAGAGGGAGGGGGTCTAGGAGGGCAAACAAGAGTGAGTGAGAGTGCACGGGAGAGGGAGAAGACAAGCCTAGTGGTGTAGGAGAGCATAATGGAGGCTCAGATGGAAAAGAAAAGAGGAGGATCTGAAATTTTACCCAGCATCGCACTTCAGGACACGGCAATGAGCTTGTTGGTCACACGAATGACTGCGTGCTTTAGAACCCCTCCCTGATCACTGTACTGCCTAGCCCCCCCTTTAACTCACAGCCCTCCTGCCTACACTGGCACCATAGAGCAGGAGTCAGTCCCATTCACAACACAGTGCCAGCACATTCACAAGTATGGAGCTAGAGACACACGCACGGTTGACATTCACTCATTCAGAGACACAGGGGAATACACTTCATTCACACATGCTGTTTCCAGTTATGAATGAAATTCAGCTATTCAAAAACTATAGGCAGAGTTTGTGCTAGTTTTATACCAAAATGTAATCCTCTGCATCTATGCTTTATGCACCTCACTTTTGTTTTGCCATCCTTACTTAAACTACTACAAAAAATTAATTGTTTTAGAAAAATAATGAATTTAAAGCTATATTCATATATTATCTGTGTATCCTGTATATTTTTATATTGCAGAAATTATATTTCATTTCGTGACCGATGGACTAGAGAGAAGAATAATTTGGTGGCTCACATTCTCAGCAGTAAGGTAGAAACTGTTTTTAATCAAATGCCTAGAATGCCTCCACTCCACAAAACATGCCAACTAGCCTCCATGTCTAACAATAGGGATATATTCAGACATTATATGTACACACAACATTAACAGGAACAAGGAGTAGGAGTCTGGGTATACACTCAGTATCTGGCAAGGTGCACATAATGTATCTTATTTGGCTTAAAGTTTATAAGTCATGCATCAGTGGTCCGTAGTGTCCTCAAATCCTAATCACTAATGTAGTGTACCGCAGTTTATCCTCACTTTTGAGAATTGATATTAAATGTATTTAAAATTAAGTAATAACTAATGGTCTTCATATGACTATTATACAAAGACACACACGCACAAAGTTGGTTAGAAATAGTGCATCACGAGAACAGTTGGGTATCATCTCATAGATCAAGGACCAGTTAGAGATATTTTTAATTATTTGTAATATTCAAGACATGTTGCATGATTTATTTCTCTATGCATGCTTAATTCTCCAGTGCTGAATTAACACTCAATATTTGAGTCCAGTTGAACCAAAATAAACTCTGAAAGTGTTAAACACTGGGGCTTTTACTGTCTTTACTACACAAGCTCATTAAAGCCACTTAAAGTTGTGATAATACTTTTTTTTCAGAAAGCATTGGGACTAGTTGCTATCAATGCTTAAACATGACTAGGTTACACTGGGCTAAAGGTCAACTTCGCGCGCTGCAGAGCTGCTGGCTACACCTGAAACAGGTTTGAGACTTTCACAACTCCTGTGCAATATTCCGATTGAACAGCAGGGGTCTCCTCATCACCGAGAGCATGGATTCCTGAGAGACTGAAGAAACAGCAGACTACATTTGGAATGCGCCAACATGACTCACTTGACATACAAAAAAAAAAAAAAAAAAAAAAAAAAAGTATATTTACATGCATACACGTATGAATGTCAAAAAAAACTTGTTGGTCTGGATGCGACGGGCTATTGAGTTTCGTTTAACATTTAACTCCTTCCTATTTGCTCACACAAGTATGAGGAAATCTGTCGAACACGATGGAGTACAATTTATGTAAAAAAATAAAATAAAATAAAAACTTGCACAAACAAAACTAGATAATGTTCACGATGAAAATGATTGTGCAAGACGACCTGTCGCATGGTTCTGAGAAATATTTGAGAACTTGAAACTCTGTTGATCAAAGTGACAGAACTGGAGACGCAGGAATGACAGGAAGAGGAAGGTTTCGCCTTCCACCTGCATCAAGTCACCTTGAGCTTACCTGCGCTGAAGATGCCTATGAAATGTTATGTTGTAGAGAATGTAGGACAAGTCAAACTGGTCGTCTGATTCAGCATTTCAGGGAGTGGCACGACTACTACATCACCCATAAACCGACTAATGCGTAAAGAGGCTCTTTCTCACAGGCGCTCTCGGGCACGACCAAATCCTGGCTGTAGGTGGGGGTTGGGGTGGATTGTACTGAACATGTAACGATTTATAAATCAGTATCCGTTTGCCCGTTTATAGAAAGTTGAATGATGTATGTGGTCTTCATTAAGCATTTGAGGGACCCTGAAATCTACAGTCTCGGACACCAACCCACACAAGCCGCACGTGGTATGGACCCGCATTATAATTAGGATTGGCGTTTTAAACTGCGTCACGTCCCCAGAAACAACATAGGTAGTCCTGCAAAATGAATGGAGTTGGCGCGGTCGCTAAAAACCCGGCCACAGGAAGCACATCAATTGATTAATCCATGTTTTTTTGTATACATCTATGGGATAGCACTGAAAAGCCTGGCTTAGACGCACAGTGCGTCGGTACAGACGAGAAACTCAATAAATGGGTCAGGCTGTGTAGAACAAATAGTAAGATACACGAGATAGCTAATTATGAGGAAAAACAAATATTTAAAAACACATTAGGAGACGTCCACAAACTAAGTTTGAAGGAAAATTGACATTCATAGAAACTCTACATAGGAGGTGTGTTAATCCAAATAAAATCCGATTCATCCAGATTCAATTGTTCTTCTGCTTCTAGAGAGCTAGTATTTACAGGCATGGTTTAGTCTGACTTAATCTCAGTGAGTCAGAACCTGCGATTATCTGCGCACAGCCCATGGAGGTATGGCGTAATCTGTCAACCTGAGGCTCTCGGCGCCTCTTTAAGGACCATACGGGTGAACACAGGGTAGCTCATTATTCATTATTATTCGTGTTTGAAGTGTGTTTTTTAAAAGATTGTTTCAGCTATATATATATATAAGTTCAATTAGCTAGTACTTATTATATACATTTTACAAATCATTTAAGTTCATTCACAGCTGTTTTACTTGAGAGCTCAAAATCTTCCCATTTCGTTTACTGCTTGTTGCTCAACTTACTCACGAGTTTCCTCTGGAATGAATGAATTGAACTCACCTGCCCATTTCCCCAGTTTGGGGGACAGCAAATCTCCATTCCCGAGCACCCATATCCTGAACCCGTAGATGATGTGGTAGATGAGCCAGAGAGCCAGCGAGGCCGTGGTGACTGCACCGACCCAGTACACAGGAGTCTCCGCAAGCTGAAGCATCTTCACCACGTTCAAGTGCTCCATGTAGGCTACACGGCTGGGCGAGCGTGCTGTCTGACCCACAAAATTAGGCGATATGCACTGATTTAGAGCCACAACGTGCGAGCCCCTTTATAAGCAGGTTGTGGCATCACACCCCCACAACTCCTCTAACATACTAGTCTATCCAGATTGAAGTGCACACCCCCGCCTACTCTGTCAGCCCCCCGAGCACGCCCAGATTCACCCAGGATTGGATGGAATTTCTGTCCGCCAATAGATACTCTCGGTTCTGTGGTTAATTCAGGCGTCAGTCACAAAGGCTTCTTTCTCATTCATCGGGGTTTGGGTAAGTAGGGGAAGGACCCTGTGTGACTGCAACTCGAAGCCGATTGGACAAACACCACGGTAGTCGTCCATTCGGACATTTTCATTGGCTGTAATTCAGAACAGGTTTTCTGTTTCGGTCAGGATTATGAAACCTCCAAATCCACGTTTTCGATGATCACCCCCCACTTTTTTATGAATGAATTTCTTTACCTATTGGTCAGTCGACAGCCTGTTCTCCCGCCTTCTGTGCAATGTGAGGATGATGCTATTCGGTGAGAGGTATGTCCTTCACGTTCATTCACAGCTGCTGTCTCGAGCAGGACTCAGAAAGGATATGTAGACATTTGGACATTTAGAACCATAACTACACATTCTGTATCAGACTGGAGGTCATAACATGAAATACTACGGTTTTCAGCATATATTTACACAGACTCAGGATTATACATATTGATGTTTTTATTTCCGAAATAGAAAAAAAAACACAACTACCAGACTCGCCTCTCCTGAAATCTCGCGAGAAGATTTGGTACCTGCGGTTTTTTTTTTTTTTTTTTTTTTTACAAATACGGAAGAGCCTGTGCCTGGGATTATGTAAACATGGCATAGATAGCTAGTAGTACGTTTGGGGGGAAAATGTGCGTTACGTGACATGAAAGCCATGCCAGGGTTTTACATACGCTGAAGAATCAAGCATTTTAAACGATGCCAAAATTACAGCATGCATCTGTGTTTCAGTCTCACTCAACGTGGTTTATCAGGCACATATGGTGGTGATTTCATACCACAGATTTTCTCTTTAGCATGCATTCATGTCCTGTCGCCATTCTGACTCCACTGTCAACACGACCTGACATTTAACGTCAAATTAAAGCAGATAAAGGTTTAGACTTTTATCTTCATACATGAAACGTATTTCTTAGATACTACTTAGTACAAAAATATAATCCTGTGTTCGAATAAATTATTTTGCTGTTCACATTTAATATTTATTTTCATAACAATTCACATGGTTATTTTAACTCTCTGTATGTCCCAACATACAAAGCATTTGTAGCGAGGTCAAATAGTTCACTATTGAATATAGATCTGGTTTCATTCAAACACATAGTTTAATAGAATGTGTCACAAGCAAATAACATCCAGCACTGTGCACAATTAAATGCAAGAAGCTTTATTTATTTGAACTAAAACATGACAGCAAATCAAGAAAGGAGACATAAAATTATGGTAAATGTAATGGCAAATATTTCAGTTCCACTAAGCCAATACATTAAACAGCAAAACCTAAAAAGTCCAAAATGCAACATACGTCTGTGGATTTAATTTTGTAATGCACACGTTCCAACAAACAGGATATCATTTTGTATTCTACACATTTTTTCAAACTTTCCTTTGCTGTGCGCATGTAAGATAAACAGTACAAAAACACTGATACAGAAATGATTACATTTTACATTTCCAGCGTTTAAACAGACTCAGTTTTAGTGTTATATTATGAAATATATTGACACGTTGGCTGTAAATATACATACACATATTAAACAAAAATACTTTCATGTTATTAGAGACACTGACGTTACAGCTAGGGTTTGGATTACAGTGTTGATTAAAGTGTAGACTGGACTTGGTTCCACAGATTGCCCTTTGTTTCTTTTTATGTTAAATAAAGCAATTCATATTCAGTATTTTAGACCCAATCCACCCAAACTCCCATGCACACACACACATCCTCGCCCTGAACCACTCTCACCCCACCTGTAGTATCGATGTTCTCACAGCTTTCACCTTTCTCATGCTTTCTGCACTTTTCCAGCTGTGTACGTACCTCTCGACTGAAATGATAATTTTTTTTTTATACTATCCCTTGATGATGTAATTTATCTTATGCTGTGGACATTGTTAGGACTATGATTCCCTGTTTATCTGTGTCAAATGTTAACATCACTACAGCATGGAGTAAGCAATAGAATGATTATAAATTACGTAACTTATAGTCTGACATCAACACCCTGCAATCTAATGTACGTATGCAGTTATTTCTTCTCAGCACCTTTGCAGTGGACAGCGACCCATGCGCCTCAAAAAAAAAAACAGAAACATAACTTCTGTTTTCTTGTCTATCCTTTCATATAAAAGCCCTAAAAAAATCCACGTACTAATTTCTAACGAAACAATTGTGCACACGTTACATCAAATAAATTCTTTTTTTTTAATCATCTCGGTGCTACAATGACATTTTTGACAGCAGCAAATACTTTCTTTTGTAAGCATCGTTCTACCGCAGCCATTTGCACCGTTGCGCAGCAAACAATTGTAAGATAATGGTCAAAACCCTGTATCCACCCTTACAGGATTACCCACTGTCCCTGCCACACAGCAGCCTACGTACAGACAAAGCAAAACTCTCTCACACACGGTCCTGCTCTAACAAGCTACATGTACTTAAGTTTTACTTAATTCTCCAGAGTTTAGTTCAGCATACATCTTGCCAATTATCTTGTTATGATAAAATAAAAAAAATCTTAGGTACTACACACGTGCATCACATACATCACCAAACGACAGGAAATGATAGGTCTGCATACTGCTCCAAACGCAAGCTCTATAGAGACAGAGACTTAAATACCTGACGGTGTCAAATTGGTCCTTAATTAACCGGCTGCCCTCGACGAGTATAGAACAGTCCTAAGTGAATTTCAGCGCAGTTATGCAAATCCCATGTGCACATGTTCATGACGGTCATCCCTACAAACATGAAAAATGATACATTTAAAGTCAAAAGATAACGTTTGCCATTTCCAGCTTGAAAATGTTGTCTGTGAATTATATGTTCAATTTCACGCATATAACAACAAAACATATATTATGCCCAATTTCATGAATAAAGCAAATCAACAGAATAATAAATATCCCAATCATCTTCTAATGACATTCCAAACAAATTGTAAACATCACGTTTTACACACCAGGATATATTAATAATACCTATATTTAGAAACATATATGCACATTTTACATGTAAAGTGTTTCTGAACAGTCATGCTTCTGATCCTGATAATGCCGGATGTACCTGCTTATAGCCTCACTTTCAGGGTTCAGCAGACACACAGCCCCTGGATTTGGTTACGACTGCCTTTCTGATACAAAGAAAACAAAACGTGTACAAAGAAATAATTAAATACAGATCACAACAGCTTCAATAATCATAACAATAATAATAGGCAATTATGTTATATTATTACTGTATTTTTTCAACTACAGACACAGATGTATATGCACAGAGAGAAAGATATAAATGCAAACACATACACATGCACAAGCCCATGCAACATTGCATATCTATGTTCACAGATTGCAATAATATATGTAATTATATTTCTCTATAATATTATTTATTCCTCTATAATAATATAATTAAGGTTAATAATAATAATAACAGTAGCCTTGCAATAATTATTAGGTCATGATGTCACATTTTACCAGAAAGCTTATAGTGCCAAAAATATATATTTTATGCCACATTTTAAACATAAAACTCCAGTTACATAATCAAAAAACAGTAAGAGTATTGTTTGTCTTTAACTTCTATATGCGAGCACCTTACAGCCTGTTTGTATGACACTATACATAGCACACATTTAGAGAAGAATATTGTGTCTCCTCATGGAAATCACAAATACATCAAATAGTACTCACATTCAGGCATATACACACAACACACAAACACACATGTATCTATACTCATATATACTGTACATACATACAAACGTGCATAAATGAACTTGTGTACAATTCTTTTACAGTACCCACTGTAAAGTGCCATATATCATGAACACATTCAACTCCAAACTTTGTTCTTTGTTCTCAGAGATGCATTAGCCAATACAGACACTAACATGACACAAACATGCATGAACATTCGCACACACACACACACACACACACACACACAAACTTAAATAGTTTGTACTACAATAAAGCATGGTGACAGATTAAATTAATCAGGCTTACAGTGTGTGCTAAACCGTCACCTTTCAATAGTTGCAGATGCATCAGAAATAATAAAAAAAAAAAAGATTTTAGGATGCTCTGTATATATTTGTTTAATCTCTCATTTATGTTTAATGCCCTAGCTTAAAAGCTTGAAGCCCTCCTTTCCTAGTTTCTCAAAACTAACCTTACATCAAACATGATCAAATTGCCATAAAATGCTAAAGACTACAATGTCCACCATTTACCAATTAGAGATATCTGAGCATATCAGGGAAACAGAAGTATAAATATCTGTTATCTGTTATGACTGTCATCTTGTTTCTTGATTAAGCTGCAGAAATGTCCTCTTGACATATGGAACTGAGATAAACAGATTGCATGAGGCAGACCCAACTTCTTGGGGATTTTCTTAAATGGCTTCCTGGAAACACACAGACAGAACACATTAAAATATTTTCACTTTTCTTACAGCTTCCTTTTAAAACAAAAACTATTCAAATGAGGACATTATATCAATTGTCACATGCACTACTGATTTAGTCATTCTGCTATCTGTTCTATTCCGATATCATTTGTACAGTATATTGCATTTTAAAGTCCTTTTTTAAAGTAGCTTGGAAGTGTTAGGAAGTGCTAGGAAGCGTGGTCTAGGACAGAAAAAGGAAGTCAATAAAGAGGCATACTCTATGTACTGTATGTAATGTGCACAAGTTTTCATAGTCGCGGGCAGACGGATGCAGACACGCACATGTGCATACACTTACACAAAAAGAACAGAAAACAGACATAAACATTCATCCCTTTCTGCTTAAACAGCAGAATTTTAACATACTTTAGAATGGCATTCGTGTTATTGAAGCTTTAAAATAAAAGCAAGAAGATACCAGTATGGAAATTATATGAGATATATCACAGTTGAGTGGCGAACTGCATAAAATAAAAAGAATAAAGAAAAAGATAGAGATTGCAAACAGGTTTTGCACTTAATAATGTTCATCTAAATTATGAAGCATTGTGTACTGGAATAAACCTAAAGCTAAACTATTAAATAGTATTTAGTTGACTTGGATTGAAACAGCTGTGCTTAAAATCAATAAAGCCAGAGTTGTGACACCAAAACCCCAGACTGACAAACACTTTACTGTAAAATATGCACTTTAAGCACTTAATTAACTGTCAACCACTAAAAACAAATGGTGCCAAACACAATAAATGTACTATTCTGGGGTCTAAACAGTCTGATGACACTTTTCTCTATTATGTAGAGATAAATAATATAATTTCGAAAAATCTAAATCATAATATATTTGTAGTGCCCCATGATATGTATACACACACAGCAGGTGCACGCGCGCACACACACACACACACACACACACACACACACACACACACACACACACACAGAGCAACCTCAACAACAGTTACATGCACAGGGATACATGCGTTCATTTATGTCCTCCCTCTCTCCCACTCAAACACACACACCAACAAGCAGCATGCATGAACACATGATTTTTTTAATAGTAATCACTGAC
>JAQMYG010000012.1:20194310-20219641 GCA_030014215.1 Clariallabes teugelsi | reverse complement strand
AAGCATCGCATGCACATCCAGAGTGTGTGAGTTTGTGTGTGTGTGTGTGTGTGTGTGTGTGTGTGTGTGTGTGTGTGCAAAGTAATATCTTTTTATTTAACATTAAGTAGTATATTAAGTAGAAAACCCATAAAAATAAATAATCTTTAAACAATCAAAATGCTGAAATTCTAACACATGAGAGGGTCATGCTCACTGTCATTATGGTGGTGTAAAAGTCCATGTTATCTAATCATATGCTAAATATCATAGTAAGCACTGTATACGCAAATGACATATAGCCGAGTTTGAAAAATAAATATATCATAAACCACAGACAGTATAAAGTACAATTAAGGGCAGTTATTATGTGGACCACACCCAGTTATAATACTGTCAGATACTGTTAGATAGACAATTCCATGATTGGGCCACTTAAAAAGCTTTCCTTTTTATTAGGAAAACTGAAAGTGTCACAGGCTGGCCTAACTAACTTAACTTTTAATATTCACATGGCATTTGGAAATAACGACTGTGTTAACAGCACATTGAGCAATAGAACACAACTTATTCATGTAAAAGAAAAGGCAATAAGCTTGATTATTTCTGCTAATAAAAAACTTACAGGGACTGAGCTGAACAATGTGCATGGAGCAGCACGAAGTAGAGGCGACTTCAGTAGTCACAAAACGCTTTAAAAACCTACAAAAGAAACAAAACACAGTTTAGCCTTGAGTACAAATATAACGTCCAAAGTCCACAGTGTTTAACAGGTTTGGTGAATCACCAAACTCTTGAGTAAAAAAAGTACAACCTACGTCCCTCAACCTCAGCACATCATCATATAGGCTAAGTGATATATAAGTGATACATTATCAGAGGGGTAAGACCTGTATTAATAATTTTGTACATTTGACATACATGATTTTTTCCGGTATAAAAATAGAAAGCACTGACAAGAAAGTTCTGCGCTTCGTCGAGTCACGGGTAACGACTTTGCCCCTGTGTCGCACAAAGACGCACGCACACACACACACACAGTCACAGATGGGTATTATACACAAAAGGTTACAACTTCTCAGACAGCTGTGAGTGAAGCTGGGTTTACTGTGCATGTACAGTACGAGAGCACAGGGGTTAGTATGTGCGCGCGCATATCAGAGGATGCGCGCGGGGTCATTAACTCACATTTCAACTTTTTATCTTCAACAAATGCAATATACTTCTTTAATATTTGTTATTGTGCCTATTTCTATTATTATGTGTTTGTTCTTTCTTTCTTTGAAAAACAGCAGGATGGATTAACTATCGTTACCTCACACGACAATACGCTATGGTATAAACGTACATATGTATATATGCATATTTTGTTCATTTTCTTTCTTTGTCGGGATAGAAATGTGTATTTAAGTCATAAGAACACAACCTGAAAAAAGCGAGCGTGAGAAACATTGCTACAAAAGTATGCCCTTACTACGTAATGCAACTTAAAGCTAATGGGATCTGATCCTCCCAGGACATGAGCTTTAAAATTAGGGTCTGGATATGTTCATTTTAATAATGATAATAAAAAGAGCTGCATCCCTGCACTCTGTCAAGTGTCACGTTTCAATGGAAAAATGCTATTTCTATTAATCAACCAACAAAACGTGCTTGGAGCCCTGGGGAGTGTTCCGTCATGACACTGGGCTGAATGGTGTTTGGTTGAGGGAAGTTCATGATGATGTGGAGAGTCTAACCCGTCACCCGTGACCTGTGTCACCCAGGATTTGGACCTATACGTCGTTTTTTTCTCTTATGTTGCCTACGTATCTGATTGCTGCTGTTTTCAGTTATGGGGCCACTTTGTTAAGGGTAAACATAATGTGGTCAGCTCGGAAGCGACAGAACTAAATTTAATGATAGCTCGTCATTTCTGGGAGCCATTTGGATCTTTTACAATGTCGTGATGTAACCTTATTCATATCTGCATAAAAGTAATTTTGACTACTCCATTGCAGTCCCAATTAGTCAAGTTTATTCAATTGCATCATCTACTTGCTTGTATGACTTTTATGACAACTTTTCATATGCACAAATGATTTTTTATTCGAGGTCATCATATATATTACCTTCCAATGTTTTGAAATCCGGCCTTTAATTGAGAAAACAAATCCCCCAGGATCATTGTTTTTTTTTTTTTACATTGATACAGACAAAACTGAGTAACTCCTGAGTAGTAATAAAGTTCCACATATATGTTTAATTGAACAGGAGAGGTATCTTATTACTGTCTACATAAAAGGCCTAACCTGATCATAATCGACAGTGAGATTATGGTCAGGTAACAGCGAGACCTGCTTTGAAATAACTCCAGACTTACATCTAGGTCACTAAATAATCTCACTGTTTTCACTCAGAGGCCAGGATAAAATTAAATCGTAGCAACAATTTGAGAGGTTCCCACGAGAAACAAAATTATAGCCACAAGTTGTGTAAGTTGCGGCGGCTCATTGGACATGCAGAAAGCACGTCGTTAGGGTCATTGTTACTCTCTCTCTCTCTCTCTCTCTCTCTCACACACACACACACATACACACACACACACACACACACACGGTTGCTTTGCTTCTTTGGCTTTAGACAGTTGTCAAAATCTTTATTTTCATGAATGTAGTTACTTAGTTACTCAGTGACTGGGAATGATTGTATATGATCTGGAAATGACCGGGAGTCTGATTTCTTATTTTATAGGGATGTTACAACTGCCGTGGGCCGTGTGTGTGTGTGTTTGTGTGTGTGTGTGTGTGTGAGAGTGTGTGTGTGTGTGTGTGTGTGTGTGTGTGTGTGTGTGTGAAATGAATTACTGGAAGGGAGGAATCTTCTCGGGGCCCCTAAAATGACGTACAGGCTCACAGTGACGCCTGTACTTCCACACCTTGGTACTTATTTATACGCTGATCATTTAAAATCTATCTGTTTGTCCATAAATCGGCGTGCATCTGTGATAGTGTAATAGTGAATAAAGGTGTGTAAATATTGTTGAAAAAGGGGTGGGGTCATTTAAACCCTGTTTCCCTTCAAAGGACCCAAACAAGATACCCAACCCCACAGCCACCTCCCCCCTCCCCTCACCCCCCAAATGGACCTCTATGTTTTCCCACGTGCGAGCTGGAAACCCTTTGGTGGATGTGTAATGTTTGGGTGACTTTCTGCAATCGTATTCACGATAGAAAAGCGTTCTGGCAATTGACACGCCAGGTAGTTTTAACTCTGGAGTAGTGAAAAAAGTTCGGCTTTCACAGGAGCCGCATCCCACAGCGGCAATGAAAATAATATTAGTCAAATAAGGTACATAATAATAATAATAATAATAATTATAAATATAATAATAACAACTGTAAACATATAGTCCAAGTCCAAGAGATCTGTGGAGCTTCTTCCGATGAAAATTCGCCGAATGCGTCTCCCGCAAATGCTTTTTGGGGTAAGGGCTTCCCAGCTAGATACATATGAACAGCAAGCCCAGACCGCAAAAAGATTCGCGAAAGACAAATTTCAGTCCGCTTGCAGATTAAGTCCATGACATCGAACAGTGACATCCAGGCGCCTCGCGCGTTCAGTCTCGCTTGTTTCCTACATCGCGCGCTGTGTGTGTATCCAGATCTCGGCAAGCCGAGGCACTGAAGGCTTCTCCGTGCCTAAAGTGTATTCCCACTCATTCACATTCTACGATTCACATTCTACGAGGGGGGCGGGGGTTCAACATCCAAAAGCCAGTGCGTTGCTTCCGAGCGCTCTCCACGGTCCTGAATTCACTCCTTATCCCGATAGTTTATTTCCCACCTATTTCTCCCCTTTTCAGTCCGCCTAGCGCCCTGCACTGTATGACTCGCCTTATAATACATCTTTCACGCGTGCAAAAAAACAAAACAAAACAAAACAAAAGAAAAACACACCACGGACTCTTTTTCTCGTTGCTCTGCGCTTCTTTTGTTGTAGACAAAATGTCACATATCCCCTCATTCGAGCTATCGCTTAGTGGTGCCATGAGAAGATAGTGCCGCTGGAGTGCTCTGGGTGGGAAGAGAGCAGTCTGTAATCTGCTCGCAATAAATAGGGAGCAGCAAGGAATCCTATTGCCTATTGGACCAAACAAAAAATCGTCATCCACCAATCGGTGTCTTGCTCATGTAGGGACCCCCCCTTTTTGAAAAAAATAAAAAGAAAGAAAGAAAGGGGAAACCAAATTGCATCCTAGTTAGCGCAAACGACCAGACATTCGCATAAAACAATGTTAAAAATGTAAAATCAAAATTTTGTCACGTCTCAGAGTGTATCGAGATGTTAATACTGCATCGTATACATTCACGATTGCGATCATATTGCTGGTTAAGGCCAGCCTATGAATGACGGTATACTGCCAGTTCTTAGGCTGTAGAAACAAATGACCATTAATAAACAGGTTCACCCCTTTCCAGGACAGTGTGTCATTCAAGAGAGCAGACCACCGAATCGCCCTCCACACGAACAGAACAACATGATAGGTTTCTGAAGCAGTTTCATTGCATGACCACAGAGAGTTCACTGGCTGATACCATTGAGTGGGGACATGGGGGTCCCCATAAACTACCTGCACAATAATTCAGATTTCTTTCACTGACGTAGCCAAAACTTTATAGCCGAACTCATTTAGTGCTGAAAGCAAGCTGGATGTATTACTTGCATTTACAAATTAAATTGCATTATCTTTAACAAAATGTTATTTAAAAATGTAGCACATGTTGCTACAACAAAATAAAATGAACAACAACAACAACAATTCCGGTGTCTTAAAGAATTTTACTTCTGTACTCACTAAACTATATTATCATCATTATTATTACTTTTACACCAACAAGTAGAAATAACTGAAACATAAAAGTAATATAAAATGGCAAGCAACCATTTGTTCCATCAGAATAACAGACCTAGTTTGTACAGTATTGGTAGCTGAATTTTACTTACCAGAGTATTCCTGTTCCTAAATCCACATAGTAATCATTTGTCAAAATGCACCACAAAGTCTCTGGCAATCCCTTTTTGGAACTATATGCAAGAAACTGTACTAGGTGGGAGGGTCACGATCTATATCTGGACCCCCCTCCCCGCCCGGTATACACATACACACACACACACACACACACCAGTCGGAACTCATCCCAAACCAAGAGCCTCCCTCCCGTCCCTTAATCAGAGATATTCTTCTCATGTCTTCGGTGGTGCAAGGGGAGGTTGAGGTGGCTCAACGCAAAGAGTAAAGGGCTAGAGAGATAACATGTGTAAATATCTTGCCCAAATGCCATTAAGTGGATTTTATTGGGTGGTCGTTTCGTCTGCGGTCGTCTCCAGCAGTCAGTCACGATTCTCCCCCTTCCGTTTGCAGCGCACAGCGACTGCATCTCCTGACGCAGCCAACGCGCCCATATTACTCACTATAGCAGTCACGACTCGGAGAAATCTGTTTTGCCATCAAAATTACACAGCCAGTATTGCATTATTTAAGAAGATCTTGGCCTGCATGGACTATTGGTGCGTTTAACAAAGAAAGCCACTAGGTATTTGAAGTCAAGGTTATCAACATTGTGTTTTTCGTTCCCCATGTCAGCAATCAGGGCTCTCTAAATACGAGTTTGCATTCCTGATAGCAACAATTTGCCAGTTTCAGTGTTTGTTTCTTTTGGATGATGGATCATCCAAATGGTAGGTATTCAAGAAATCTGACTAGGATCATGGATACTGTATCATGGATCATGGTATAAAACGTTGCACGACTCGTATAAACCTGAAATATGCTGTCCAAGTCGACTCTTACGAGCTACATTGTTGCGGCGTAACAGTGGCACGATAGATCAGGGTAGCGGCGTCTACCAACTGTTGTTTCTTTACGCGCAAGTCTTCTCACTCTCGAGCACACACTTCCACAGATTTGTACCAAATTTCGGATAAGTCTGTGTGCTGCAGACTTAGGGTTACAAACCTGTCGAGAGTACTGGCAGATGCAGTTTTGTGACTGCTGGTGATACTCTGTAGCCTAATTAACACTGATAAATAGAAAAGTGAACGCATAGGTGCCATCACTAGAGCAGCATTTCGGTTCATGGCAACGAGAAAACAGTCTGTTGCAGCGCTGTATAATGAAAATGACGTGGGCGGAAGAGTAATCCAAGTCAGACCGCCTATTGCCATATTATCTTTAGCTTCTAACTGCAAACTGAATTGTACGAACAATGCAGGCGGGAAAGCTGTCATGCGGACTTATGTACACGAAACTTAAGGATGCATTTCAAATGGGTCTGGAAAGCAGACTGCTTGCGCTGCTGCATCCATCAGCGGGTGGTAGCTATTTTAAAAATATGCCTAGTAGAGGGTAATTTTGGTGCAGGTCGGGCAGGAGCACAGGCTCCCCTTGACGCCACATTGTATTTTCAGCTCAGTGTGCAGCCTGTGTGTTCCCCTCTCATCGCATCGACTCCGGTGCAGCGCTTCTCCAGCGCCTCCCGGCACTCCTTCTTTCCCATGCATGCTTTCATCTAGTGTCCTCTTCATCTGTTAAACCAACATCACCCGGTGTTTTTCTGATGGTAGGGATTTCCCTTCGCGAACTTTCAGTTGTAGCGACGACAGAAAGCGTAAAAATGGCTCAACAGCGCCGTCAGACAAATGAGTTTGGTCTTGCTTGTGTGGTTGTCATATTTACGATTTGTGAGATTCCTGCTCGAGAGAGAGAAAGAGATGGCGTTTTAATTTCCGTGAAGCTGAGGGAAAAAAACATGAAGTTACAATCAAAGCTTGGATGAAGTCCATGCCAGTGGCTAAAATGTAGTTTACCCCTGCGTCGTTTCTGCTCTGTGGCGGGAATGGCTTCTGTATAACCCAACAGCATGCATGCACCAAACCCGGTTGCAATAATCAAACACAAGAAGTATATTGACTCAAACACCGCTTTGCACATGTACTTACCTATGCAGTGAGCCCTGGCTGGAAAGGGAAAACACACACATACACACACATACATTTTAAATCAATCAAACGTGACCACATTACACAAGATGACAATCAAATGCTGCCTTTGATTCACGTCTAACCTCAGCAATGTCCAAGGTTTCTCAGAATTGCAGTCCTTTTTATACTTGTGTTACCCCACTGCCTATTTCTGGAGCGCGATCAAACACTGCTGCTATTTTTAGCTCGCAGTACGAAAAAAAAACACTCACAAAGGCATCGCTCCGGAGCGTTACGTGGAGTGCATGCAATGTACATTAATTTCTGCCTCTCCAACTCCGTGCACGGGCTCCGAGTCGGTTCTGTTGCATCGATGCAGTGGTTTTTGTTTACAATACTGCCCTGATGCCCTTTTATTCTTTTGCCTGAAACAACTCGCAAAGTAATCGTTGGAGATCTGTTGTGATCGCGCATGGTTTGAGTTTATTCCCGTTTTCCTTCTCTTTTATCTCTCCCTCTCTCACCATTCTCTTCATTACACGCGTCTTACGCTGTGTGTCTCCATGCAACTTTCGCTTGGAAACTCAGGACGGATTCGCTGCTCAAGAGAGAGGGAGAGACCCCGCGCGCGAAAGACACACACACACACACACACACACAAATCAGCTTTACACTACGACTTCAACGCATTTATATAGAGCGCTACATATACAACAGTACACAGTAACAGTACTGCATATTAAACATTATACAAAAAATGATAATTAAGCCTTGCAGTCAGTCTTTTTTTTTCCCGCTGAAGGTTGCGTCAGTTACTAGGCATTGACGTCACATTTAGGTTTTCCCACTTTACTGTCTGTGGCTGTTGATTACAACCATCGCACACAGACGCGCCGGAATAAAAAACGGTGTTGTAACAAACTAAAAACAGATTTAAAAAGGGTTAAGAGATCTACTGCACGTTTTCTTTTAGTAGTAGAATATTATTATGGAATCGGTTCATGTAGTGGATTGCCGTCGCGACCAACTTGCTTTGCCATGGACGCATCCAGTGCAGGGAACACCATGTATCATTTCTTTGAACACCACAGAAGTACCCTGTAGCTGCTTGTATTGACCCAAAGCTTTGGAGCAAAGTGTGGTGTACGGACACTGATATCACAACGCATAAGGAAGCAAATTTTTCACAACGAGGCATTTATGCAGTATTAAATCTAAACATCCGACGCACTGTTTTGTGAAAGGGATAATGAGGTTTCTTGCTTCTAAATCGTGCAACCTGATACTACAGTCACAAAGCACCCCAGAGAACCTGAGAGCTAGAGTTAGCGAAGAAATTGAAATATGCAGCAAAAAGGGTAAATCAACCACACTGCACCCGAGACGTATCAATACCTCCACTGTCTGAACTAATGGACGCATGGTGTCGCCAAACGCCGCCACAGTTCTCCTTAAACCACTGATGTCGTCAGTTGGGTGCCTTACAGATTAATAAAAAAAAAAATCTTGGCAAATCAGAAAAATCAGATTTTATATTGTTTTGTAAATTTTATTAGGGCTATTAATTTAGTTAAGATTGATAAAGATCAATCTTTAGTTAGAGGTTATATTAGCCCATTATGCATATATAAGACACAATGTTTTAAGTTACTGAGAACAGTTGGCATTTCAATTTTTTTTTACCAACCAACCTCATGGGACTGCCTAAAGTACCAAGGCACTGTTGACTGTTTTACCACTTAACTTGTACACTGCTAATGGAAAACTCAAGAACATCAACAATACGAGAAAATAGTTGTAGTTATAAAATACTGTGTTGAGTGGAAAATCCATGGTTAATGGTATTATATGTAAATTGTGTTTGAACTCAGCAGATTTTGGCTATTAGTGGTAATAAAAAAGCAGGTTATGCTTCAACACTCTAACGCTAATTAACATCTACCTGTAGTTCACTGTCACTGTCATAGTATTGCTAAAAATACATTTGTTACGTGATTCCATGTTTCTTTTCCTAGAAACTACTCAACGAATACCTCTTAGTTTGGGTGAGATGTCAAATTTTAGAGAATCCTGTGTCTAATCTGGCAGTCATCTGGCAAATCTGTAACAAGTACTTAATTCAACCACTTTTAACTGCCCAGGCTAACCTCTAAATACCCCTGCCACATGGCCACGAGAAACCCAATCATCTACAGCTCACTGGTATGGTGTTGGGAAATGGTGGTTGTGGTCATATCACAAGGAAGCGTAGCACTGAACTTGTAGGATCTGATGTCTCTCCAGTTGGAAGCAGCTCCTAGGAGTATTGCTTTTGTGAGAAACGATTGAGCAAACCTACACTCAATAATCCCAGTTTCCTCAACAGAAGCCAGTATCAGAAGTACAGTAGCAAGCTTGTTTGCATCTAGTTGATGAATGTTGAAATGTGCCACATGCCATAGTGTGAGCATGGAAGTAAAGGTACACATTGCAGATCCAGTTATGTGAACCAGTCTCATAGTTGCATAATATACAAGAACAAAACTGGGTATTGAATAAAATACCATTATGTCTCTATCTAGGAAGAAAAAACATTTTGCATTACAATAGCAACTTATTGGGGGTTTAAAACTGGTAGGCCTTGAGCTCTGACAAGATTGGGTGTCAACACCAGAACTCAATGTGTTCTCTTGTGACATGGCCATCAGGATCCACAGATCTGATGTAGTTGCTGCCCACTCTAAAAAATTACATCAAGTGGGCAATCCTCTGCTGTGGGCAACTTGAGATAGCTGCCACAGGCAGGAATTCCTGGGGCACTTGATCAGACAAGTAGCTGCCAAACTTTAATAGGATTGCCAACAATACTTCACAAATGCACATGACACAGACCTGCATCCAACCCTGCCTTGATGTCCTCCATCCCATGCACTATCTGCAACTGCATGTGTGCATTGACCTTTGGTCTCTGCAGCTACATGCTCACACGTGTGCAAAGTGCACCATCATTCTCAGATACAATCTGAAATGCTAGCATGATTAGTTGGAGATTTCTAAGATGGGATAGCCAGATTTTACCAGGCTAAACAACGCCTGGCTCTGGGAATAATTACAGACTTGGTAGCCAGTGGGAAGACTGTGAAAAATGCTGATCATAACACAATGGTTCTGGAGAGGGGCACACACTCCAGCTCTGATAGTGCCAATAGCCTAGAGAGAAACAGAAGGATATGGACACTTGAATTCCATGATGAGAGCGAAGCTGAGATAACAAAATTCACTTGGTGGCATAGACAAGATGGAGGGACATACTATGGCGATGTTAGCACCAGTAGGTTTAAGGCAAATGTAGAGACAGACACAATCCTATCCCAAAAACCAGAGGACGCAGATGAACTGGTATGTATTTAGCACAGGCATATTAGAGGGACATACATGCTCTGACCCTGCTGATAGCTTGGGAGGATGATAAGGAAACAGAGGGACATAAATTTTCCTAACCAGTAAACTGAAAGACCATTCTAGCTATCATATACACAGCAGAGTGTATGCTAACAAATTAATCTAGACATTAGAGAACACTCTAAACTAGGAAGTGACATTGTAAAAGGGCTCAAATAAACAAATGCATACACTCACCCTTTTAAGTCAAGGAAGAGAGGGAAAAAGTCTGTCATGGTGTTGAAGGACATCAGACTCTATCAACACTTTGTAACCATAGTTACATGTTTGATTTAATTAATCAAGACCACATTTCTGACAGGAGTTACTTGTTACTTGAACTAAGTTTTGTTGCTTATATGTTTATTAAGTCCAAAGTTGAACGACACAAACTCAAATGTTCTTCTAATAAACCGTGTCATTCAGGTGACACCTTGCCTCCTCTGGCTAATGTTAACGTAGTTGTAAATTTTACTGAATTACCTAGAGGACATTTTGCCTCCTGTGCAGGTATTTACAGGCTCCTATCTAATGGAAAAGGGACAGAAATATATACCAGAAATAGACTGAAATGCCTGTTAAAATACTGTGGTTATTTGGCTCAAACAACACTTTTTCAAAAACATTTCAGGTCAGCTACCATGCATTCACATTTTCCAATAATAGAGCAAAGTGGTATATATCCAGTCACATATCCCTTTACTGATACCATCAAACTTATTAAACAGTATAACATTTTACATTAGCCAAGGCATGCACCCAACAGTTAACTAACATGACACTCTAAGTTTCATGCCACACAAACCAAATGTTTGTTATCTTTTTGAAGCTGATGATCATATTATCCCTCCAAAATTTATTTTCAGCTAATCAGCTAGCAACTGATCTAACCAGTGTGTTTAATATGAGCATGCCCAGTTCCACCTAGAGGCCAAAAAGGCTTTCACCTTTGCCAAGCAGACAAAACTGAGGCCAACAGGGTTGCCTCCCCAGGAACATCCGGGGTAGTATGTACTTCTGGGAGTGAAGGCCTCTGCCTTTTACTCTCATAACTGTGTTCTGTCATTTTATACAATCAAAAGTTCTGGTATAACTTCAACACCCCTTACATAATTATTAGCTAGGTTAGCAATCAGAACTGCACAATATGAAGAGTTTTTCTCAAGTTGCATGAATCCTGATTGAACATCTGTTGAAAGAAACATACACCCTTCTGGGACAGGATGGATTGGTCCACAAATGTCTTCACCTTCTACTATATGCTTTTCCTCCTATACCATTAGTTCTTCACACATTCCACATCCATCACTGGGCCACAGAGTCCTGCTTGTGGTCCTGAGATAATTGGCGAGATCTTTGTTTCCACTACTTATTTCACTGGTGGCTTTACTCAAAATGGACAGAGAGCTGTGGGACTCTCAGTCAAGTCACAAGTGCTTGTTGGTTTGGCAAGTCAGTGTTAATCAGTCTGTCTAAGATTTTTGGCTTAGTCTGCATACTGGGTGATTCTCACTGAAGGTTATGAGGGGTCAAATAAAAATAGTTACATACTGTATATAACTAGTTCTGTGAGACCTGCTTAACTGATGTTTATTATTTCCTGGGGAAGAATGTACTGGATTTCCTTTCTAAGTTCTGTGTCATATATCACATGCCTTTGTTCCAAGTAATTAATATGTATACAAATGTAACCAGTCATCGTACTATGGCCAGTCCTATTACTGAGAATCACTGCAAAAATCTACAAATTTTCACAGATGTAGCATGTAGACTGAAAGTATCATATTTACCTCAAAAATATGCCCAATTTGGAGAAACCATCATTTTGTATTAGTTAGACCAATTTGGCAAATAAGATAATACCATGTACTTGTCAGTCTGACACTCTCAATAAAATCTCCCAAACATTATGAGCAACAAAGTTAAGTTAAGCCTTGAATAATTCTTAATTCTTAAGTAAATAAACAGTGAGATTTGTCACACCAATGGTTTATTCTAGTGTTGCTGTTATCTAATGGGTCATCAATTAAATTCTTAAGCATATGTTTTTGTGAACATCATGATAATATTAATAATATTAATACTAAAGGGTTCAGCCTTACTAACTGACTTACAAACTGACTTATATAACATAAATTATGATGAGGACAATTATGTTAAAGGCTAGTTATTGCATCTTCTTTTTGCTTTAATAACAGTTTACCCAAAAAAGTATGAAGATGAGCATTATCTGCACACTGGCTGTAGGATTAATTTTAATTAACTTTTAGAATTGCTTTTCAATTTGTCCATCTGTCAGCAAGCTTGCTATTCCCTCACTAAAAAAATGATGTAGGCTGAGTTGCGAGCCAAAAATGCACCGCTGTCTTCTCTTCTTCATCAAATTGAAAATTGAATATTCATCCTTGTGGGGCTGCTTTCTGGAAAGCAAACAGGTGAAAGTCTGATGGAGCAGGTTCAGGATGATCAGGATGCTTTAACACCTCAAAACAAAGTTGTTGACAGTGTAGGCAGAAGTGTGCAGCCGTGCATTGCTGTGGAAGATCACAACACCCTTGGATAACAGTACTCTACGTTTAATAGACTTTGCCTCTTTAATCATCTTACTACAACAAGCACTGTTGATTGTTGAACCCTTTTCACCATAATGTGCCAATAGTGGCCCTTGAGAAATCCCGGAAAAATATAGACATCAATTTCCAGCTGCAATTGAAGATGTTTCCATTCCATACTTGGATACTTTACATGCCATTTACTCTCAGGATTGTAGTGATGAATCTATGTTTTGCTCCCAGTAATGATTCTCTTTAAGAAACTTTCACCTTCCTTAGAGTATAAGTCCAAATTTTGTTTGCAGATCTCCAAACACTCCTGTTTATGCTCTTTGGTGAGTTGCTTCAGCACCAGTTACCCTCAGATCACAAACATCACTGCATGTTTCTCTTCTTTCATGCGAATCATAAGTGGGCATCCATTGTTGCTGATGTAACACAATAACATCTGCACAACAGTGACTGGGGAGACAGTAGCCTTGAATGAAAACTGCTGATAAGACAGCAGCCAACAGAAATTTTAATATAAATAAAATGGCATATAAATAAATAGCTTATATTTAAAATAAATATTGTATAGCATTTTTTTAAGAATGAAAAATTTGTGGTTTTATTTTATAGTGTTAATGTCTTCATTTTTATACGACAGTAGAACTGAAATAGTTGTTGAAATAGTTTCAGTCTAATAGTGGAAATAAACCAACTTGTTCCAAATAGCTATTTCAACTGAAAATGCTTGACCAAAATTGTCCCATGTAAAACCACAAAGTATTAACATGTTCTTAAACATTTTCAAAAAAGAGGAATGTTGGTTTGATCTATAGTTTAATCTATAGCAACAAAGCTAGTCTTTCCCCACTCACCACTTATGCTAAAAATATTTTCAATTCAGCTGACTGTGGTTGGATCTTGCTCAAAACCTCTCCTCATTTAACCGATGCAAACTAGATATTTGGTTTTTAAAATAGAAAAAAACTGTGAAAACAGCATGTGAATTTTACAAACACTTAAAGGACATTAAAAGAAAACCACAGACATGTCCATAACAAATTACATAATTGAAACAAAATACTACAATATGATATAATTTATGTAACACTCGATCTCTCTCTCTCTCTCTCTCTCTCTTTCTTGTTCACACACACGCGCGCACACACACACACACACACACACACACACACACACACACACATATATATGCCAATCACATCACAGCAACTCAGTGCATTTAGTATTTTGATCAAGATGATCTGTTCAAACTGAGCATCAGAATGGGGAAGAAAGGTGATTTATGTGACTTTCAATGTGCATAGTTGTTAGTGCCAGATGTGCTGGTCTGAGTATTTCTGAAACTGCTGATCTACTGGGATTTTCAAACACAACCATGCCTAGGGTTTACAAAAGATGGTCAGAAAAAAGAGAAAATATCCTGTGAGTGACATATCTCTGGGTAAAAATGCTTTGTTGATGCCAGAGGTCAGAAGAGAATGGCCAGACTGGTTTATGCTTATAGAAAGGCAACAGTAACTTAAATTACATCTTGCAACTGAGATATGCCGAAGAACATCTCTGAATGCACAACACATTGAATTGTGAAGCAAATGGGCTACAGTAGTAGCAGACCACACCAGGTGTCACTCCTGTCAGCTAAGAATAGGAAACCAAGGCTCCAATTCACGTAGACTCATCAAAATTGGAAAAATGTTGCCTGTTCTTCTGATGAGTTTCAAAATTACGATGGTAGTGTCAGTATTTGGCTTGAACAGCATGAAAAAAAAAACAGCATGGATCCATCTTGTTCTGTATCATCCATTAAGACTAGTGGTGGTGGTTTAATGTTATGTGGGATATTTTCTTCACACACTTTGGACCCCTAAGTACCAATTAAACATCATTTAAATGTCACATCCTACCTGAGTGTTGTTGCTGACCAGGTTCATCCATTTGTGACCAGAAGGATAGTGAGCCATGTCACAAAGCGAAAAATCATCACAAACCGGTTTCTTGAACATGGCAATGAGTTTCCTGTATTCAAATGGCCTTTAGAGTCACCAAATCTCAATCCAATTTTGATTTGGGATGGGGTGGAAAGGGAGATTGTATTATGGATGTGCAGCTGACAAATCTGCAGCATTAACATATCAATATGGATTAAAATTTTGAAGGAATGTTTATAGCACCTTGTTGAATCTATGCCACAATGAATTAATACAGTTCAGGAAGTTCATACATCTTTATGATGTGCAAATTAAGCACAAATTTCACAAATTGGCACAAATCTGCAAGATTGTTTCCATTATATCAGTGTGAATCTTGTGTGATTTTTGAAACATTATAAGTTTACCTTTAACAGCTTTGGTGCAATAATGGAACATTTTACCTAGTTTATTGAAGACTATGAAATAATTAAACTTTAGTTATCTTTTAAGGGATTTAGAAATCCCACTGGAAAATATGATATAGCAAACATGATGCACATGTATTTCATATCTCTTGTACACAAAAATCTACACATCTTTGGTGTGTTGTCACATTACCTCTTTAGTTATAGTTATAGCAGAAGCAAGAGGAATAAAAAAAATGTTGATTTGGAAGTAAAACAGACAGTTTTTTAAAACTATATTACAGAGATTTGTTAAGAATATAATATGGTGTTCGCACAGAACATTTAAATCTTAAATGTTCGATTTCATAGAATGCATTGTGGAAGTTAAACAACTGATACCTGTACTCCATTAATGCTAGGGTATAACTGCAGTGACAGTTAGAAAGTGTAAATATCTTTTTTCTTGGCTTCAGTGTTCTCCAAAATCCCTTGAATGTATTTCATTCATGGGAGCCATTGTTTTGCATAGCTGGTAGTTTTGCTTCACTGATCTTGTGACAGAAAGAAGTGATGTGTTTGGCTTTTCAGCCACTCTGTGCCACATAATTTGCTCAAATGAGTAAAAGTTTCCCAAAAATGGGAAATATATATAACAACCAAAGTGAAAGGATTTATATACATTTCAGGGATTATTGACAGCAAGAGTGTGATCTTTCCTTTTTGGACGATCCTGCAGAGAAGAAATTAGGCACAAGGAAACTCTGACCTTTTGTACAACACACTGAATATAATCAATATCGCACATTTATTTACATTTAAATAGGGAGCTAGAACTAGTGAAGAATATTAAATATGTAATATATTGAATAGCATTTTGCTTTAATAGTAAAAAATATAACTCTTTGTTTTAATATGTATTACTAGTGTGGTCTCAGCCTGTAAATAAACACACATATGTGGATATACTGTAGGCCATGTTTGTGTGAGTGTCACACACATACACACACACAGGTCATAGGAAAGGGCAAAGGACTCCTGTAGAGGAGCTTCAGCTGCCTTTCTGAAAACTACATTAAGGCAAGGCAAGGCAAGTTCATTTGTAAAGCACATTTCATACACAATGGTAATTCAAAGTGCTTTACATAAAAGAGAAGAAAATAATTATAAAAAGAGATAGAAAATAATAGCAGTAAAACTTTTAAAATTATATAAATTTGATTTAAAATAAAAATAAAAACACTTAAAACTTCTTAAAATTTGATTTAACACAACACACAACGCTACGCCAATACTTTGTCAGCACCATGGAGAGCGCTAACAAGAACTGCCAGAATTCTTGTAGGTTAAGAATGAATGTTTCTCAAAAATGCATCCGAAAACTTTAATTGTAGTTCATGTAAGTTGAAAGAATAAACGGCAATTACTTTCTCTTTTAACATGATATCATTTGCTAAGCTGTGTGATGCAGCTGCGTGTACTTAATGGTCCGTAAGCTACTAAGAGCCTTTAGTTTCTACAAGCTGACCAACACACAAACAGTTCCTAAACTCTTTCTGTTTTCTTTGTGAGCAACATAACAAGGAAGTGTGTTTATTACAGGTAATCAGCGTGTCTGGTCTCTTTGGAAGGGTACATCGAGGCTTGTTATCAACACAAAATGGACACCACCTACTGTTTTGCTCGCTTAAGTAGACTGGACTTCGCCGTTTTTTACAGGTCCCATTAAAAACATCATCCAAAATATTTGCACTGGGTTCCTCACACATGTTCCATTTTCCTTTGTTTGATGTCAAACCCCTCCCTGCCCTCCACTCCCCCCCATCTGCTCACTTCTTTCAGTTCCTCTGCCATGGCCATGGACGTTCTAGGAAACGGACACGCTGCTCTGGTGGTTTCAATTGAACAGGACGGGGGGGGGGGGGGGGGGGGGGAATCAAAATTGATGAAGGGGTTGTTTGAATTTCAAGCTTAGATTAAGGATCTCCGCCCTTATAGCCCTCTCTCTCTGTTTATTTTTCCGTCTCTCCTGCCTAAATGATGTCAATGGAAGCCGAGCTATAGAGCTATTTATAGAACCCCCCCCCCTCCCATCAGAATCACATGATTCAGAGCCCAAGCACAATAAACTACCTCAAGAGGAGAGCGTGCATGAATAGAGACGGTGAATATTTATGAACGGGCAGGCGGGTGTCACATGATGTTCCTTGTCCATAAGATGTTAAATTTGGTGCTGGAAACTGATAACAGCGACTGAAACGCAGGGTGTTTCCACAGTGCCCTTTCCCCATCTCTCTGTGTAACATATCATTCATTCATTCATTCATTCATTCATTCATAGGGCAAAGGCGTGTGCAAATTTCACAAGCAGTTCAGCAAAACACACAACTTCTTATGCGTGGCTGATAGAAAAGAAGGATAAAAGAAATCCCAGGAACCCGCTTTCGTTATTGATCCAGTGTTTGTGCCAATGTTGCGAGATCCTTCCCAATAAATCCAACCTGCTCTCTACATTCACACGCAGGCCTATTACGTAACAGGTCTAAGTCTACCATTCCTGTAACACACACACACACACACACACCATTCAAATAGATCTCATCCGAGATTAGAAATAATGGACAGACAAAATTTATTACTGAACGCGTACATTTCTTGATTTCACTTCTACATATTCACTCCACCTGCGATCATGGATATATGCATAGGTTAACTCCTATCTGATTTATGACCCAAACATGCATCTGCAAGCGTGTTTCGCTGTGCTAATTACTGCACTAGACTGTGTAGCTTGAAAGGCCACACGTGTGTAGACCACATCTCCTTCTGGTCCCTGGTTGACATGTTAACACTCACTGGCTTCTATATTTAGTAAGCCTGCCAGTGCTGTTACTATTCCAAGCATTGTATATGAGGGGGCGGATGCTATTCGTTCACGAATAAAGGATAACATAAGCTTTATACGCTTCCTCGCGGCACTTCAGCCATACTCTTATGTGTCGTGTGGTTTTTTCTTTCTTCTTCTTTTTTTTTTTCAGGTTTCAGCAGTAATGAACTGCTGTGATTCGTAACGGTGCACACAAGCAGTGCTGCATCTCCATCTTCTCCAGCTGCCACAGTAACATACAGCTCGGTGTGGGGATGTATTTTGTGTCTTGACAGCAAACCGCAGTGTCTAGTAAATAGTCACGTGATGGAAAAAAAAAAATCAACTTGAACATTAGTAGTGTGGGAAAAAAATCTAAATCCATACGAGATTCATCATCGTGTTTTATAACATCTATCAGTGTCAGTACCCTGAACACATTGTTTCACATAATTTAACACATTGAGCACATTGTTTCACATACTGTAATATAAATACCCTCGCCCATAACAGGCTTACATCTGCTCGTTTTGTGTTTGAGATTGTCTTTTTTCATTTTTAAATCTCGAGGGTGGGACACCATGTTTGTTAACGTCTAAGCCTCACATGTGACCTGGAATAAGCAACTCGAGTTCAACAGGGTTAATAAACTGTGTATATATATTTAAAGGAGCATGAGATCAAAATATTTTTTATAACTTGCAAATTCCAAGCAAGATCAATCTTCATCACAACACAGGATTCATATGATTAAAAAACAAAATCCTGCTTTGAATGTGACAAAGCATGTCTTTTTCTTTCCAGATTGGGGGCATCAGTGGCATTTATGGAGTGCTTTGGGAAATACCTTGTATACTTTAATAACCGCATACTAGCGTGCTAAACAGTATGTTAGTAAGACTCACTAGGCTGTGCTAGTTAGTATGGCAGTATGCGGTTTCGGATGTAACTATGGTCACGAGTCTCTATGGTGACGTTTCACTTATCACTCAGCGCCACCTACCGCCAGCACATCAGATCTGCTCCGGGGAAGCACTGAAAACTGGACGTTATGAATGAGAATGTTTTTGTTAAACACTAAAGAACGATATTATTAATTATCCTTCTGGTGGGAAAATAGAAATAAGCGACTTAGTACACGGTTGCAGAGAAAAGCACTGAAACGAAAAACAAGGCGTTTTGCTTACCATGCGTATATTTTCTGTTTGTCCAAGCCATGTAACACTAAATAAGGACAAACGTTTTTAAAATCGCCCACTGCACATGAATTTATATTCATAATATTGGGTCTAAAAATAAACACCCAGGTCTTTTCTTAGCAACAAAGGAGACGTCGCGCACAAGTTCTGGTCTTGGTCGCCATCTAGTGGTACGAGGTTTTTATGATTTTAAATAACGTTAGGGGTCATTGCAGGGCCACAGCTATCCAAGGTAATGCTCTTTTTGTGCATTGTAACGACAACACTGCTTTATTTCGGCCCGATATCATGATGAGGCAGTATGTGCATTTTACTGAACTACTGAAAAAAACAACACCCTTAACTCTACATCTCCTTAGAAAATAACTTTTTAGGCTCAGCTAACATTCCACATGCTCAAGTCATAAGTTGTGTAAGTCCAATGGGGGAAATCATTAAAAAGAAAAAAAAAAAAAAACGTCAGAGCAAGCTAAAATGGCTATGTGTGAATTGATTACTTTGCCTGCGGTGACGCAGGTCTCCCGTAGGCTTTCACAGGGCAGAACACATGGCACAAGTCAGAAACAATTGTGTTATAATTCAGTGATGCGTTATCAGACAACAGTTGTCCTGTCATTTACAATACTGTGTTCAAAATCGTCATGATTTTCTAGTATTCCAGGGAACACTTGCTGCTCCATACAGCACAGATTTGTTTATTTAACAACACTATACATATTTGATTCCTAAAATATGTAGTGTAATGGCCATTTAAATTCAAGTTAAGTTCTTCAAGTCTACACATCATGAAAGAAACACACCACTTTGAAGCCTAAAATAACTGGCAACATATTCCTGCAAATGAGGAGATATCCCTGGCTTGCAAGCTAACAGGCAAATACAATAATGTTAAAAATTCATACTTCAGAAAATATTCCTAGAATATGATGAAATTTAAACGTGTTTATTCTTGTAGCTGTAAACAATTTAAAATCTACATACTACAGAAGGTCAGCTTTGCTATGCTGTACTACTTACTATTTTCTGCACAATATTTTATAAAATAAATGTAAAAAAGAAAATCCAGAAAATCCTAGAAATTTCTTTGCATGATCTTTTTTCAACCAAAGAGCAAAAAAAATAGACAATATTGCAATGACAGTTAATTTTGTTAAGTACATGCAGAAATGAGGAGAGTGGATTTTGGTGTCTGCAAAATTAAGTACACAATTAAGCAGTGCTCATTAATGAGCAACACAGAACGAAAAGTGTACTTTATTTTTCTTCTTTTGTTTATGGTTTCAACTTTTGCATCCCTATTAACAAGCAGAACCAGCCACTGTCAATAACAAGCAGAACAAATTCAGTTGAAGTATGCTTGTCAATTATAAAAACTAGAATAACTGTTTTATGCAAAATACTTAAATACCTAATCCGACTGCTGTAAAATACAGTATGCATGCAAAATTTTAAAGTTTACTTGCAAAATGTAAGAACCAGTCAATATTTTAAACTAAATTATGGCAACCATCATCTACTTAAGGATTATCGAGGACCACATCACTACAAATACTACACTCTGTTTTTTACTAATTAAAAATTACAAAGCCCAAAGTGAGGGCCTAGGTGGAGATAATCTTAAATATCTTTTTCCAAAAATTACCAATGAGCAGATTTTTTTTGACTCAACTGATTTATAATAAAATGCAATTCCAAACAAATGTATCTTACAAAGTCATGTGAAGACACCATCAAACAAAACACTGAAAAACTTGTAGATGGAAAAAAAAAAAAAAAAAAAGAAGAAGAAAAAAAAAAGAGATCTGCCACCATACAAATACAATCAAAAAGTACATATTACACAATTGCTTTGATTTTATCATCAAAAAACACAACCAAAAAAAAAATAAAAATAAAAAACAAAGTATGATTTCAATACTACATTAAGAAAACAGAGGAGCAAACCTTGGGAGGGATAAAGTACAGTTAAGTGGGAAGACTAACAGGACTGATGTCAGAACAGTAGAGATGCTGGCATGTGGCAGATCTGCAGCTGTGTAGATGGATGGCTAAAAATGTTATATAGTCCTCCTTCAGTAAATCCGTCCTCGACTTCTGTTTCCTCGTCCAAAACCTCTGCCTCGGCCACCTCTGAAGCCACCTCTTTGCTCTGAGAAGAGAGAATGAATTGTAAAGACTATGACCTACTGTCCTCCAACTGTCCTTTAAGTCACTGTTCACTGCATATAGGCCTGCGTATATATACTTGTGTATGCACCATTTTTTATTTGTTAAAATCTGTAACTCAAATGAACAGATTTTTCCACACGAGGACCAAAACCTAGTTAATAAATAGGAGGAAATTTCTTTTGACAGATGCTACCAACACAGTTGAGATAAGAAGTTTACATACCATTATCATGAACGTCAGGGCAATATTAGGCTTTCAAAGATTTCTTTGCACTAGTCTGTTTCTGGGTAACAATGATTGTACAACAGCTTTAATACAAGAAATCTGTAAAAATTTAAAGGACAAGATTTCATTTAATTGCATTAATTTTTTAAACATTTATTTTCTGATAAAAACTAGGTTTTCTGATAGCACGCGCGCACAAGAGTCAAAATATACATACACCCAATTAGAATAATAATTTAGCGGTGTTGCGATTCTTGAATTGATTGTTAATTTTCCATGCCAAAGACATCTAAACTTGTAGTTAATGATCGAGATCGATTTAAGCTAGTGGCTTCACAGTGCCTTCATATAAAGCATTTGTTTGATAGCACTTGTTGGATTGATCAACACAGTACAATGGAAAAGTCTGAGTAGCCCAGCACAGATCTGCTAAAGAGGATGGTAGATTTATACAATCAGGAATTTCTCTTCTAAACAGCAGCAGATTTCAAGATCATTTCAGACAATTGTACATAATTACAAGTTATTGACAAGTGAAGCCACTTAGCCAAAGTCTGGAAGAAGGCACAAACCATCTCCTTCAGCTGTGAGGAAATGGTCAGGAACAACCCAGGAATAACACAGGCCCAGGAAGTACAGGAAGCTGTAGTCCATGGTCAAGTGAACTTTCTATCACCATGGACTGAAAGGTTTCCATCCAAGAAAGAAGCCCCTGCTCCTTCAGCCTTCACTAAAGCTGACCACATGAAAAAAAGCCTTTTGGAGGAAAGCTTTACCCAGGAGTGTATAAAGGTGAGGCATTCAACCCCAAGAACCCTGCACCTGTTTAGCAGGATGGTGGTGGTGTCATGCTTTGCCACTGTTTTGCTGCCAGTGGAACTGGTGCATTTCACAGTGGAGAGAAAAAGGAGAATGAGGACTACCTTAAAATTCTTCAGCATAACCTCAAACCACCATCTTGACAGTTTAAAATTGGACAAAATTCAAACAGGACAAGGACACCAAACATCAAAGATGGTTGTGTTTTAGGAGCCTCAAATTTGTGGACCATGTTACGAAGTAAGGTATGTGCCAAGAAACCACCAAATTTAATTGACCCGTACCAAGTCTGCCAAGAAGAGTGGTCAAATATTTTGCAACAAGCTTAGCAATGGCTACCAAAACTGTCTGGAAAAATGTAATCTTGCTAAGGCACATTCAACCAGATACTAAGGTGTGCTGTATGTATAATATTTATCCTGTGTTAATAAAAAAATAAAAATAAATTAAAACTTGTGCACCAACCCTGTAATTTATTCCAAATTGTATAAACAACCCCCTTCTGGCTACGATTCACAACACTGAAATTGTAAGGACCGGGTAGTCAAACTCACCATAAGAAAAGTTTCCAATACTAGCACTGTATTTTCCACTCGGGGGGTTATATATTTGCCGTGCATCCCTCCTGGGCAACGGGGAAACTTTCTTTCCAATGTCTCCTGTAGGCACACCCTCACCAGAAGATCGTTTTTGCCTATAGGATGCATAACTGAGTTGTCAAACTACGAGTTCTGAGGTTTAGCATTGCAAAGAAAAAAACAAAAACTTGCCAGCAGGGACAAGGAGCTTACCCCACAACGGCCGCTGCCTCAGTTTTTTGCACTGGTTTCCAGGACAAAGTGACAGTGCTCTTATACGATGGAGGGTTGTGGAAGAGATCCTTAAACAGTCAGCAAGATTATCATTTAAAAAAATATAATAATAAAAACCATAAAAAGCAACAAAAAACAGCACTAGCTTTATTTATTTTTCCCTTTTACTCTTCCTTTTAAGATTTCTGCCCAAGCATTACCTTGATGAGAACATTGATGTTGCTGGTAATTTTTAAAGCCACCACTTTGATTTTATTCTATGGGAATAAAAAGCACAAGTTTGTGAACAATTGTAATAAAATACACTAAGCCAAAGATAAGTCTTTTAAGCATTCAACAAATACCTCCTCAGTCTTTAGAGCATCACCCGTTTTGCCTTGCAAGGCCACACGGAGCTGGCGAATGTACACTTGCAGCCCTCGTGCAAAGTACTGCAGCCTGTAGATTCAAATACATGCATGAAATCACAGCTTGAATGATATAAAATCACACAATTGTCAATTTAATTTGGCAAGCTAGGACCTACCTGATCTTGAAATCTTTTAATTTCTCAGCATTAACCTTGTCAATAAGAAAGTCTGGTAATTTTTTGCCAAGCTGATGGAAACTGTAGAGGAGGCACTCCACATAGCTGAACTGGAGCTTGGGTTCATCATTTCCAGCATTTTCTCCATTCTCTTCTTCAGGGGGCAAGGGCATGAATTCCTAAACATCAGGGAGAGGGACATGGTTTGGTAATCATTTATCCTCCTTCTCTTAATTAAAAGATAATTAAAAGCTGATGGCTCGTGTGTCTGTAGGTACCACCATGACATGTTAACACGACTAGATCTTCCAGTTGGATACTGGATGTTGAAGACTGACGGCTTAGGAATGTTGGAATATGACTATGGATAAGTATTGAGTGCAGATGTAACCCACCATAGGTCGTATTTATTGTTCTTTGGCTTATTAATGATTGTCCCAGTTAGGTAAATGTATGGAGGTGAGAGTAGATACCTGTGCTCATGAGCAACTGCTGATTGAATAAAATATTTATTTGGCCATTTTCAAGCATTAGATAGTGATTTCCTTTTTTGGCTAGATTTCTACCACAATACTGCTATCATCTACATGCTAGTGGTAAGAGGCTGCAAGCTGGAGTTAAATTTTTACAAATAAAATGTGCCTATAAGTATCCAATGTTAATAATTTGACCTTTACTGCCTCATCACATGCAATTTAAGATCTAATTTAAAGGAATCTATCAAACACAAACATTCTAAAATAACTTGTCAGGAAAACTACCTGTGGATTCTACAGGCAGAATTATTATTTTTTTTAAACACATGTCTCAGAGTAATTTTCTAAAATCCAGTGTGATTCAATTTGATGTTTAAAGTACAAATTGGAGGAATGTGGAATTTTAGTTCTACAGCTGAGTATGGGTTTTACCAAAAGTTTCTCAAATAGCATCATGAGGTTGGATTCGAGTTTGTCCATGTCGCCACAGAACGGACTCATCTCAGCCAGCAGTTTCAGCACCTGAAAAAGAATGATACGGGATCAGTATATCAACAAAACAGATCAATTAGTTTTTAACTATACCATTATTAGTCACAACATATTGTAGGACAAGACAAAATCAACAGCATTTTGATGACTGACAAATTTTTTAAAATTCTTTGAATGATCAAATATGAATTAGATATTTCAGAGAACAGATGCGTCCACATTAAAGTGACTTGTAATTACAAATGTTAACTTCCATAAAAAGCAAATCCAGTCTGCCTTAAAAAAAAAAAGAAAAAAAGATCAATTTAGTTTGTGAACATAGCCTTATACTTAAGGTGCTTACTTCAAGCTGGATATCAAGTTCTGCTACAGGGCTGGTGAGCATGCTGAGGTTAGGCAGAACATGTTCGCAGAAATATGTCACAAACCGTGTGGAATGCACATTTTTCTGTGGGGATCAGAAGAGAAACAATTTTTAAACATGACAATAATCCATTATTTCTCATTAA
>JAQMYG010000012.1:20166679-20178610 GCA_030014215.1 Clariallabes teugelsi | reverse complement strand
GGGGGGGGAGAAAGCAATTTCCCTCTGGGATTAATATAGTTCTTTGAATCTTGAATCTTGAGTTCAGGTGAGCCCAAAAGTGTGCATCATTGCTGATGAACAGGGCTGTCATATTCTCTTCTCCAGGCATACTGAGTTATTGAACAAGTGGCATTGTGAATTACAAAGTTAAGCAGCACAGACATTGTGCTGCCTTGCACTGTTTATGGTTCTCTCTTCTGTAAAAACCCAGTTCACGTTCATACAGCACTGAGACGTTTTGGAAACAATAGACCTCCTGGAAATTCTACACTTTGTGAATATTCGCAGTAAGTAGGATAAATGTAAATAAACACAAATCATAAAGACGAAATATAGGTTCACAGCAGTAGTGCTTACTGATTCTAGGAATGTATAGTTTAATGTAACAAAAAAAATTGGACTGATTTGGAGGTTTGAAGTATAAACCACACTGACAACCTCAATTGGTTTAAAAATTTAAAATTCCCAGTTGAAACAATTGCCATTGTTAATTCTTTAAAACTGGATACTTTTCATCAGAACAATTTAAATTACATTATGCCACCTCTAACTCAGTATATGTAACAATATTAGAAGAATCAGTACAAGTCCCTCAGCTGTTATATTAATCTTCACAAAATCTAGTTTAAATTGTTCTTTCATTTTGTAAAATCTAAAAGTAAAAAGGCATCTTTTTATATTATTTGAAAAAATTTCCCTAACGCTCCTATACCCAAGTAGGGCATTTCAGATGAGCATGTGTGCCTGTACAGGTTTACACCCACCTATTCCAGATACTTGCATTGGAGAGTTGCAGAGATGGTGAACTGGCATGAAAGCGAGCCAGGTCTGACAGCACCGGTGAGCTCATAAAGCGAGGACGACGAAAAGATCCCATCATACACTGAAATTGAAGTCCACAAGGTAAAAAAAGAAAAGAAAAAAAGAATGCAAGTAAGCGAAAAAAAAACTCAAGTCAACTTGTGCTTCCTTTGTAGATATGTACTCACGTGAGGGAAAGTGGGTACAAAAACGGTTACAAGAGCGTTGTTTACACTGTATATATCTGTGGTGACTCAAAATGATAGATATGCATGTCATACTGAAAGCCACATAGAACGCCTGTGAGAGCCGAGCTCACTTCCTTTAGTCTAAACTCTTCCTGCCTAAACCATGCATGATGATGTACCACCCATGGCTGTTGTTTATGGCACACAGTATGCATTATTAACACATTATATATTTTATTGAAATAATGGACTTTCATTTTCTGTTAATAGAATTCTGATACTGTGTATGAATGTGAATATGACTGCTGTCTCCCTCATGTCATCTCTGCCTCATCAACTCATGCATGCATATTTAATGAATGTGTTGTACATTTCTGAGTCAGGCCATACTGCTCACACATATCCAGACAGCAATCCACCCCAGTACACTGTAGCTTAGTCAAACACACACATCTAATACAATGTAGACAGTCTAAAAAAAGTTTTCCAAAATTGCGCGCTGTGTTAAAATTCTTAATGTACAGTAACTGACTTAAAAAAAGGCATGTTTCCTGGATGCATGAATCTGGCAGTGAGTAGCTGGCTGGCAATAATATGGTACATTGGAACTTTGTATTGTTTAAAAACAAAGCTGCAGACTAGACATTTCCAAGAAACCAATTTCCTAAAACTGTGATCAGATTGACGCATTACACAGTCTAAGTAAATGCATAGCAACAAGACTGTAAATGAAAACGAAAGGCACTCTTGCTTGCCATCTGGTAAACATGGGCATGTAAGCTTGGCAAGCTTATTCCCAGTTCTGTTGATTAATGAGCAGCTTTTGGGTTCTTGGAAACACACTATAATGATAACTTGCCTATGAAAAGACATGATATTTATCAACATAACCTTACATTACAGACCTCCACTTATGATGCCATGCCTTCAGATGCCAGCTAGGAGGTACTAGGATTTGTAGTTTTCTTACATTTGGGCTTTTTTTGTGTTCAGGCATTTAGAGTGAACCTTTTGATCATTTTCCGCCACTGTCAGTAGAGGACATTCATGAGGATTCAACTAGATAATTGAATTAAACCCACAGGTCCTATGACTGAGAATGGACCTGATTAGATCAAGTAAGCTTAGCTCAAATGAGAATGATGTTAATGATTTAGGAAAATGTGAATTTTGAATAGCATTCAGAAAACAAGCCATTCTTGCTTTGCTACAACTAAAATAATAATAATAATAACAATAATACATAAATGGTGACATCTCCCTGCTGAAAAAACACAAGTTAGACTGATCAGCTACCAGATGACACAAAGAGCTGGTCATGCTGGTAGACTATCGTTCCAGCTGCTAAATGCTGGTCATGTAATGATTTTCTGCTGAATACCTGCTACTAATTTAACATTGTAAATTAAATTGTAAAAAAAAAATAATAATAAAAATAAAAAATACATTTTAATACTTTTAAATATTTAAAATTTAAATATTAAAGTATATTAAAGTAAATTTACAGGACAATAAGCCAATTGTTAAAAAAAAAAAAAAAAAAAAACACATGCATTTGGTGATTGGTTTAGTCAAGTAATCAGGAGCCTGGAAAATAGCTTGGTTCATCTCCTTGACCAGCTCAGGCTGAGTTTTGGAAGCTGATGAGAAAATAAGCTGCAGGTCAGACAGCTGAAGTTAGAATTATTATGAAAACGCTCAACATAAATTTGTGCTTGGCTAAAAAAAAAAAAGGAATTGATGTAGTTTAAGTGCAACATAAATGCTGTCTGAGTTGCTCAGACTGAGAGCATCAGGGCACTTTTGCTTCAAATGGACAAAACGTGAGTTACTGTAGGAGAACAGCAGCAGCTGCAGCATCTCACGTTGCGAATGCACTTTGCTTCAACTTCTAAGCGGCGTATTCACAACAACAAACAGGAATAAACTCACTTTTAGCAAAAGTAGGCTACTGTATCTCCGACAACTGAGCTGCCTGCCTACACACACACACACACTCACCGAGTCCTGGTCGCAGCAGGAATAAAGTTGCCTCAGCTTTTCTCACACACTCCTCTCTTAGAGCATATACACCAGTACTAATCTCAATCTCTGCCGAAGTATTAAAACAACAGACACAGCAATAAGACTGAAATGCTACTGGTTAGAAGGCGATGAAGTGAGCTCCGAAGTAGCTCTGTGTGTGTGTGTGTGTGTGTGTGCGTGTGTGGGAGGAGTTAGTGTGTCACACACTACTGCTTCACTTGATCTGCACACAAGTGGCACTTTTCATGACAGTATACGCGTTATGCCTGTTAATGTGAAGTTTAGAGTCTGTGTCCTGTTCATCATTAGTAATGTGCTATCTCACCCAGCCACGCCGCCTCCTCGGACCTCACAGCAGTGCATCTGTTTCACATAAACGTTCTAAGTGATTATTAGTCCAAATAATACTGTTAAAAATAGATCTCTCAAAGCTCCAATGGCATGTGTGCACAGGTGCGAGTGTAAATAAGACACCGAAGGAATGGGACTGGCAATAAATTCAGCTTTTGGGTCTGGGTTCACACTAGTCGTTTATAATCATTTTTATTTCTTTATTTTCATTTTATTCTTAGCTCTAAGAAAATCGAACAATCAATTTATCGTTCGATCGATCGATTAACCAATCAATCAAGCAAGCAATCAGTCGATCGATCAATCTTATATACAGTGCACAGCTGAACAGGTTCAGTTACTATTCCCATCACACATTAAAATTGCAAAATGGTATCTCAGTGATGGTGCATGTGACAGGGTATTAGTGCCATAGCGGATATTCGTGGTTTGCTTTGGAAATGTCTGGATGATAAAAGAAGTCAGAGGAGAGTGGCCAGACTCCTTTCCACCCCTTAATAATTACTGGAGCTGTGACAACTACCTTACTTCATATTATTAATTATTTAGAGGGGCAATAATAAAAATACCAAAAGAAATCTTAAAAATTTTTGATGATAATGATGATGATGATGATAATGACGCCTTTACTGTTTTTGTCATAATACAATAAAACATTAAGACAAAGTAAGTTAAATCAAGACAGTAATATTTGAAAGTCTATTATAGGATGCATTTGCATCTTCAGGTTAAGTCTACTAAGCATTTTTTCCTCCACGCTTTAACTTTCATCAGTTTCATCTTCTTGCTTCTTGTATATAAACCTAAGTTTAGAAACTCTGCTGAGTCATTACTGAACTTATGACATCTGGCACTAGGCTAATTGTTCACAACTCTGAGGATTATTCTGGTATCTGCGTCATCAGCTGTACTCGGTTTATGCAGATGATTTGGTTTGTGCCAAATCATTTTGACCTTTATATTTCTTTCTTTCTTTCTATTTATTTATTTACTTGCCTACTTTCTTACCCACCAGAAATGTTTAAATGACTCGGGCAGTGGTTTGGAGTTTTGTAAGGTTAACCGGTTGAATAAGAAATAGGGACGTTATTAAAAATAGGGACGTTATTAATACTGTAACTTTTAGATTACATACGAATACTAAAATAAAATATAAATAGCCTGCTGTATTAGATTAGTAAACCCCACAGCATGAAAATATATGCAAATGAACAGTGGTCAATACAGGTTCTTTGTGCACATAGTCTAAATACAATTCCATAATAATGTTAACATTGCTGTCCGTGTACCCCACTTAGGACATACAAACGTTCAAATTATTTATGAATGCAACCACAATTAATCATTAATCGAGATTCTTTGCATAACTCGTTTATTTAGCACACAAAATCTACATAGTCGCTGCAGATTGCCTTTATAAGGGACAGGAAAACTGAAGCTTTCTGAACTTCAAATGAATCGATTGAATCGCTGCAAAAATTGTCATTGTTTGAAGGACTGCACGTTGGTGACATCTAGTGGTCAAACATGTTTAAATGATAGAGGCATTTTTCTTAAAAAAAACTTTAATAATTTTTATTACTGTATATTTACATTGTTTCTTTTTATTATATATAGGAAAGGAATACCAAGACTTACTACCTTCAGAAAATTGTACATCAGCTTATACTTATACTTAGTTTACATTCTAGAAACCATAGGTGATATAGAATTGGTTCTTTGTTTGAGAAAGGAGGCTTGTGGTATGTATGTATGTATGTATGTATGTATGCATGTATGTATGTATGTACAGTATGTATGTATGTGATCAAGCGAGTGCAATGGGAGCAGCAAATAAGTGCAGGAGGTAGATTAAGCACTGCTGCAACACTAATTACATATCAGTCACGCTCAAATAATTATGACTTATATAAAAAACATCAATAATCCTGACTTGATCTGAGAATAGTGTCATTCATTCAGAAATACACTCTTTGTGAAACAATCAAAAACAAATAAACAAACAAAACAAAAACAAGAAGAAAAAAAAACAATCCATCTTTTATGGACTAATGTTATTAGACCACTAATATATCCCCTATGAATTATGTAGCCTAGTATGTATTTGATGTACTATGTATAATTTTCTCTTTCTGAGGAAGTGGTTAAATCTGTGGTTTGTAATATGAACTATATGTATTATATTTTAATAATTTCCATATAATCATAGCTTTGTGAAGAGTTGATAGTAATCTAAAGTTTTCTGACAAAAAGAACAAAAAGGGAGAGTACCACAATGAAACTGTACAGAATATATATGTACAAAATATTGTTAAAAATTTGTTTATAACACAACGTATATTAAATAAATATATCTCAGTGCAATATTATTCTCTTAATACAGTATGGTTTTTATATAGTTTTAATAACATAGATCAGAACTCGGTGACGTACCCAACAATGCCCTGTAGATGGCAATCTAAGAACACTTTAAACGGTTTAAACCTTTATCTGTCTTTGTTTTTGTTGATGCATATCAACAACCAGATTTTATTATATTCACCCACTAACAGAAATAATTTCCTATGCAGTAAAATATATCAAAGCAGCAAACTGCACCTGTTTTATTTTTAATTTTATTTTTAAAACTAGCCTTAAACTAACCTTATTTGACTTCACTGTAATACAGACACAGTTGTAAATATGTCTGATAGAATAATCCTTTCTGACATTATTCTTGTCATGGTGCAGATGGTATCTGTGGTTGCAGAACACTGTGAAAACAACAGGAATAATGAGTGTAACACTGATACAGAAACACAGAGATTGAGATTCTATAGAGCTCTATTTAAATAATCTATGACTTTTTAAGCTCGTCCTTGCCTGCAAAGAGCTGCTTGTCCATCTGTCGTCAGATATTATAATCATTATTGCTGCCTGAAGATTGCACTGACTCATCCTCAGTTATTTTATAGTTCAACAGGGATCGGGATTGAAAACTACTGCATTCAAAGCAAAACGTGTTGCAATCAAAATATCAACTGCATCAGAATTATTTTAATTAAAAACTGTACGCAGCTTGAATTAGTAACATTTATCTTAAAAATGACAAATGTCATAAGCCATGTATTCATCTAAGATAATCAGAATCGGCAAATCAGCAAAACAGACAACATTCACTTGATAAAAAAAGAATCCCACCAATAAGGTATAAAAAACAACAACATGATGTGACAAACCATTTACTATATATTCTCCACCTCCTAGACCCTGACTGCAGGATATATTCTAGCTCTGCACATGAGATGCTTGCTTTTGAAAAGGAATGTCTTCAACCTTCAATGATTAATGATTAAAGCAATGAATCTAAGGGACTACATGGCAGAATTTACCTTTCTCTATATCTCACTGTGTTTTATGGTTGTGCATAAATTGCTTTTTATAGCACTGTTTTTGTGTTGACAAACTATACCTTTATTCTTTATTCTTGGACCTGCAACTTGCATTGAAAAAATAAGGTTTGGTATTATGCACTAATCAGTGATAATATGAACATTAACACATTACAAACATACTTAGGGTGTCAGTATTCTTTGCCCTATAATCAATCAATCAATCAATCAATCAATCAATCAATAATTCTTGGGATAGCAGGTGTAGTTCCTGTCATTGGAGCCTATTATAGGATCACAATCACAACATTCAAAAACAAATACCAAATAAGCTGAAGTACTGTATATATGAGCAAACTAGGCAAGAGCAAGACTCAACATACAAATTTTGAGAACAAAAAAAGTAATGCAGAGGTCACTTGCTTGGATTTGCCATTAGCTGTGAAACTGTGAACCATAACATGACAAACAATACAAATACAAATATTTTTTTTTGTCTTTTTCATTGATTTCTTCATCTACACACACCAAAGAAAAGATTCAAAGAATGTTAAAAAATTGGTTTGGGGTATAGGGGCAAATAAAGAGATGGCACTTCTGAATTATATATACACTATAAGGCCAAAGGTATGTGAAAACCTGACCATCACACCCCTGTGGTTCTTTCCCAAACTGTGCCACAAAGTTGAAAGCACATATTTGCCTAATGGCCTTGTCTGCTCTAAAATTATGATGTTCCTCTAAGCTGTAGGTTTTACACACCTGTCCCAGCATGACAATGGCCTTCTCCACAAAGCATGGTCTATGAAGACACGGTTTGCCAATGCTGGACTTGAAAAAATCAAGTGGGTGGCACAGAGGCTTGACATCATCCCCACTGGACATCTTTGGAATAAACTGGAATGCACACTGCATGCCAAGCCTTCTCACTTAACATCAATGTCTGACCTCACAAACAGTTTGGTAGCTGAATGTGCAATCCCCCAAAATAGAACTAGTAAAGGTTGTTGTATTATGAAGGAGAAGGAATCCTGCAAAGTGAAGTCTGCAAATAACAATCTTTACTCACTTACTTCTACAGTTGTTAGCAGCAGTAGGAGCACCAGAATGGGATGTACAGCAAGTGCATATTGATGTGATGTTTGGGTATCAACATACTTTTGGCCATATAGCGCAGGAAGAGTTTTTATTTGAACAATTTTTAAAGTTTTTTTGATGCCTGTATTGGTTTACTACAATACTTACAACAATATACTGTACATACATCTATATTTGCATTCTTTATAAGGTGCCCTTGTCCAAAGAAACATACAGGGGAGCTTCTTTGTCCATTGTCACCCCTAAAATAGCTTATCACTTTAGTACAAATATGCCAGAGGAGAAGAAAGACATTAAACTTAAGCACTGTTAAAGTAAATTCAGTTTGGGAGTTGGTAATTACATTTTTTAAAATTACCTCAAATTCAGTGCAAATTGTTTAAGAAAGAACTGCCTTTCTGGTGCTTAAGGAAGAGGTGTCTCTGTTGTTTTCATATGACGTTAACTCCTGACTTAGCTATATGGAGAGCCAATGGAATTCATCTTACCACCTTAGTGCCAGTGCAGAAAAAAATCTTGATGCAGAACTTGTGTGTTGGAATAAGGCAGCGCGTTATGGTTAGTGGGGTTGGTAATGCATTAGAGACTTGGTCAAATCCATCTGGTATACACAAGAGATTTGTCCTAAATACCTACAACATTCCAACAATTATCTGCATGAATTGCAGAGTTGAATCTTATCAGTGATATAGAGGTTAGAATTTGGGTAGCAAAATGAATGCAAAATACACCCTGAATGTACATATTCTAGTAAAGGTCATTCCATTTCAACAAATGCTATCTATCAAAGGCTGAAGTGTTGCATTTTCTATTAGAAAGACTAAAATCCATACAGACATACAAACAGTGTCTGCAGAGACTTTCAGCTGAAATATAATGTTGGAAACTTTTTATTGTATGAATATGTTCTGGCCTTTTAGCATTTAGTGCTGCTAGACAATGTAACACAAAGATTTGAGGTGGAAAAAGATAGAAAGTAATCCAGAAATTACTGATGCTAAGAATAATACTGCTCCACATAAATGAGACTCTCTGATCCCCTTCACTGACATTGCTCCCTATGAAAAGGGGTCTTTGCTGAGTTGCCAAGCATAGAGGTTTCTTGTCTAGCAACACTGCATGTGTGATGAGGGAGGATGTCCAAACCAAGGTATATAGTAAAGAGTGAATCAATGTAGAAGGAGTTTTCTTTAAAGTATTAAAAAAAAATTTAACAAATGAAAAAATATTTAAATCACTCACTTTAAATCACTCATCTTTACAGAAAACTGTATAATTTAATCATTTAATCATTAGCTATAACAGGACGCATAAATGTTTAGCTCCTCCAAGACAGTCTGAACTTTTCCTGGGAACTCATTTTTCCTACCTATCTCTTGTGCTGATTCTTCATCTCCTCCAGAGTCAGTGTTACTGTATGTGCAGAAATAGCTTAATTGTACCACAAAAATGTAACTTGAAACTTGAATTGTCAGACTCGTCCTGCCTTTTGTGCTTCATATCCAAGAAAAACAAATCACTGACACTTTTCTGTTGATGACAAGGTTGTTCTATACTGTAGCATCAAATCTGTCTTTAGACCTGTTTCATGAAGTTGGTGGAAATTGAAAGTCTTTCACTTGCCTGAAAATTTGACAGAGCATAATTCCGTGGGAATGAAATTCAGCAATCCAATGTTGGGTGCCTATTTTGGTATGTCACCTGCTGTTCCAAGTAATTCCACAAGTTTTCTTTGGCATTGAGATCCATTAATTTTGCAGGCCAGTCAGTGTGACCAAGTATTCCATCATCTACACAGATCTGGTCCTATGTACTCTACATTTGCCAGCTTGCAGTATGACTGTTGAAGCCATTTATTTTTGTCTGGAGAACATCTTAAATGTAGGTTCTTTTGTACATTTCTCTAAATTGTTCATTAAACGTCTACATTAAAAGGCTTTGCAAATTCAACAGTTTATTCACAACAGCAAAATGCCTGGCATGCAAACTGTTAACTATATTAAACATTTTTATTAGTCTTTGGCTTAGCATACAGTAGTATTTTAGTTACAATTTGAGGGCTACATACTTATCTTTTTTTGTTTATGCAAAAGCTGCTATAAAACATAACAAATCTGTATAACTGTTATATAATTTCAGCTTCTTTAGCACTTCTCTCTGAAATGGTTCCTAGAAGCTGTGTTTCATGGAAAAAAACATTATTGAGCTTTTTAATTATCTTTCCCACTAGTCTGGTGTCATGTAACTCACCTTATATGCTCTGAATCCAGCTTCATAACAAGCTGGTAAGCTTGATAAGATATAAAAAGCAACAAAACAAACAAATAAAGCAACAATTGATCTTGCACATAGTGCATATGTAAGAATATGTATTAAACAAACAAACCAATAAAATTGCACTTTGATGATGTTTCATTAACCAGATACTGAATAAGACTGTGTGCACTGAAGGACATTTGGGGGAAATTGGTGGAAAAAATAGACTTGATTGGCAGCTGGGGAGCCCTGGAGTCTGAGCTCTGTAGTTTGCACAGCTGAAGTGGGATATTGCAAGTGTGCAGACTGACAGAAGTTGGTGGTCAACCTCTAGGGAGGTTTCAGTTCAGAGTTCTATGACTGGAATAGACTGAAAGGACGAACTGCAAAGCGAAAGTATGCATTTTCACCAGCAGAGCTTTTTGGTATGCTGTAATGATCTATAACCTCAGGATTTTGTGTCAACCAGAGTAGGATAGATTTTTAAAGATTTTTAAAATTTTAGGATGTTTTGGATTTTTTAGGATAGAGTTTTTCCTTGCCACTGACTTGCTCATCTAAATCTGAATGTATGCTTGGTGACAATGCCCATTGTTAAAAGTAGTACAGAAATAAAATATAAATACATAAACATAAATAATTAATTGAATTCTTAGTTAAAAGCACAGATGGTTTTCATGCAGTGGTGAATCTCTTTGCAAAGGGTGAAAGATTTATTCATGGTTAAAGAGAAACCTGAGCCATGAATACCTTTGGAACCACTGTGGTGTTGGGGCATATCGTTGGGCATGACTGGAGAAGGAGAAAGTGAAATTATTAAGCTTTGTAATCATATTTCGTTGGCTAGGTATAGACTTTTTTTGTCTCGTCATGAAAAACTATTCACTTAATATATTGCTTACTATTTGTCATAATGTATAATCATAAATGTATCATGATTTACATTATATTATACTTTCATTTTAATGAATCATTTTAATTAAAATTTTCTAGTGTAATAGTGTATGGAGTCACTATGCACTACCATGATGTTTTCTTGAATCAGCACACAGCTAATGCCATTTATCAAGTAAATGATGAAGTCTTTCATTCTTAGAGCCAGAGACAGAAAGAATCAGAGAGAGTGTGAGAGATAAAGACTGAGACTGTAATGACATTGCTTTTAAAGCAATTAAACACACCCAGTTCCTAGAAATAAGTTGATTGCTTTTCCATAAAAGAAGACTTTTAAAACCTCAGACCTACAGTATAGTACAGTTGCTTTCCAAATTCAGTTGAACATTATTTAAATCTCAGAGTGAGATTAAAATAAAGGCATGAAATAATATGTGGATTGCATTAGATGTAGGTGACACATCGGAGACAAGACACTCAGTGTCTTGTTTCCAATGTGTCACCTACAGTCAGTCTGCAGGCACTGTTGATGGATTTAATCTATGGGATTGTTATCCATTCTGTGATTGAGGAGCTTTTATGAGCTTTTTAGTCCCTAGAAATTTCAGTGTTCATGGTTAATTCAACATTGGTTATTCTGGAATAAAAATATTACAGTTGATGTAATACAAAAACAAACAAACAAGCAAAAAACAAACAAACAAACAAAAAAAAAACAGCCGTCAGTTTAATTAAGCAATAACATAAGAGGGGGTGCTGTTGATGTATCTACAGCCTGGCCAAAAAGAAAGTTGCTAGAAGGGTCAAATTATTGTGCTGAATCAAGCAAGGACAACAACTAATTAGACTTGAAATATACTCAGCAAAAAAAGAAACGCCCCTTTTTCAGGACTGTGTATTTCAACAATAATGTTGTAAAAATCCAA
>JAQMYG010000012.1:20144907-20156619 GCA_030014215.1 Clariallabes teugelsi | reverse complement strand
ATAGAGAATCGAAATTACGTTACTCTCATCCCTGTTACAAATAACACTGAAGGGGTAAATAAAAAAATAAAATAAAAAATAAAAATAAGAATAAAAATAAAATAAAAATAAAAACCTTAAATAACACAAACTTAGAAAAAACAAACAAACAAAAAAAAAACCTCTGTACACTCCTAAAACCACCTACAAAGCACCTGGGCATGGTAGCATCAGAAATAGACCACAGAGCAATAGAAGAACGTCGCTTAGTCTGATGAATCATGTTTTATTTTACACCATATCAATGGCCAGGTCATGTGTATTGCTAACCTGCATATGAGATGGTACCGGGATGCAGTATGGGAAGAAGGCAAGCTGGCTGAGGCAGTAAGGTGCTATGGGCATTGCTCCGCTTGGAAACTTTGGGTCCTGGGATTTATGTGGATGTTCCTTGGATATTACATTGTTGCAGAGCAAGTACATCCCTTCATGGCAGTGGAATTCCTAATGGCAGTGGCACCAGGGGCAGGTGGTTCTAATGTCATTGCAGATCTGTATCATACCAATCAGCCATACCATTAACACCACCACCAGGTGAACTGAATAACACTAATGACATGCTCATTGACACCCAAGGGTCACCCATTCCCACGTTTTAACATGAATCAAGAAAAAGACCAAAGACCAGTCCGTTCTGGTCTGATCCCACTAAAAGGCTAATTCACTGTAAAAGTCAAAGCTTGCTACAAAATCACACAATCATCTCTAGGGTTTACAGAATATGGTTAGGAAAAAAGAAAAAAATCTAGTGAGCGGAAGATTTTTGGACAGGCTAAAAGGAGAATGACCAGACTGGTTTGAATTGATAGAAAGACAACAGTAACTCAAATAACTCGTTGCAACTGAGGTATGCTGAAAAGCATGTCTGAATGCACAACATGCGAAACCTTGAAGCAGACGGGCACTTGGTGCCACTCCTGTCAACTAAGAACAAGAAATTGGAGGCAACAATTTGCATGGGCTAACCAAAATTGGACAATAGAAGGTTGGAAAAAACATTGCCTGATCTGATTTTGTGCTCAACTTTTGGATGGTAGTGTGAGAATTTGGTATAAACAATATGAAAGCATCAATCTATCCTGCCTTGTATTGACGGTTCAGGCTTCTGCTGGTGATGTAATAGTTTGGGGGGATATTTTCTTAGCCACAAAGCTAAAATCTTAAATTGTTTTTTTTTTTTAAACCTGAAAATGAGTTCACTGTATGTAAATGGCCTTCGAGTTACCAGATCTCGATCTGATAAAGCAGCTTTGGGATGTAGCAGAACAGGAGATACTGTAATTATCATGGATGTGTAGCGACAAATCTACAGCAACTTCACAATGATATCATGTCAATTTGTAAGGAATGGCTCCATCATCTTGATGAATCTGTGCCAAACTTTAGGAGGGTCCAATCCAGTAGTACCCAAGTGTACTTAATAAAGTGGCTATTGAGCAGTGAGTGCATATACTGTATATAGTTTATCACATCTGATACTTTCAATTAGCTTAGAAAGACACCTGGCTAGCCAAAAATGTCAAACACTCTAATATTTAATTGGACCACCTAATGCATTGATTACGGCTGTGGGATTGTTTTGATAAGCATATGCAATGTCACAACAATTATTTCTGTCCAATCGCATTAGTTTCTCCTCAAGATCATATATCGATGATGGGAGTGTCGGACTGCCTTTTAAAGTCTTCTCCAGCACATTCCAAAGATTATCAGCGGGGTTAAAGTCTGGATGCTGTGGTGTCCAGTCCATGTGTCTCATGCCCCCTGAACCACTATGTCATAATTTGCATTTAATGAATCCTGGCATTGTCATCTTCGAATATGCCCGTACCATCAGGGGGAAAAAAACACCATTGATGGACCTGGTCATTCAGCATATTTTGGTCATTAGCTGACCTCATTTCTTTGGGCATATAATGTTGCTGAACCTTGACCTGACCAGCAGAAGCAACCCCAGATCAGAACACTGCCTCCACAGGCTTGTACGGTAGGCACTAGGCATGATGGATGCATCACTTCATCCACGTCTCTTCTTACCCTGATGCACCCATCTGTCAGGAGGTAAATCTGGATTCATCAGAGCACATGACTTTTTTGCAATGTTTCACACTCAACTCTTCACACTCCCTATAAAATACTGATGATATCGCATCTGCCTTTTTTTACGATTAGCCTCATTGATAAGTGGTTTTCTTAAGGCTACACAGCTGTTTAGTCCCAAACCCTTGACTTCTGTTTGTTGAAACATTAGTCACTGCAGTAATTATCCAGTGGAAGGCTCTTATCTATTTGCTTAGTTAAATATAGGCAGTGACTTCTTTGGCCAGACAGTATATTTTATTATTAATTGTAAAAAAAAAAAAAAGAAATGTTTTATTATATCCTTTTTTTAACCATGCAATTGGACTGATTGAACAGAGTAGAAGACCTGGCAGAAACATAGAGGCTTGGCCCAAATCATTTGGTGCTAGTGCCAGCGAGTGGCTAATGAACGTCGCATGCTCCAGTGAGCAGCTGGCATCTTCATTTCCATCACCAACTAGTCTTACCCATTCTCATAGAATAGAGAGAAGTTGCAGAGAGGATGGAGAATTTGAAATAGTCATTTGCATTGCTTAGATTTTCTTGCTCATTTTAAGGATCTGGCAGATGAACGTAGAAAAATGTAGATGCATTCCCTTAAGCAGAAAGCCCAAGAGACAAGAGTTGATTTGAATAGATAAGGATTTATCACCAACAAACATTACTGATTTTTTGGGCAGGTTAAGTGATTGCTATAAGTCAATAAATGTGGAAAAAGCCCCACAGAATAATTCAACAAAGCTCATTTATATGAAAATTCAATCCAATGTGTAGTATGTGTAGTATTTGTAATTGCACTGGAACTCTGATTACATAGTGGTTCATTCTTCAGTGTCCAGTCTTTGTCCCTGGATAGTAGATTCACTTTTCACTCCATCACTTTTGTGACAGAGTGTAAAGGATGGCTTTCGAATTTAAGATCAGGAGCGGCAGCACACGCTCACTCTGAGATGCATGGCTGGCAGCTCCTTCATCCCTAAAACGTGGCTCTGAGGTATGCTTTGAAGTATTCAAGAGACTTAGGAAAAAGAACTCTGGGAGGTCTCTGACACAACATACATTTTACTGTCACCAAGTCCATTTACAAAGACAGAGAAAACTTATCATCTATCTTGCATTAGCCTACTTAGCATGCCTACAGTAAGTGTTACTGTTTGAACGTTTCTTATGCAAGGCTAGAGATTGACTGAGAAAAAGAAAATTTCTTGCAAACCGTAATGTTTCCTGTTTGTGTAAGTTATTATATGCTAGTGGGAAGAAGGGTAGATTAAACAGAGTAGAGGGCCCCAGAGAAAGAAAGCGAGGGGGCTGTCGTGTTTGTCTTCCCGCGCAGGCCAGGCTTGAGCCGAATGAATGTGCAAGGTATTAAAGGAGGAGTGCTTGAAGTCTGAATTGATTCAACACAGGACCATGCTTCACCGGCAGCATGTTGATGAAGCCCCATGAATGGCACCATGGACTTCAGCAGCCTTTCATTAGGGCCTATTTTGGTCTGAGATTACAGAGGGATGCCATTGATTTTCGTCAAGGGTTTAAAATTTTTACCCATGATACTGATTTTAATTATATAGTTTGGATGGAGTTATAGGATGGAGGTTTAACAAAATCAATAACAAAATAATTATGTACAGGAACACAGGTAAATTTAAAACCTAAATCTATTAATTCATAGACATTACAAACTTGCAAGCAAATTTTTTTCCTGCTACATATTTTAGCACTTAGACAGTGGCTGATTAGTTTTTCTCTTTCCTAGTATTTTTGGTTATTACAAGAGGCAACACAGCATTGGTTGCCATAGGTAAAATAGCACAGGAAGATTGCTTTCTGCTTTCTCTTTCAATTTTATAAAGCATGTATTGATGCTGTTTTAAAAGTTTTAAAAGGGCCTAAGAGTTTCTCTCCACATTTTTCTTTTCAAAAGAGTGTCTTGGGTTTGAGAAACGGGTAAAATGTTATGAAGATTCTAAACAATAAAAAAAGTAACTGTAGGCTACAGTACTCCTACTACGAAGGTGATTACAACCCGAATTCTGGAAAAGATGGGGTGTTTTTTAAAATTTGAATAAAAAGAAAATTTAAAGAATTTCAAATCACACGAGCTGCTATTGTATTCACAATAGGGAATTTTTTGCACTTCCATTCACTAAATGAGCTCATTTCAAATTTGTTGCCTACTACAGGTCTCAAAAAAGTTGGGACGGGGGCAAAAAAGAACTGAAAAAGCAAGAAAGTTTTAGAAGATTCAGCCAAGTTAATTGACATTAGGTCTGTAACATGGTTAGCTTTAAAAAAAGATGTCTTAGAGAGGCAGAGTCTCTCGGTAGTAATGATGAGCAGAGGCTCTTCAATCTGTGAAAGAGTGTGTAAAAAGATTGTGGAATACTGTACTTTAAAAACAATGTTTCCCCACATCTAATTGCAAAGGCGTTTGCAAATCTCATCATCTACAGTACATAACATCCTCAAAAGATTCAGAGAAACTGGAGAAATCTTGTGCGTAAGGGACAAGGCCGAAGCCCTTTGTTTGATGCCCGTGGTCTTTGGGCCCTCAGGCGACATTGCTCACTTGTCGGCATGATTGTATCATTGACATTATTAAATGGGCCCAGGAATACTTCCAGAAACCACTGTCGATAAACACAATCCGCCATGCCATCTGCAGATTGACAACTAAAGCTCTATCATGCAAAAAGGAGGCCATACTGTATGTAAACATGGTCCAGAAGCATCGTCGTGTCCTGTGGGCCAAGGCTCATTTAAAATGGACTGTTTCAAAGTGGAAAAGTATTCTATGGTCAGATGAGTCTAAATCTAACATTCTTGTGTTAACATTCCACCGTGTCCTCCAGGGTAAAGAGGAGGGAGACCTTCCACTGTGTTATCAGCGTTCAGTTCAAAATCCAGCATCTCTGATGGAATGAGGGTGCATGAGTGCCTATGGTATGGGCAGCTTGCATGTTTTGGAAGGCACTATGAATGCTGAAAGGTATTTAAGGATTTTACAGCAACAAATGCTCCAGGGAAGGCTTTGTGTATTTCAGCAGGACAATGCAAAACCACATACTGCAGCCATTGGAACAGCATGGCTTCGTAGTAGATGAGTCCAGGTGTTGAATTAGCCTGCCTTCAGTCCAGATCTTTCACCTATAGAGAACATTTGGCGCAGCATTAAACACAAACTCTTCAGTAGATGAAAACCTATATAAGGTAAGATTGATCCAAAATTACAACACCAAAATTCCAGAAACTCATAACCTCGATGCTCAGATGTCTTCAAACTGTTTTGAAAAGAAGAGGAGATGCTACATCATGGCAAACGTGCCCCCATCCCAATTTTTTCGAGACCTGTAGCAGGCATCAAATTTGAAATGAGCTCATTTTGTGTATAAAAATGTTTCAATTTCTCATTTTAATTACTTTTTTGTTATGTTCTCTATGTTCTATTGTCAATAAAATATTGCCTTATGTGATTTGAAAGTCTTTTAGTTTTCATTTTATTTAAAATGTCCCAACCTTTCCAGAATTGAGGTTGTATTATTATTATTATTATTATTTATTTATTTTATTATATTTTTTGGTGAAGATTCACAGTCATCCAGGTGTGGTTATCTGGAAGTTGAGTCATGTCAACTGGACTTCTTAGTTTAGTAGAAACGTTTCACTGATCATCCTAGTAGCTTTTTTGTCTAAGGCTACCTGTTGACATGACTCAACTTCCAGATTATTATTATTATTATTATTATTATTATTATTATACAGTATTAGCAGGGATTGTTAAGAAGATACTATTGTAGATGACGATAAGTCAGGCTGAAAGCACTGCTGATTTTGATATTATTAGAGTTGAAGACTTCTTGATAGTCTGTGGAATTGAAACATTTCAATAAACAAGTCTTTAAAACTGCACGTCTTTACACTACACTACAGTTTTTTATTGTAATCCAGCACATACTGGAGTACTGTAGTTTGATGCTGAAATGTCAAGGTCACTGAAAATATTTAGGAGATCAATCCAATAACTTCAAGAACTTCTGGGAGGAAGAGTGGAAAAAATGTGGGAGGTGGGAGGGGCAGGTGGTGAGTGAAAAGAGAATCAAATCACTTTTGAAAATGTTCCAGTAATCACTGGAGCGCTCAAGCAACTCAGCTGGGTGAAATAGATTGGTGTGAAAGTACTTTCAGATTTTATGATGAGCAGCTTGCAAAAAGGGTTGTCTGGAGAACCTGTTTCAGTTTTTTTTATGGCATCTTTGACAATCTCTGCAATATTTCTTCTGCTATTTCTGCTTTAAATGTAGCTTGAAATATGTGGCGTAATAGGGATGCTTTGCATTCTGATGAGTCAGTGAGGCAGGGAACGAGGAAGTGCAGAGGATGTAGAAAGATATTTGCCTGTGGGGCAGACGAAGATCTCCATGTCTTTTAGTAATTAAGCAGTTAAAAAAAAAAAAAATTATGACCCCCCTTGTGTATGTGGTTTTTATTTTTATTTTTGGTTGAACATGATAAGGAAAGTTTCTTTTTAGCCACAAACCTGATCATTGTACAGATATCAGCATGCTTACAGCAAGCCTGTTGCAGAATCCCCAAAAAATTAATCTCTGCTGAATCAGAACAATATTGGAATCTGTATCTACTGACTTCCAAGCTAATAACATATTAAGCTTTGTTTGAAGAAAGCTGTTTCTTTTTGTCTGATTTGTTTGTGTGTATTTATCTATCTGGCAAAATGCATGACCACAGATCTAAACACAATTGATATCCCAAGCTTTTACTTCTAAATGACTATTTAAATGTCATTCTGAGAAAAATGATCTAATTTTTGTCATGCCTTTTGTGTCCTTAATTCAGGTCAGCTGGCAGCAGGCACATGTGAAATAGTCACACTAGACCGAGACAGCAGTCAGCCAAGGAGGACCATCGCACGGCAGACAGCCAGGTGTGCCTGCAGGAAAGGCCAGATTGCCGGCACAACCAGAGCCAGCCCAGCGTGTGTAGACGGTAAGAGCCAGGCGGCATTCATCCAAGCACTGGTGCCACTGTATCCGAACCCACTGGAGCACACCAGAGTAGCGTCTGATCCAAGAGATTATACTGTCTGCTCACCAAAAGGCTGTGTGAAAAATTACTCATAGGATTATGACTATTGCTATGAGTTTCATCACTGTATTCTCCTGAATTGTGGCCACCTTTGTAGGATTTCCGTCAAGGTGCTGGATACTTGTGAAACCAGGATCAGGTGGGGATGGGATTTAGATTGTGATCTGAAAGACTTGGCGTATGTCCTTTAGAAATCAAATTTGGAAGGATGTTTTTAAATCGCTTTTATGTTTCAAGAGCTTACTTATTATTCTCACACAGATCACATTTCATGGAGATAATCTCCTAGTAAACATTATCTTTTTTTTTCAAATTCTTTTTAGGTGCAATTTCATTTATCTGGCTTCTTGATAAAGCTATTGATTTCTGTACAGGGTGAGAGGGGATGAATAGACACTATTGTCAGTCAACCACAGAAGCTAGCAGCCTGATTGCTGGCCTTGTGATCTCCACACTGGATTAAATGATAGCTCTTCAAGAGTGACTGAACAAAGTATACTGTTTATCTGTGTATCCTTTGACTCTGGCTCATCCTTGTGAAAAGTCAGGTAATCAGAGGCACTTTGAAGTCGGAGAAAGAGAAGATACCTCTGTCTGCCATTGTGCCAGGCTTTTCTGACAAGTTCAGTGAAGCGATTGCTGGCTGCATGTAAACATACCTTGCTGTTGGAAAGTGAGCTATTTTTCACTCACACCCGAAGGGGGGTATGATAGGAAAAAGGTCTACCAAAGGCCCTCAGTATCCACCAGAGCATGGTTAAAAAGATGATGATTATACTGTCAACAATCACAAATGCTGCCAAAGGCCAACTATTATTATTATTATCTTTGTTTCAGTAGTATACTGCAATATCAATAACACTCTTCATGTTACAGTAAGGTACTTTAAAATATCACAGTGATTTGATTTAGCTTAGGGTCATAATGCACATGGAGGGAAGTTTTTTTCTTGAAGATGAAAATAAAATGTACTGTTGCAGGTTAACTAATGAGAAGCCAGGGATATAAAGGACACTATTGGTCATATTTTGTATATCTTATGACTAGCACAGTACATAGAGCTCATTCAAGAATAAGGAGCAACTTCTTTCATATTAATGAATTTGCTGTTTAATACAATTTGAGAGCAAACTTGGTGTCTTCTGTTAAAATAACATAAAATAACATAGTGACTTTCCTGGATTCCATTTACAGGAAGCATCTTGCTTGCTGTCTCAGCTATTACACCTTCTTCATCAAAAAGCTTACTTAGTTGGTCTGAACAAATTGGTTTAATTTACAGTGAGAATACATTCTGTACAACTAACCCATCTTTGCCAAGATAAAGTGTTTGCAGGTGTTAAGGACTACTGCAGATACAGTTTCAGAATATTAATATGCCCCACTTCTCTCTCAGTGTTTACTGACGGTAATACACTGTGCAAATGATCTAAATAGATTTCACAGCATTGCAAGACATGTCATACATTTACAGAATCTTGAAGGTCCCATATATTCCCAGCACTGCCTTTTCATTGCAGATAAAAATGGTTACTTTGGGAACAACAACTGAGCTTCACTTACCTGGAATGGACATCCGACATTCATTTCATACACCCACCTCATCAAAACACCAGCAACATATCTACATATTAAATGCAAAATTTAATAAGGCTGTAGCTCTCCTGTTTGGTGTGCTTTAATTGGTACACTTGTGATGTTTTAGTTGTTTGAGGCCACAACCTTTCAACAGTGTTGCAGGTTAATTAAAAGGCAGTAAGATACAGCACACTCTGGTGCTGGTAGACATGTTTTATGATTTTCATTTTGCTGATGTAAAGCCACAGGTTCTTTTTACTCTCATTAGAAAGAATAGGGTTGGGTCACTTTCATTAGTCCTTCGAGATCTGTTAGTGATAAATTACATCAAAGATTTGAACAAACATCACAACGATAATACATGTATATTTAACTGAAACAGTAGTCACAGACCACATGGGAAAGTGCTACTAGGTTCTTTTGATTCCACACCTGCATGTTCCTCTTGAAAATCTCATACCAAAACCATGCACAGTAATGACAAGGAGTTTGTTTCATCTCTGCGGCTATTACAGCCTCCAGTCTTCTGGGAAAGCTTTCTGCTATATTGTGGAATGTGGCTGTTGGACCTTTGCTCATTCAGCCACAATACCTTTCAGTAAGGTCAGGCACTAATGTTGAGTGAGGAAGCCCGCGTTGTAGACGGTGCTCCAGTTCATTCAAAAGGTTATTTTTTTAAAAGGGGTTGAGGTCAATGATTTATGCGGCCACTTGAATTCTTTCTACACCAGCTTTGGCAAACAATGTCATAATAGATCTTGCTCTGTGCACAGGGCATTTTCATGCTGAAACAGTCTTGGGCCCCTTAATGCTAAATGAAGGGAAATCTTAATTTTGCAATATAACATTCTAGACACAAAAATTTTTGTAGTTTAGGAAAGGGCTAAATATCGGTGTAATGGTCAGGTGCCCATATACTTTGTGGACCTAACCATTACACCCATATTTAGGCCTTAGATTGGTTATTGAACAGTGACTGTTGCCACTGGTTATTTGTCAAAGCCAAGGTTTAATGCAATATTACGGATGTACAGTAATAACACAACAGCATTGGGATGGCATAGTAGCAAGGTCTTTATCAGTAACTCTTGCTTGAAGGTGTAGGGTCTCAGAAGCTTTCTTTAAGGATTACAGTTACACTCTAAGGGGATTAAGTAGCATGATTAAAAATAAAATGAGTAGCACATTTTACTGTCTCCCTTTCCATTGCCAGTACAATTAATTTAGTAGCAGACTAAAATCCAACTACAGGAACTACGGACCCATATTGACCCACTTTCTGAATAAATGAAACCATTATGGAAAAGTAAGTATTATGTTGTTGTTTTTTAGAGTAGATATACTGTGATGATGGAGAACAGTGTATAAACTCCTCCAGTTAATTAGATCCTTGATTAAAACATGTTTGCCCCATGGGGAGTAGCAAAGAACAACAGACAGCTTTATCTCTCTCTCTCTCTCTCTCTCTCTCTCTCTCTCTGTCTCTCTCTCTCTCCCTCTCTCTTTCTCTCTCTCTTCCCCTCATTCTCAGTGTGTGTGTGTGTGTGTGTGTGTGTGTGTGTGTGTGGTTTTACTTAAACTGCTCAGTTGTTTATTTCTAAACATGAAAGTAACTATAGCTGTCTTTTCGTAATGTCTTTTATATGTTAATCAATAACATCCATGATTATTTCATAAAATGTACAATATTGACATCACTTACTCAAACTATGGAAAATTTACAAATTGCAGAACCTGTATCTAAGATATGCTCATTTAGATAGGTCATGCTAGATTCTGCATTCGCTCACAGTGTTTCCTTGTCAGTCTCCATATTGTTCTGGGAGCTTCTTTGATATTTCCATCATTGATTCCACAAGGAGGGTGTTGTTAATGATTGCACTAAAAATGTATTGCATCTTGCTATACTTTGGTTGCTTATAAGAGGAGTGACACTCAGTTTCCACACAGCCCCACAGAGAATCTGTTGATGGCTCATTAGTGCAGCAGTCTGAGAATGGCACTCAGTCCTTTGCACACTGAGAGGTAATAGGATGCTCTTTGGCACTTGTTTGTTTGTGTTTGTTGATTGTTGTCACTCCATTAAGCAGTATTGGAGCAGTGTCAGACAGTGTGGTATTTGCATACTTATTGCATACAATCAGGTTCTGAAATTATTGCAGATACAATTATTGACATTATCTATTGGATTGCATGAAAAGTAATCTTTCTTACTTCAGTACCCAACTAATGGACTGTAATAACAGGATAGAAGTTCACAGATCACAAATGATAAAAGCTTTCTATGTTAGATGCTTGATGGATCTTGGGGTTTTCTAGTTTTTATACTAATTCCTCTCTAGTATTTTATCTTGGTTTCATTTTGTATTCTGACCTGTATGTACTGTATGTACTAGCCCAGCAGTAGAATGTGTTTTTGATGACGACTACAAAGAAAATAGCATAAAGTCAGCGTGAAATTGCTTAAGGGTGTGAGCTAGTTAAATAATGTAAATTTATACATAGATTTACATTATCAAAACTACAAGGGAGTTACTGTATAAAGGCATGTTTTTTTTTTATTTTTTTACTTTAGGCTATTTTTACGTGCCGAGTTGGTCTGATCAAACTCATATTTCAATTTTAGAAAAACTGATAGGACTGATCAATTTTTATGAACACTTAAAAGACAGTAAGAAAAGATAGCTATGGCGACTTTCATATTTTCATATTTTGCAATAAGCATATTTTGCAATAAGCAACTAAGCATCCAATCCAATCCAAACACACACACACACACACACTGTGGGGCTGTGTGGAAACACACACACACACACACACACACACACACACACACACACACACACACACACACACACACACACACACATTTTTCAGTGTTTCCAAATATCAGCTTACTTACATTTCTCT
>JAQMYG010000012.1:20077058-20090746 GCA_030014215.1 Clariallabes teugelsi | reverse complement strand
TCGCCGATTCCGATGCCAGCTTTTTTTGTGGTATCGGCAGCATTTCCGATACCAGTATCGGAATCGGAACAACCCTATTAATAACCTTCTATCTTTACCCACTCCAAATAGTGGTCACTTGCCAAGCAGGTTACATGTTTAAATAATTTGAATGTAAGTAACTGTGGGAAAACCTTAAAGACTTTGTGAAAACACAAGCTTCTAAAATACATATGAACAAGTCACCGCTTAATAACATTAATTTTAGAGCACATAATCTTTAATCTTACAGCACCATACCAATTGAGGTGCTTTTTGAGTCTGGATGGTAGTTTGCAGTCGTCGGATAAGAGGCACGCCATTTCTTGATTGCCTCTTCAGCATCCAGTAACTAAGAACACGCTCCACAAACTGTTTTTTCTTCTGAACAGAGACTTGGTTAAGAATAGTGTTGAAGCTGAAAGACAAAAATGTTGAAAACCATAAGCAAAACTAAAAGAAGTAAATTCCATAAATCCATAATAATAGTTATCACGAGCAAACGATGTAGCCAAATGCAGCAAACCAACAAAAAAATATTATCCGTCTTTCATAATGAAGAGCACCTATTAATGTGTCTTTCTCAGAGAAACATCTCTGAAAAAGATACTGAATCAAAAAAAATAAATACAAAATAGAAATACCTTTTAGGTGTCATACTAGGTACTGAAACAGTTGGAACCGCCGGAACTGACTGTTCATCTACTTTTTTATTTTTCTTCTTTTGGCATCCCTTCACTTTTGCCCTCCGAGTTTTTTGTTTGCTCTTTCGACAAACGCTGTCTTTAGGTTGAGCTTCATCATAAATGCTAAGCGACCTCCTGGTACATCCACTAGGAGTATGAGAACAACAGTATGCAGTCTTCTTCACTGAAAACGTGGTGGACCCTGTATCAGTCACCTCTTTGATCGGCTCCATCTTCATGTACAGGCCCGCTTTCTGAGCACAGCTCACGTGAAATGCGGTGTAACAATTGGCCTTGCTGCACTGAATGCAGGCTCCAACCCCTCGCTCTTTACAGAGGTAGCAGGTCAGTTTCCAACGTGCTGGTGGAATATTAGCTACACCATCAATGGGCTCAATGAAAACTGTGTTAGTAAAACCGACTTCAGGAACCCAAATAGCACAGACCACATGGCCCCATCTGTCATCATCTGTCCTCTTAAGTGCTCCACCTTTATTGGGACAAAAAATACATTCTGCAGGTTGGGAGGGAGACTGTGAACAGTGTCGGCACAACCATTGGCCCTCTGGAATGTGGGGCACCCCGTAACACTCCTGATGTACTGCTAGGTTGCACATGTCACAAAACAGAATAGCATTACTGTTCTGGCACTCGCCATCCATACAGATGCAACAAACAGCATCCTCATCAATGAGGGACTGCGGATCTCCCTGACCCTGGTTCTCAACAAAGGACTCTTTTTCGAAGCGGTCCATTAGGAACTCAAAAACATTCTGGGAAACCTGACTAAAACCTTCACTCTTCCTTTTCTCGTTGATCAGCTCCAACCATGCATAATCTTCTTCATCCATATCATATTCCACCTCCTCATCAAGCTCATCTGAGGTCTTCTCCACATGGCAGTAATAAGTAGATGGTCTTCGTGGCACAGCTGGAAGATTATATTCGATCATTCGAATTCTTGGCTCTGGTAGCCTGCCCTGAGTTAGGGAACCCTGCCCCGTGTTCAGAGCAGCACTCTTCTTTTGCTGATTGTTTTTGAGCCGCACAGAGCGCACCAAGACCTGCTGGGTTTCCTCTGCATTTTCCTTGTTACTGTTGCATTCACTGATCTCCTGAGCTAAAGGATCATCACTGCTGATTACGTCGAGCTTGTCATAGATACTGAGTCGATGAACACGTCCATCTATTTCCAACTCGACCATCCGCTGGGCTTCGGCGTAGGTTAGAGTCTCACGGTTTCTTGAGGGTTTGATGGGCGATGGGGGTCGATGTGGGGTAGCCACACGCTGATGTCTCCCTTTCTTCTTCATTTTGAACACCTAGAAAAGTGACAAGAGTTTAGAACACAATGAATAACATGATTTTAAAATATGTATAAGCACTTCTTGCACAGAACCACTGCAATTGTGGTCTAAGCTATCACTGTAAAGCAAGTTATGAGCCTAGTTTGTCTTCCACGTTTCTCAAGACATCTCAATCAGACTGGAGCTGCGATGTTGTGCCCATAGCTACTCACGCTATTGGTGTGTCTGTTAGTCGAAGCTAGGCAACAAACAACTGCTAAAACCGTTTAACAATACAGCGCGCTGTTGTGCTCGCTGTATAGCAACTAAGTTTACAACCTATAAACCACGTGGACAATTTAGCGCTAAAGTCTGTGATGGTATTCGAGGTGCTTCCGGGGCAACCAGGTGAAATGAAAACAAGCGGTAGGCGAGCGCGTTAGCTCGCTGGGGTGTCTGCTAACGCGCTAGATTTAGATCACGGCAGCTAGCTTTTAGCTTAATTACTGAATAAAGCTAAAACGGCAAAATGTGGTCAACGATAGCGTTGACAAGCACGAGTTAGGAGCAAAACTACGTACAACACAGACATAGAGCTAACCGTAGCTAACTAACCTAGCCTGCTAGCCGGCTAAACCAAAACACAAACTCACAAAATTAGCGGCTCGGTCCTAGTGAACTATTCCGCGCTGTGAGACCTCGAAATTATGCAAAGATGGCGTCAAACAAAACAAACACTGTACAAACGGGAACATCACGAGTATCCGCGTATACTTTACACGTCATAACACGCGTCATTCATGCTAACTTATAAGCACGACTGGAAATCTACAGACTAAAATTTTCTTAACTTCTGCTTCAAAGTGTCCCCCAGTAAGCCTCCAAAGCAACACGAAGGCGAGCTAGCTTGTAGCTAGCGGTGTGCAGGGCCTGCAGGATAGCAGCGGCTAACTCCACACGCAGTCCACGCTAACTAGTTTAGCATCCAACTGGTTCCGCTCGAACGTTTAATTGTATTTCAATGATACAATACGATGTCCGAGAGAGACGTTTGAATTCAGCGCCAAGCGCTCTCAGTCGCATGAAGCCGCTCTTTAAAATAACCATTCGTGTATTTTAGTGCGGTCGGGTTGGTCAATAGTAGGACATAGATGAGCTAGGATGCAGCTAGGTGCTAACAGGCTAGCTCGCCTCTCTTGCCCCTAACAATGCGGCGGTGCGAATCCCTGCCCATTTGTGACGCAATACGTCGCTACGTCCAGCTGTAAAACACGGAAGAGGCCATAACCCTACTGACCCCCTCACCCGCTGCTCCTCAAGTGCCCTAAGCCATGTGTGTTAGCTAAGGGTGACCGGTATGCATAAGTCGAATTATTTCTGTTTAGTGTGTGGACAATGCCTGGTCCAGTGAGCCAGTTCCCTAAGGGCAATGTGACAAACTTTTCCAAGTTTCCAAAAAGCATTCCCCCAAAATATCACATTTAACTTCACAGTGCTTTTGAGAAACTATTTCCCAATCCTAATCAACTGAATCAGATATGCTGTGCACACGTTTAGCTACAATCCATCAATCAAGTAGAGGGATTTGTGGAGTTAATACCACCTGGCAAAATCAATGCTTTATGGAACATGATTATAATATAATACACAGCAGCAAATATATCCTATGCAGCACAAATAGGAATCATTGATGTGGAATGACATGTACCCGTTCATGTTACATGGATGACACCCATATGTTTGGCAAAATAATATGAACCAAGTTTCAGCTTATGGAATTTATTATTGTTATAAAAAAAATACTCATTGCAGTTCACAATGCAGGAAGGGAGAAATCCACAGTCACAGTGGAAGGATGAACTAGGATGTTACTTTTACCTACTTCAGTGGAAAACCAGTGACAGATTCTAGATTCCAGGTACATTAGTATTAAAGTTTTAACACCTCACACATAAATGTGTATCAGTATGAGACAGGCATAGTTTATTTGCAGGTATTTAGAGTTAACTACAGGATAATGCAAGCGTATCAAATCTAGCATTATTTTATTTTTGCTGATGGTATAAAATTAATCAATAAATAAATAGCCACAGAATGTGGAATGTTTGCTTTGTATGAATAAATAACACATGGGAGTGAATATAAATAAATACAAATAATTGTATTCAAAAACTTAAAATCTATTAATAATATTGCATTGATTGTGCAATTCACTAAAGTATCTACCATCCAAAAGCCAATAGTGGCAACAGCTGAGATGGAGGAGTAGAGGGGGTTATCAGTATACAATGCATGTTGGAAAGGGTGAGGAGAGAGAGAATATTGTCCACCACAAGGGGGCAAGGGAGCAAAAAAAGTTTTAATGTCCCACCGAGCAGCTTTCTTGGGAAGAAAAAGGCACTAGTAAGTAACTCATTAAAAAAAAAAAAAAAAAAAGGAAAAAGAACAGGCTCTATAAGAGCAAAGAATATGACCATAGGGTTGCTAGCATTATTGCATTTGCACTTCCTATGAGTGTTGAAAAATATTCATTTAAAATGAAACAAACAAAAAAAGACTGAAAATAATTTAAATTAATTTAAAGACAAGTTTAAACAAATTTGGGTCAAAAAATATCTGTTGCTGTTAGAGGCTTTCTTTGCTTGAACATGTGCTGGATGAGGAGTCTGTGCAGATTGCATGAAGGGTGATGTCCCTGGTCAGAGGTTTGGAGTCTTTCTCTGTATGCATCCACTTATGCTCAAAAATTTGTTCCAATGTAGGTCTGTCCGATGGTCTCAAGCACAGACACCACTTGACAAGTTGCTGACACTCTGTAGAAGACCAAAGGGAAAGAGTAAACTTTACATGTTCTTTGTTTATTTTAAACAAATTGTATTCTTGGTATATATTATGGAAAGCAAAATGATGTGCATACCAGAGGAGACTTTCCTTCTGAAAAAGAGATGACCTTTCAAAATCTCATCGTCATGCTCAAATGGTATATCTCCGCAAACCAGATCATATAGCAACACACCAAGTGACCACACCATTGCAGAGCGTCCATGGTACCTGTGGTAGCGAATCCATTCTGGTGGACTGTAGACTCTTGTACCTGAAAAAACAAAACAAAAACAAATAAAAACCTACATAGTATGCAAATTCACTGACTTTTCAGCTAGTATCATAGAGCCAAGAATTCGGCACACTACATGCTGTTCTCTTTGTAAATATGATCCTTTTCTAATTCAGTCTTACGTGAAAAGAAATCCTACTAATTTTTTTTGTGTGAGAGAAATTTGTCCTGTGGTTCATGCACCTTGTCATCCCAGTGATTCATCCTTATTATTATTAATAATCATCATCATCTTACTGGGTTTGGATTACAATAGTTGCTAGAAACGCTGAGTCAGGTGACAGGAAGGGGAGGGGTAGTCACACCACCCTTCCCCCACTACAACTCCGTCTCTAGCACACAGTAGAAACAATAATAACAATCATCTTAAAAATCACGGTTTCAGACGTAGACACCGCATCATGTTTAAACACGCCCAGCCTGAGTCATTTCCCATGAAAAAGCCCCTTGTCTGGATGTGCTGTACACCCGGTCCCCGACAACGAACTCGGGCATGGATACCAAATAAAACCAACAGTCACGTGACGTCTCTGCTCACATTTCACAACATTCAGTCGCATACAGACTGTCTACGCATAATGAGAGTCAGAGGCACTATTTCAGCATTGTGCGTTAAATCGATTATTATAATAAGCACTGTAGATTATTCTAATAAATGATGAAGCAGATCTGGTTTGGTCAGCAACGAACATAATAAACAGCCTACAAAAATGGGTTAGCTATAATAAAAGCGACAATTGAGGGCACACATCTAACACTAAACACTAACACGTCGGTTTAAGGTTAATAAATCAGCAATGGGGGTGGAGGTCAAAGTCAAGGACTTACCATCGAAGTCAGTGTACACGGTATCCTTGAGGATGGCCCCTGAGCCAAAGTCGATGAGTTTAATATCGCCTGTGCGCAAATCCACGAGCAGGTTTTCGTCTTTAATGTCCCGGTGGATCACCCCGCAGCTGTAACAGTGTCTCACAGCCTCCAGCACCTGGCGGAAAAAAATCCGCGCCGTGTCCTCATCCAGTGCGCCCTTTTCAGTGATGTAGTCAAATAAATCCTTCACCATCTCCGGCCGCTCCATAATGATCAAAAACCCGTCAGGCCTCTCGTACCAATCAATCAATTTAATAACACCCTGAAATGTATTTCCCACTTTCTTCATCAGGAGAATCTCCAGCGGAACCAGCGAGCCGTTCTGAAAAAAAAAAAGGATAAATTAATGCCTCACATACATATTCTAATGCTATATAGCCTATATATATATCTGTCTATATGCATAATCATATTAAAACATCTACAGTACCCGAATAATACTTACGAGTGTGCCCCATTCAGTTATTCGTTCCCTGGCCACGTGTTTAACAGCAACCTGAATAAGAAACACACATATAGAGAACCCTAAGATAAACCCCCATACACACTCGCCACGTTGTTTCCGCGCAGACCGAGGCCATGTGCTGCTGCCAGCAAAACAAAGCAAAGCCGCTCACTCACCGGCAAACCATCTGAAATGCGACTGGCGGCGTACACAGTCCCGAACCCGCCGCTTCCCAGCACCGAGCCCAGATGGTACACCTTATCAAACTGTTCCTTTTCTACTTTAGCTGTAGGAAATAAACACAATTGGTGCGAAATGAAGAAACACGCACGTTAGTCACTCTGAGTAACAAAATGGCTCCAAATTTGAGGTCACACACTCACGCACCCGTCTACGTGTTAGGCTACAACAGAGTGAAATTGCACGTTTTATGGACGCATGAAAAAAAAATTAAAAAGTTAGGAAAGTGTTAGCAAAAAGTACCCGACTGGAGCTGAATCTTCACCGGCAAGTGGTCAATGTTAGTCGTACCGCAAATATGTGAAAAAGATCCAAATTTAGACAGCAGCATCTTTGAAGATATCTGGAAATCAGCAAACCTCGCAAATCCAACGATAAAATGAAATGCTCCGAGTATAAGTAAAAGTCACATAGATCCTTTAACCATGCTCCTTTAAATATCACAAGTATCGGATGCTGCAGGGCGTTTCAACACCTTTCTGGTCTGAAACGTCGTTAATCAGCCTTATTCACCAATGTCCTCTCTCAGCCATGGTAACGCTGTTCAGTGTAAAATCTTGTGTCTAAACACTGCGCTCCACTGCAAAAGTACCCGCGAGCGCACCCGCGCGAATGTTTGTGCGCGCTAGATGTGTGTGGACCAACGCTCATCATTATTCTAGAGCTTCAGAGGCACAGTGTGCAGATCCTTCCGCCACTCTGATCTCACACAAATATCAAAAGAACACACACACAAAAATAAATAAATAAATATAAAATAAATAAAACAAACTCTAATGCAAGGAAAATTGCTTAAGGTGAAGACTAGTAAAATAAAAACATTTATATCAGTGGCTGTATATAAATATTTCACACTAAGGAACTATAGAGCGAAGAGCTCAAGGATACTTTGTCTGAAAGCTTACAGATACAACCTATTAATGAAACGAAAAACAGTTCATAGTGGAGGATCCCATCAACCTGGCGAGAGAAAGAAAAAACGCGGGAAAACGTGCTGTTATCCTAAACAACATTGAAGTAATTGCTTAAATTAGTTTACTACTATACTACTACTATTCGTTATTATTATTATTATTATTAGTAGTAGTAGTAGTAGTAGTATTAGCCAACACTACACAAAATGTATACCCCTTGAGAGTTATTCAGGTGAACCTCAGGAGGAGTTCTTACAACAAAGTGTTTTTCCTATTTTAAAGTGTTGTGCTGTTTTTAAATAGCTTATTTAAAAAACAGTTTCCTCCAGAGGTACAACTGAGGAAATCCCTGAGGCTTCCATAATTTTTGATGACTGTAATAGAAATAGAATATTATATTGAGATGGGCCTAAAATCGACTAGAAGTAGAAGTAGACTAGAATGGGAATAACCATCACAGCCAATTGGTTTGTTAAATGTCCCCTTTAGAACTGATGAGCTATGTACTAGGTAAGTGATTGATTTTATCATGATAGAACTTATCAACATATCTGCTATTAATTTACTAATTGTAAACTAACAGTTTCACAAATCTTTTTGCATATTTATGTTAGAGTCTTTTTCTGAGAAACCTTGAAGCAATTTAATAGAGCTTTCACATGGGGTTTGTACATTCACTAGTTTGGGGGGTAAAACATGCATCAAAAGGGACTCTCTGTACTTGCTGTGTCACGGAAAAGTATTTATGGGGCTCTAAAGATATTAAATTCCTAAGTGAGTACTGTATAATTTACCAATACATTTAACCATCAGAATCAACCAAAACAATGAACTCATTTGTATATACTGTAAAACATATACTGTAAGTGTGTGTATAAATGTTCAAGGTTAGAAAAGGATAAATAAAATCAAACCAAATATGGGAGGAACAGGTTGGCTGCATTGGTGCCAAGAAGCCAGCTAGTGTAAAGACCACACACTCGAGTACAAATGACTTAAAAGGCATCTGATGTGCTCTATGTGCCGAGGGGATTTTATCTGTCTATATACTTTTAAGGCGAGGGCTACTAAATAACACGCTGCCAAAAGCAAGCATGCTCTTCCATTATAAACATTGGCAGTAAATGTAGCGGTTGCAATTACACACCGTACAAAAGAGTGTATTTTTCAAATAGTCTTACACTTTGAAGTGAACTGTGTATGAAGATCTAAACATTTTCTAATATTTGTCAAGTTTTAAGCATTAACTGGAATAACTAAAAATGTCTTTATGCAAAACTAGTAAGCAGCTTTCTGTCAACAAAATAGTTCATTTGAAGTACACTACATAAGCTAGAATTATAGGGGAATCCCCCACCAAAAAGATTAATATAACTATCATTTATATATAACTAATTAATTCAAATTCTTTTGCAGAAATTGGTGGATCCAACAGGATTTGCTGATGTTGAATAAATATTACTTTAGAAAAAAAGGCCACATAAGCAGTTTCTGTGATTGAAACCAGCCATGCCCAATGATAAATATATGGACCCTATCCCAAAGAACTCAGAGCATAAGGCAGAGTGGATGGCATACCAATCCATCACAGGGCACAAGCAGAAGCACACTCACACACTACGGGCAGTTTGGAAATGCCAGTTAGCCTAATCTGCATGTATTTGGACTGTGGGAGGAAACCCACCATGGAGAGAAACTCCATGCACATAGACCCAAAGGCAAGATGTGAACAATCAAACCCTAGAGGTTTGAGGCTACTGTGCTACCACCTAAAACTTTTTATCACATTACATTAACATTGATTATCAATTAAATACCAGTAGACTTGTTCATTTATGCCTGTTGGGAGCAAAGGCTATCCAACAGAGAAGCTAATGTAGCACAAATTGCTGAAAAATGTTAATGCTGTCTATAAGAGAAAGTATCAGAACACTTTCCCAGTTTTAAATCCGATTGAGCATCCATGGAATGTACTGGACCAACAAGTCTGATCCATAGAGGTCCACCTTGCAACTTAAAAGATCTGCTGCTAATTTTCTAGTGCCAGATACCACATCATCGCTTCAAAGGTCTTGTGGAGTAATGCCTCGAGGGGTCAGAGCATAAAACATATTTAATGTTTTAATTTTATGGCGGATGTGTATATACGTATTTGACATGAATAACATTGATAATTTCTTGTCAGCTGTCAAGGGGGTGGATATATTTGGCCGCAAGTGAGCAGTCAGTTCACAAAAGTGATGTGTTGGAAGCAGGAAAAACTGTACAAGCTTGAGAATCTTTGACAAGGGCCAGATTGTGATGGATAGATTACTGCGTCAGAGTGTCTCCAAAACAGGTCTTGTACTCTTAGTATGTGGTGGTAGAAAGGTGATGGAATACACAGTGCAGTAGCTCTATTTGGAAATCAGTCTGAGTGCCCATGCTGACTTCCATCCAGTGCCGAAAGCACCCATAAGGGACATGTAAGCATCAGAGGTGGTCCACAGAGAAATGAAAGAAGGCAGTCTGAAGTTTTCTTTTACATCATTCGAATGGCTGGGTGTGTGTGCATCACTTAACTGGGTAAGACACGACACCAGGACGCACTATGGGAAGTCGGCCGAAGCATTGTCATTCTCTGGGCAGTGGTTTACTGGCAAACCATGAGTCCTCAGATTTAAGTTCCAGATCTCAATCCAATCAAGCAGCTGTGGGATGTGCTGGACAAGCATGTCTAATCCATGGAGGCCCCACAATGCAACTTAGGACGTAAAGGATCTGTAGCTAATGTTTTGTAGCCAGTTACCACAGTAAATCTGATTTGATGCCTTGATGAATCAGAGCTGATTTTGTAAGACGAAAGGGCATACACAATATCAGCCAGCTGGTTTTAGGTTAATTGCTGATTTGTGTGTGTGTGTGTGTGTGTGTGTGTGTGTGTGTGTATGTGTGTGTGTGTGTGTGTGTGTGTGTGCATATACATTATATTCAGTTAAAAAGCCTGCTTGTAACAACTTGCCTCTATTCAACTTCTGCATTTAGTGGGAAAACGTCTGTAAACTGGGTCAGATCCAGGGTGAATGAATGAGTTCTATATAAAAAAGGAGATAACCAAATATTATTGAAAAGGTGATAGAGCTCCTGCCAGGGAACTTCAGTTAGGGGCCCTCCAAGTGACAGGTCTTAGGTTTCAGATAACAATATTTAAGTAGGTTGAGAATAGTTAATAGATCACAGTACTGAACCATGTTGGGCATTAAAAAAATCAGCTGTGTCATTGGAAACACCACTACAACAACTACAACCATCCTGTTCATGGCCCCTTTTTGTGATGTTAAAATTAGGAACAGTTGTGTTTGTGCTGTTGCCATGCAAAGAGTGGGTTTATCAGCTAGTCATGTTCTTTCACCACCTTTAAACATTTAGGAGATCAAAAGCTCTTATTCACACACAGGCCTCTGGAACATCACCCCCACCATGGTAAAACCTCCAAAACGTATTTTTGTGTTTTGACTAACAGCTGTGATCATGCGGAGGCAGCAGTGTTATGACTGGGGGACTGTGGAATCTAGGTCACAGAGAGCTCACTTTCTTTTTTTCCAGAAGAAAAACCCACTGCCCTTTAACCACTCTCCACCTCTGAGACTGTAGTTTTCATCACATGAATGTATTTTGGTTTTGATTTAAATCCCCTGAATATGACTTTTTATAATAAATATTCATTGAAACAAAACACACAGGGACACAAACCCCCATCCAGATATCTAATAAACAAATGAAACCTATTGAGAAAAAATCTTGAGGTGAGAAAAAACCAAACAAACTGTATTCACTGGCCTACGGTTTGCAGATTATGAGACTTCTAAAAACATCAAAATATTGAAGAAAGATGTACAACATTTAGGCTGGGACTGAGTGATATATAAAAGAAGTATGGTAAGATTACCAAGCTAACCATAGAATCTAATTCAAAGTGGTGGCCATGGTATTCCAAATGACTCCAAAAATAAATAAACTCAGCACAGCAATGAGCAGATTAAATGAGATGAAAAGAGTCTATCACTAGTTTAGGAGGACAGGTGCTGAAGTGGTAGACAATCACGAGGCAGTCGACTACTTCTCCACTGTCGTGCTGTATACCACAATCTTTGGATAAGCAGCAGCAATGCTTATCTTGCTCTGTGATTTCCTTCTGATGCCATTATACATTTTTTGACTCACCTGAGAGCACCAAAATACCTCACCTCAAGTAATTCTTGCAGGATTTTAGAAGCATATTTAGCCACGGGGATGTCAGTAGTTATAAGGAATCCTGCAATTCAGTGTTAATTTTAAACATGTCATTAAAAAAAAAAAGAAAGAAATCTAATACAGAAACAAGTTTTTGTTTTTGAGAACTGTGATGTAACTGTAAAATGACTTGAATGACTTCTGGTTTAGAAGTCTCAGATGTCGAGTTTCAGGAGTAATTCCCAGAAACCTTACTTCTACATACTGTATAATGTAGCAGAAGTGTCACATTGTCCTGAGGCAGAATGTAGCACATGAGGTTTTATAACAAGCATGTTACATAATGGACTTACGCCACCGAAAGTGCTCCTCCTGGGTCAGAGTGACTCAGCAAGCACACAGTCCTCTCTGAAAGGGTTATCTTAGCAGTCTCCTGCCTGGTTTAAGGTCATGTGACCCAAACAAACAGTCACATGATCCTCCACTTGTTCATCATGACTCTGCAAGGTCATTCTAAGCATATTTGGGAGTTTTAATCTTTGATAAATATTGTTTTGTACAATGTGCCTTAAATGATCTATGTTATGACTTTTCCCATCTTTTGGTGTTTTTTTTTTTTTTTTTTTTAGAATATAAAGAATTCCTGCAGCACAAAATGTAAAGATCTGTACTTTTTCTTATTACTGAAATATTATTTTAGTTTGTTCTTTAAAAATGCAGAAAAAACAGAACATCAAACCTAATCTGTTTGCTCAATACCATGAAGAGAAAGAAAAGAGATTTCATTTATTGTGAATCGACTACATTTATATTTAGGCATTTGGCAGATGCTCTTATCCAGAGCAACTTACAAAAGTGCTTAAGTTTCCCTCATTAGATATATCGTAACACTGGGTTACTATGTGTACCATCAGTCAACACTGTTGGGAAGTTTTTTTAAATTTTTTATACATACATGTAGCTTACACAGAGAAGACTCGACATCCAGTAAAAGTATTCACATCCCTTGAACTTTTTCACATTTTGTCATGTTACAACCATGAACTATTGTGGTGGTAGACCAAGACAAAGTGACACAAAATTGCGAAGTGGAAGGAAAATGATAAATGTTTTTTTTAATTGTTTCAAAAATAAAAATCTGAAACGTCTGGTGCGCGTTTTTATTCAGCCCCCTTTACTCTGATACCCATAACTAAAATCCAGTGGAACTAATTGCCTTCAGAAGTCACCTAATTAGTAAATAGGGTCCACCTGTGTGTGATTTAATCTCAGAATAAATATAGATGTTCTGTGAAGCCCTCAAAGTTTTTTTTTAGAGAACATTAATGAACAAACAGCATCAAGGAGCCCAAGGAACACACCAGACAGGTCAGGGATAAATTTATAGCAGGGTTAGGTTGTAAAAAATATCTCAAGCTTTGGACATTTTCCAGAGCACTGTTCAAGCCATCATCCGAAAAATGAAAGAGTATGGCAAAACTGCAAACCTACCAAAACATGGCCATCCAACTAGAACAGAAGCAGTAAGGTAGCCTGGAGGAGCCACAGAAATTCACAGCTCAGGTGGGAGAATTTGTCAACATGACAACTACTGTATTAGTCATGCACTCAACAAATCTGGCCTTTATGGAAGGGAAGCCATCATTGAAAGAAAGCCATAAAAAGTCCCATTTGCAGTTTGTGACAAGCTATGTGGGGAACAGCAAACGTGGAAGAAGGTGGTCTGGTCAGATAAGACCAAAATTCAACTTTTTGCCTTAAATGCAAAATCACATGCATATCACCCTGAATACGCCTTCCCCACCATGAACCTTGGTGGTGGTAGCTAGGGGTGTCAACAATAATCGATTCGGCGATGCATCGCGATGCGGGGCATGAACGATTCAGCATCGATGCGGCAAA
>JAQMYG010000012.1:20056939-20070860 GCA_030014215.1 Clariallabes teugelsi | reverse complement strand
TCTCCACATCATTGCATTCAGTTTTTATTCACAATTTGTTAAGTGTCCCAACTTTTTTGGAATCCGGTTTGTACTTTGGTTGTACAAGAGCTGCATTTTCTCTTCCAATTAATGTTTTGTTTCACAGAGGAAGTCTTTTTCCAGGTGAAATGCATATGCAAATCAGTTTAAGTACCTTTATTCAAACTGTATTAGCAAATAGAGATAAATGCTTCAAATACAGGCCCATCATTTAACTTTTTCTAAATAAAATTGGTATTTCTAAACTAGCAAGTTTATGCATTGAATAAATACTAATATACCAACACTACCAAAAACAATACATAAAATACCATTTTTGTAATATTGCAGTGCTCATGCATGTCACGCTCAGTTAAATAGAATTAACAAACATTCACTACAAGTCATTCATGGAATAGAAACTTATAGATAGATAGATTTATACAATTGAAATAAATTTGTGAGAATGCTTTACTTGGGCACATGTTTTATGCAAGGTGTCTACTCACTAAGTACAATACAAGACAAAAAGTAGAACAAATAAGCTTCTGAATACACATATTTTACAGTTTGAAAAACCAAATTGAATACACAAATGCATCAAGGGATATATATTGTGCTACATTGCTACCTTAATTTTTCAGGCTTTTTGGATGCCTTGTCTATTATTTTCTGGAATATATTTTTACTTTGAAGCAGGTGAGTAATGGAGAAGCTTTTTTCTTTTCTCAGTATTTGTGTTTATAGTTTATAAAGAGGGGATGCAAAATCGTTCTATCATAGAATAAGGGATCAGCATCTCCTTCTGTTCTTATTTCTCTCTACAGTTCTCTCAGTCTCTCTCTGTTCTCAAGTTGGTCCAGTGCCAATGTGTCCTCAGTTCACCTATGTGCCGTACTGCACCACTCGGTCTTAAATGATCACTGCAAGTCTGGCTCTGTATTCCTCAAGATGCTTTTTAAATACACTCAGTCTCAACTACAACAGACAGCCACGCTCTGCTGCCACCCACGCACTTCAGAGCTGGCAGCAGTTACATCTTCAATGATAGCAAGGATGTTATAATACACACTCAGACACTGCATTTGTGTTGATATTTGTTAGCCAAATTGTGTAAAATATGTCAATATAAGAAAATGTCTGATCACATTTAACATTTCCTCTTAACCCTTAAAATGACTTTATCATGGTCTTTTTTGTGTGTAATGACATATGATACCAAGAAAAATCATTTAACAGTCACTGCAATTTCTTTGTGTGTGTGTGTGTGTGTGTGTGCATAAAGGCTGTGGAATGAGTTAACAGAGTGCCTGGGTGGCGCTGCAGGAACTGCATTCCCCATCATCACAATGCACTCACTGACCCACTCTTTGCCACGCCTTCTTTCCAGATTAAACACACACACATTCTGCAGAGGTCCCCTGCTGGGTAGATGTGGATCTATGTCTGTCTAATCTGTTTATTGCATTCTCATATGCTTTGCAAAATTATATTTCCATACCTCTTTAAAAACTATGTGGTCTTTTTTGAAATCCTTTCAAGGGCTGTTGAATCTTAAAAGGAAGGCAGTAGTTTTCCATTTGTTTACCCAAATGTTCAGTAAATGCTGACATAACTTATTTTAATCTGGAAATTCAAGGCTGCATGTCTGTGTGTTTGGGATTGTCATCTTCCCTTATAGCAGTTATGTTAGAAACGCTGAACCTGCTGACTGGTTTACAATATACTGTAGAAGTAAGAGACATATTGTTTATTAGCTTATATTTTCCCAAAAGCTAAAGGTATGCAATTAGTGTATCTCATCTGTTATTATGCACAATTATCAGCCAACCTCCTAACATTCTCAGCACAACACTGACAGTAATGTTACTGCTAAACCAATAATATGTAGTTAAAAGTGGTCCTTTGGTCATAAACAATGACAAAGCTTCAAAGCATGATTAATACTAATGGATAAAAGAATGATCTCAGGGTTCAGGAACTCTGATTTTCTATTTGCTCACATGTATATGTTAAGGAATGCCAATCTCCTGGTACATGGCGCAGGTGATCTGTAGTTGGAGACACCCAGAATACCATGGAAAAGCTCATAGCACTGAAATAGCAAGCTAAAAGCTTTTTTTAAAACTAAAATCCTGGCAACCGCCAAATTCAGACTCGTCCATCAGATTGCCAGACAGAGCAAAGCATGATTTGTCACTCCAGAGAACACATCTCCACTGCTGTAGAGTCCAGTGGTGGCGTGCTTTACACCACTGCAATCAATTCCTTGCATTGCACTTGGTGATGTAAGGCTTGGATGCAGCTGCTCGACCATGGAAACCCATTCCATGAATTTCTCTACACACTGTTCTTGAACTAATCTGAAGTCCACATTTTGGAGGTGTGTAGCTATTGACTCTGCAGACAGTTGGCCACCTTTGTTCACTATGTATCTCAGCATCCGCTGACCCCGCTCTGTGATTTTACATGACCTACCTTTTCGTGGCTAAGTTGCTGTCATTTCCAATCGCTTTCACTTTGTTATAATGGCTGTGGATTTAGTAGCGAGGAAGTTTCATGACTGATCTTTTTACACTGGTGGCATCCTATCACGGTACCACTCTGGAATTCACTCAGCTCCTAAGAGCAAACCATTGTTTCACGAATGTTTATGAAAGCGGTCTGCATGCCATGGAAGTGATTGTAACACCTACTGTAACTTGAATGATTTGGATGGGTGAGTAAATACTTTTGGTAATATACTGTATGTTAACTTAGATTTGCCTGTTAGAAAATCTGAATTTACAGAAATACAACCAATGTCTTCTGTGTTCTGTAGGGATATTACATCAATTACTACATAATAGGCATAACATATGAATTATGCCTATTAATGCCTGAGGAACAACTTTGTGAATTATTAGATACAGTATCATGACTGGCAGGGAGGTTCAAATGGCCTGATTTCTTCAATTTAATTGGTTTACATTGGTTTTCTGCTATTTACAGGGTCTATAAAGCACACAGTTTTCTCTGAGTGGTTATTTTTATTTATATGGGAATGAGGGACAATATAAAACGGCTGACTTCAACTTTAAGCTTAGACTAACAATGGAACATTTGGCTAGCTTTACAGTAATAAAAATTTTGGCTGCAAAAAATCCTGTTGATTAGTCTGTATACTGATAACCAAATATATTTTCACATTATTATGTTATTAATTCTTATCCATGTGCACTATTCCCATTTGTGTCTATGGCTTTTCACCTTCCATCTGTATCCCTCCATTTAACCCTCCTTCTGTAGCTGGGCTTGAGAGATTATCCTACTATGCATGTCTTTGGACTGGGAGGAAACGGAATACCCATAGGGAACCCACCAAGCATGGGGAGAACATGCAAACTCCACAAACACACCTTAGGCCGGAGGTGGGACTTGAACCCTTGACCCTGGAGGTGTGAGGCCACAGTGCTAACTACACCACCATACCACCATATGCTTCACATATGTTTACATATTTAAACATTTTACAACAAAAATGACAGTACAGGCTATTATAATGTAAGTGTACTTATTTACACATGTATTAATCCAGTACATGATGTTCCCTGCTTTCAAAGGAGATGTGTGTGTGTGTGTGTGTGTGTGTGTGTGTGTGTGGTAGCTGTACTGAAAAATGTAAGGAAACATGTATAAATTGCTGATGTGCAAGCCAGAGATGACAGTGGCAAGGAAAAGCTCCATGAAATGACAGAGATGTTTATCATTTTTTGTGTGTATAGCTGATAGGTCATGATTCTGTTCAAGTATTAAGATACAGTATATGGCTACCTGTGGTTGTATACAGTATGCTTGTCTGTGTTTGTACACTCATAGCGCCTTCTCTCCCCTTAAGCCTATTTAAGCTATCGTTCATCTTTTTCACATGTAAACTCACAAACCTTATCGCTAAAAAACAGACTTCTATTTTGCTAGTGGCATGGTTTCTTTATGAATATACAGTGGTTTACTGCCTCATTAGTGTAGAAGTTTCTGAATAACAAGAGCTCAAGGAGTTTCCCACCAATAGGCTCTCAGAAGACACTGTGTTCTCAGAACTCATTAGAAAAAGTGGGCACATACTAGCAGACCTGCAAGAATCTCCATGGCAACAGCTGGATTTTATTTTGCTGTTGGATCTCAGATGGATGAGCTGAAATATTCACACACGAGGAATGCCTTTTTCACACACACACACACACACACACACACACACACACACACACACACACACACACACACACACACACACACACACAAACACACATCACAAATAAACACATACCTGCACATAAAAAAAATCATGTCATGTATTACTGATATTAAACAGCTGTAATTATCTGTATAACAAATTTAGTCCAATGTCAGGTTCTGCATGCTATACTGTACACTTCAAAAATAACTTTTGAGAAAGCTGAAGAATACTGAAATACCCTCCCTCATAACCTAAATAAAGTCTGCCACGATAGTAGTTAAATCTTTCTTTTACTTGCTGCTGTTCTCGTCCTCTCCTGCATTCCAGCACACTTAGTCACGAGATCTGCTCTCTCTCTCTCTCTCTCTCTCTCTCTCTCTCTCTTTCTATCTCTCTCTCTGTCTCTCTCTCCCTCTTTTAGATGATTCTAATGAGTACCAGCATCTTCTGTGACATTTAGCGCATGCATGCAGCCACATGTTCAGCCCCTGACAACCCTAAAAAGGCCATGTGTCCTCTTTCTTTGCCCCAAACAGAGATGGTACTCATTGCCTTAAGTTGGAGCAGCCAAAATGAAGCAACAGCTGACCATGTAGGGATCTGGCATGATAAGTCTGCCCACCCGTGGCCAGATGCTGCAGATGTGACTTATCAAGAGCTGTGGATATTAAACTGGCCTCCCACGTCATCTAGCCACCACACACACAGAGATTTAGTCTGTCCAAACACATCTTGGGAGGCTGTAGATGGGGTAAAATTTCCCTGGAAGGCAGACACCATTTAGTCAGGAACAGCTGGGCCGCAGTGCTTACGGCCATATGTGCTAATAGAGTAATGAGGCCATTTGCTTTCATTTTAAGTAGACACACTTGTCATGACATAATTTATAAAGTGATATTATGATTAACCTTGTTTTAGTCAGCATTTGCTCGTGATCTGGCAGGAAGACATTAACATAGCCTCAAATAAAATAGTGGATTTTTTTCTTTCTTTTTTTTTGGTCTAAATATATAAGATTTAACTACATTTAATTTTATTGTTTGCTACAATATCTGTTGTATACAATACAACATCTTTTATCTGTCAAATACCAATTCTTTATTATTGAATGGTTGATATAAAGAGTGGGACTATTTTCAACCTGCCCCATGGATGAGCCACCAGTGGAGGTAGTCACTGGACAGTTAATTACATTTTTTTATTTTTTGTATCGTAAATTTTTTACGATAATTTCATTTTATAAATGAAATTACATTGGACTGTTGTGTAATGGCACCTGGCATCAAGTGTGCTAAACCAAACACATACCAGAAATAAAAGCAAGGAGTGATGCTTTGAGAGTGCAAACCATGCAAAAGTACATGTAAATGTACCGCAAGGATGACAAAAGACAAAAAGACTGTAAGACATTAGTGATTAGCACATATGAAGTCCAGATGTGGTTTTCCATTGCCAAAACCCATTACAGTTCTTGGAGGTTGAGCGAAGACTTTTCTCACATGCAGTCAAGAGAAACTAGAACATGACCTTACATATTGCAGCTGTTAAGAAGATCTTTTTTAAAGACATTTATAATACTGTAATGTCTTAAGTATTCCATTAATCATCTCATCATCAAATAGCAGATGCATAGATGCCATCAGAAGAGATAGAAAATCTCCCGCCCTTAATTCTGTCACATGGAGCTCAATTTATAATAAGGAGGGGCATTTTGACCACTGCTCCACTGAGAGGCTAATTAATAAATTCACTTATTTAAACCTATGGCACTTGTCTTCATTTCTATTATGATTTGAATGTCATTGTGCTCAGAGATTCACTGAGACATACAAAGTCCCATAATATAGTTACATTATATGTAACTTTCCTATAAGTAACATCATAAACCTTTTGATGACCCAAGCAGTGATCACCAAACTTTCTTATCAATATACCAGCAGCATTAGGCATCTATCTTTGTCTTTTGTTATCCTTTGTTTTCACGGCACTGGAGATCTTGTTGTCCTCCTTGATAAGGTAATTAATATGAGATGATCTATCATTAATCAGAGTTATTGCAGCCCCATACTTTCGCCATCATTCTTTGCTTCGGTGCAATATGTAGCACCTGCTAGTCAGTATTGTAGTGAAAAGCCTGTAATGATTATTTATTAGAGTAAGAATGAAACTTCTATGATGACATTGATTTCTCTTTAATTCTTTATTTTAATGATCTATTTGTCAGATGCTTTAAAATGATTTATTGCCTTTACTTAAGATGATGATTTAGGCAGAGTGCATCGATTTCTATTTATACTCAACAATCTTCTCACTTGTCGTCTTCATTTATGGAATGATGGAGGTAAAACCTGAGTTGGGGGTGTTTTGCCAGGGACCATGTGCACAGATCTCTTAGCAAAAAGTCCCAAAAGGAACCTCCTCGCTCTTTCAGAATGAAGGAGTCATGGGGTCACTAGACAAGGGCGTGTTCCCAGTCTTTTACATATTTTCCTATTCAGATTTGACAGGTGAGAAATCAGAGCAATGAATTACAAAGCAAGGCCAAATATAATCAACGTTGTCTGTATATAATCTATGCATCATACATTTAGTCTACAGTAACAAAGCTAATAACAGGCACAGCTCTGTATAATATCGTGAAGCAGAGATGCTAGATGAGGGGTAAGCATTCACCCCTTTCTTGACCAGTGGCTGGTAACAGGTGTCCCTTCTATTGTCTTCTTTGTTTAGGAATGAGACATTGGCTGATCTCCTAATAATAGCTATGAATGGGGTCATGAATACGAGGAGTCTCTGAAAATCTGTTTCCATATGTACATCATGCATTCATTACTGAATTAACTCATCTGTTCATGAAAGACTGATAAAAGGGGAGGATTAAGAATGGTCATTTACTGTGTTATAAATGAGGGTTAAAAAAAATCTAAAAAAAAAAAAAAAAGTTAATAAATCAATGCTGTAAATCAATATAGAAACAATAGAATTCTACTGTATTTGTTACTTTCTTTTTACATTTTTAGTGTGGTTACATCAGGAAAATATTTGGATTTCATGCAATTCCATCTCTTCTTCATAAATCTTGTTTGTGAGCCTATTGTGTGTATATCACTTATTCATCAAAGATTCTAATATTCAACTATTAGATATTCAAATATTCTAACTCAGTTAGCCAGCAAACTACTAGTTAGCTAATCATTTACTAATATTCAACTGTCCAGTTATGGTAAGCTGGTATCCAGTAGCCTCTGGTTCCTGTTCTTTACTGACAAGTGAAACCTCAAGTCTGACTTATACTGTTGTAAACTATTTGCTTCAAGATTTGTTGTGTTCTCATATGCTTTGCTGCTTTTCCTGGTTATAAAGATTGGTTATTTAAGTTACTGTAAACTTGAAATTGATTATTTTAATGTTTCTGCCCACAGATCTGCAGATTTTCTTTTTTTGCAATATTCTAATAAAGATCAGCAGTTTCTGAAATATTCATCCCAACTTGTTTGGCACGAACAACCATGACATGGGCAAAATCACTGAAATTGTATTTGTCTTCATTCTAAAGTTTGATGTGAACATTATCTGAAACTCTTGACCAGTATGTCCATAATTCTATGCACTGGGCTTCTGAAACATGACTTACTGATTTGGATAATTGCATGAATAGTCAGGTGAGCTGGTGATGAGTGAGTGCATATCTACATGAAAAATTTAAAAATACCTGAAACATTAATACACTTGTAAATCATCAAAGTCTAAAACTATTGCATTAAGTTGAGGATAAAGATTAAAAAACAAGATAATGTTCCTTTAAAGAAAACCATAGATTCCCTTATGGTTCATTTGAACCCATTTTATGTATTTGTATAGTTTTTTTGGGGCTTTGTGCTTCTAAGTAGAAGAGCTCTAAAAGGTGAAGTAGCAAGTAGCTTGTTATATATTGTTAGAAATCTAAAGGCTAGTAGAATCATAATCAGAAATTGCATTTAGTAACACAAATCTTTACTCTCCAGTACCCAGGGATCAGCCATCATTAGCAACCATAGTCTCCTCTGGGAGTTCTGACTCACTTTCTAGGAAATTCTCTGTGGAGACGACATGTCCTAGAATTGTTTACTTCCATTTGCCAAAGCACAAGTGATGACCAGCATGTGTCTTAACATACTGTACGCTTTGCACAGCTGAATGAAATGAATGGTTTCGAATACTATGCAATCTTTGTGTTTAACCATTGTAATGACCTGATTGTATATGCTTATTGTAAAGTATCTTACACCACTGCAGTGCTGCACCTCTTTATGTACCTTTGCTTCTGTGTGTCTTGTGGGAATACTGTCTTCATCATGATGTCACATCATTTTATTCACAAGTTTTTTGTTCTTATTGTCAGTAATACTCTTGAAGTAGCCTGTGTCATTCTACTCCCTCATGTTTTAGATTTGTTTGTTTCGGCATTTAATATCGCACATTTTATCCTCTCTAAATGCATTTGTAGAGTATACTGTAGCTAATAGGTATAGTTGACTTTAATGACATGTTGATTGTGTAAACTATGTGATGAATTTGATAATATTGAAAAAGTCATAAAATGTTATTCTTGCAATGCAATATAAAAAAATCCTGTAGAAACCTTCAACAAAATATTGTAATTTCACAGTTCAACCACAATATCCCTAGAGAAAAACACAGATGACTTTTATTTTACAATGGACTGAGATGACCATGTGACTTTGTACCATTATTGTATCTGAACCTTTACACATCAACTCAGTTGTCCATTGCCCTGTCCACCAAGGAGGTTAAAGGACAGCAGATGGGAAAGTCAAGACATTCAGTGCACAGGTCAATGGGTATACATTGTGGGTTCCTTAAGTGGGCAATACTGGCAATTCTTCTCCACAGAATGGATAATTTTGATGACATCATTTGAAATGGCAGTGTGTGGGTCAGCGGACATTGCACTTCCTGTTGTAAAGGAGGTGTATGGACAGTATGGAGCAGACATGTGGAAAACCTTTGAGAAAATCTTCTTCCTCAGCTGAAATCTGATTCCTGAAGTCAATGAGGTAATTTGTCCAATTACTTACACATGGCTCACTTTAACAGTACTTGTCACAACCCAAAAGAGTGAATACATTTAATCTTTTACTGTACTATCTTCTTAAAATACAGCCATTTTTATATAAGCAAGACTGCTTATTGCATAATTTTTGCAATTACTTCAATGGGCGTGAATGGGATGTGCATACACAAGCTTCCTTATCTTCTCCCTTATCTTCTTCCTCACTCCCTTCCGTGTCTACATAACATTTTTGATTTAAGTCTTTTAAGAATCTTTCCCTCAAAAGAGTCATGACCATGTGGTGTAGCTTTGAAAGGTTATATTTTCAAGACTCTTCATGTAGCATCCTATCTGTCAAATTCAATACGGAAAGGTTGATGTTATAATTATTTGGCTTCCTACCATGTGTAAAAACCTGCACTAGTAGAGCAGGCCTGCAATGATGATTTGTTCCCAAATGTATTCAGTTGATGCAGATATTAAAAAAGATTAAATCATATGAAATGGCAGTGTGTGTGGATCATTTACAAAATGATCAACAAAACCTTCTGCCAATTGGATTACTGAATAAACATATGACTTATGACATATGACACTCCACAAATATACACTTACCAACCACGCAGTTTTTTTTAACCTAGTTTTAGTTATTACAGTAGAAACATATTCAGAGAGCACATAAATGCTACTGTACTACATATTGAAAGCAGATCAACTGCATCACTGTTCCTAACCCTAACCCTTGCTGTCCACTCACTGTAACAATTTGAGGAATAAAAGTGGAGAAAATCTTAACTTTAAAGAATTCTCAATATTGTAAATGTCAATCATTTGATGTACAATGACTACATTTTATACTATTTTATACTTTAATTATTTCAAAAAGACAGACACAAAAAGTAAAAAGTTAGTGGACTAAAGTTAGAGACCTTAGACCTTGTCTACTCCCAGATCAAAAACTAATGAGTAAGACTTAAATCTCCTTTTGATCTGGATTTTCTGTCAGCTCATATTTGGCAGAATTTGACATGATCTATATACATATAATATTTATTGACTTTACTCCTTGCAACCAGAACCTCACAAGGACAGAAAGTCTCCAAATGTCCCTAGAATTGCATACTGCAATATCACACGTTTTCTGCCCCTTTACTGCCCAGGCTTGTATGACTTTGAGACATTTTATTTTGGTGAGTTGTTCCTCACGGACAGGATTCATGTTAGTAACTACAATATAATTTCTGTGAATGTCCCATTGTTCTAATTAAGACAACAAGTATGAGCAAATAACATCTAAGACACTAATGTATTTGCCAAATTCCACTATTACTTGTTTTAATATTTTCAAAAATGCCTAATTTTATGTTATTTATATTTGCTTTTTTTCTACGTTTGCAGTTTATTTTTCTTGCTCTTGTTTACAAATACAAATTAATTCATTTATTCATTTTTATATTTGTACATTTTCTGTAAGTCCAGTACAATGCTCTTCTTCTTCCCATAATAATAATAATACATTTTAAAACACATATCTTCATTTAATTTCGCCTGAGCAGTAAACAGATAAAAGAAACAAGGCTTTCTGCTGCTCAGTTGTGAGCTCAGAGAAACTGAACCACTATCGGTGCGAAAACTGTGAAACTAACTGCCTTTGCAAGCTTTGCACATCTTTATCACAAAATTTTCTCTGTTCAGCTTCAAGGTAGCAGTGCCATCTAGTGCATTTCTATGTGTAGCACTTTGAGGCCCAAATCTCCAAGCCAATAAACAGGTCATGCAAGCAACAGGCTACTGCAGTGACAGATATAGAATTCTGTTGAAGATCCTCTTATGAAGATAACTTCATTAATAATTTGAAAAATGCACATTATAATTTGTGGTTACATTATTGAATGGTGTCTGCCATAATTTTTTTTATTGTATTACCCACATTTCAATTAAATTCAGTTTCATTTAGATAGTGCTTTTAACAATGGTCATTGTTGCAAAGCAGCTTTAAAAAAAAATCAAAACAATTATGTAAATGAGTTTGAAAAGTGTGAGGAAATATGTATAAATCATAATTATCAGATTGTCCCTGATGGCCAAGCCGAGGATGACAGTAGCAAGGAAAAACTCCCTGAGATAGCATTAAGAAAAAACTCATCAGGGATATCAGATATCAGGGATTGATCTGCAGTTAAAAAATATGTCCATTAAAAATGTGTAATAAATAAATAAATAAATTTGTGTATGATGATGACATTTAAATACTGACACAGTTAGTGGAGTGGCAGTCATTGTAGATTGTAATAAGCTGCAAGACACAATTCACGAGCAATAATGAGTGCAACTGAGTGAGAGTGAGTGAGTTGGTGAGTGAGTGATAGTGATAAATGTGAGAGTATGTAAATGATAATTCTTGCATAACAAAGTGTGTGATTGTGTGAGTGAGTGAGTGAGTGAGTAAATGAGTCAGTGAGTGAGATTAAAGGAGTGAGGTCTTTCCCACATTTCAGAATTTTATCCGAACATGGTACAATTGCAAGATCATAGGAAATTCTAGGGACATTGTTAGGATGATTGTCAAACTTGCTACAATTCAGCTATTAAAAATATTTTATTTATTCGATATTTTGTAGGAGTAGTGTAGTAGTTCATGCCACTTCATAATTAATGCTAATGTCCAAAAAAATTAGTTGATTTGCTATTTTACTATGAAACTTTTCAAATTATCACAATTATCGTGAACATGTGTGGATCTCTTGGCTGTATTGGATGATGTAGCGATGATTGTTATAGTGTAGGCTAGTCGATTGTATTTCAAATTGAAATGTCATGCTTACATACTGTAAGTAGGTAGAATGCTTTATTTCCTTCAGCAAAGTAATGTGTTCGATCAAGGAGAATGAACGATTTGATGGTCACTGCTAGACTGTTTACTCAGTGCTCCTTTTTTTAAATAACAATGCTGATATACATGACATTTTTGGGCATAGAAAAAAAGCAAGTCTTGATAAATTGTTGGGAGTTTAAGAGAAATAGTTCTTAAAAAGACATGCACATTCTTAATATTGATAGCAAATTATTAGTTGTATGTACTCTGTAGCCAAATCGTGTAATTTTGTAGACATTTCAATGCGATTCAGCATGAGTTTTGGAGTTCTTTTCGAAAGTACATCGTAAGTGACTCCTGAGTGCATTGTAATATTTTGTGACTGATGTGTAGGGGATTAAGGCATGGGATGTCAAGAAATTGTCAAGAATTTCTATTTGGCACAATTCTATGGACTCTCACAAACAGAATAGTGACTTGGCAAGTCATGTTACAATTGACAGTAGACATTATTAACTGGAAAGACACAAATAAATGAGAGTGAGTAAATACTGTGCAGATCAGGGACTACATAGGTTACAAGTCACAAGTAGACGTTTACTAGAAACACACCTTCTCACAGTTTATTTATTATTGTTATTTTCACCCATTGTGGAAATGAGAAGTGTGAGCACCTCTCTTTCTCTCCACCCCTCTTTTGTCACTGCAAAAAAAAAAAAAAAAGAGGCACTATCTCAGAGCGGTACTAGTGGTTAGCTAGCAGGCTAACGTTAGTTGCTCGCCCGCTTCCCCTGCGGCCTGGCTGGAGATGAGTGGAAGATGTCCGTGTCGGGGCTCAAAGCCGAATTAAAGTTCTTGGAGTCAATTTTTGACCCGAATCACGAGCGGTTCAGAATTATCGACTGGAAACCCGATGAGCTTAGCTGTCAGTTTAATGTGACTGGTGAAAAGCTACTGATCATTCACTGCAACATTACGGTAAGGGCAGATGTGGGAAGACGCAACTAGCTAGTTGGGCTAACCGTTTTCAAAAACATGTAAAAGTGCTATTAGCTTGTTGGCTAAAACAAACGGCGAAAGCTTCGCAAAATATATTTAGGAGTAGACTGACTCGGTGTTGTCACTAAATGAGCTGTAGTAATCACTTTATCATTTCAGCCCATTCCTTTTCAATACATTATACTCAGCTAGCTAACTCGGTTAAACTAGTTCTAACAAGTAACTAAACTGGCCCTTGGTTGCCTTGTTATGTAGTTAAGTAATGTAGCTAGCCTACAAGAAATGTACAGTAGGAGTGTTGTTTATCTCTCTCTACGTTTGCAAGTAACTGGCTTAAATTTGCGTTACAACACATCAGTTTATCCTGCTACACGTTAGCTACTGAACACATCTCGTCTGTAGTGGACTGTTAACAGTACCGCAGAAAGTTAGTGATAAACGTTACGAGTTGTGATAAACGTAAATAATGGCACTCGAGTGATAATGGTGTACCAGGCCTGTGTCAGCTAGCTGAGGGTTTCGCGCATGTGACTGTTAATCCTTGATGGTATGTGACAGTTTAGCCAGCTAACTAGCACATTGGTGAGTACTTGCCCATGCAAGTCAGCTGGTCTTTCTCTTTTATGTTTAGGTAGGTACAGACGATCAGCTCGCTAAACCTTTGACTAGTATAATATTCATAAGTGCGCAATTTGCCTAACCCGGCCACAACGTTTCCATGTAAAGCCTTAAACCTAGGGCTGGACGATATGGCAGAAATGTATATCACGATATATTTCTTAATTTTGGTCGATACGATATAATTCTGATATCGATATGGACAATATTAAAAAGCCTC
>JAQMYG010000012.1:19983923-19995492 GCA_030014215.1 Clariallabes teugelsi | reverse complement strand
CGATAAAGTATAGATACCCAAAATTTCTACTTAAGTAAGGTAACGAAGTATTTGTACTTCGTTACTTGACACCTCTGTTGACCGGCCACCACCTTATTCCAGAATGATGGGTGCATCAGGGTAAGAAGAGAGGTGAATGAAGTGATGCACCTATCATGCAGAGTAGCAACCGTACAAGACTGTGTATGCAGTGTTATGACCTGGGGTTGCTTTAGTTGGACAGGTCTAGAATCAGCAACGTTATGTGCCTAAAAATGAGGTCAGTTGACAGCCTGAATCTGCTGAATTACCAGGTTTTTTCTTCCCCGATGGCACGGGAATATTCCAAGATGACGATGCCAGGATTCATCAGGCTCAAACTGTGAAAGAGTGGTTCAGGGAGCATGAGACCTCATTTTCACACATGGACTGACCACCACAGAGTCCAGACTTTAACCCCACTGAGAATCTTTGGGAAGTGCTGGAGAAAGCTTTATGCAGTAATCTGGCGCTCCCATAATCAATACAAAAAGTTAATGCAACTTTCAATAAATGTCGTGAAATTGCATAAGCTTACCAAAATGATGTCATGGCCTTAATCAAAGCAAAAGGCAGTCCAAGGAAATATTAGTGTCTGTGACTTATTTGAAGCTGGGCATGCAAGGTTGTTTATAACAAAACATGTAATTTGAAAACTGCTACAAGTCCTTATTTTTTAAGTGTTAAATGGCAAAACAAAACCGTGAATGACCATATTACATAGCAAAACAACACACCCGCAAAGAGACAATTGCATTGCTTCTTTCTCATTTGTGATTATTAAAGCAAAACTGTTATCTAGGCAAAAAAGCAGAGTTGTGGAGAATTTTAAAGCCAAGGAAAAAAAGATGTTTACTGTCATAGCAATTTCCCCAGCAGTCCTAAATTTCTATGACAAGGAGCTGTCATCAACTACCGAAATGGTGGAGATGCTGATCATGCATGGTAAAGTGAACATTTTGTATTTTTAATGTTTCTCATGATCTTCAACAAGGTTTTTAATTAAAGCTGTGCGCAATAAGACTTTTTCTTTGTTCCAATTTGCTGCCAGTATGACTCACTACAAAAGCACAATTAAAGCACAAGTTTGCATTGTCTTTTAATTAAAACACTATCATATTATTGATGCTAAATTACATATTTTATGGCCACAATTACAGCTGCAGGCTTATTTATCAATTCGATATCACTGTAGGAGGTGGGTTTTCTATATAGCATTTTGCAAAATGATAAAAAAAAATTTTTATATTGACTCAAGGAAACTGTGCACAAATTTTTTTTAGAGAGTTTATAATACAGTACCATACCCAACATACCCAGATGCCAATGTCAAATCATGTTCATCGCATCATTTTAACTTTAAAACGTGATTGTTTGCATGTATTGATTTTTCTGCAGAATACTACACAAAATCTTACTTTTATCACAACTGTTTGACTTTTACATGTAACTCAGTAGAGTATCATACGTAGCACTGAGAACCCTCGGCTTTCATGAGATGGGCGATGATACTCCCACTGTACTAAAGAAGCCAAACACATTGTTTTATTTTCATTGACCTCATTTTGTGCACAGGCTCATTGTCATGGTGGAATAGGTTTAGCCTAGCTACTTTATTTTGACTTAAGGGAAATTTAAATCCTGTAGCATACATGACATGCTATACAACTGCAATCTTCCATCAGTTTCATCCATCAATAACATTTATGTTGTGCACATCAGATGATTTGGATGGTGTTAACCAAAAGGGAAAGCGATTGTCTCTGTACACCTGTTTGGATGAAAATTCTTTAGTCATAAAATTTGGCACCAAGTTGTCATTTTATTGTAAGATCTTTTCCCTAGATTTTGTCTGCGCAATTACTGTTTAAGCTGTTTTTTTATATTCACTGTTGAGACCATTAGCACCTCTGTCAAAATGCAAGTCAGAGGTAAATCCTTTGTAATCTGCAAACCGAGAATAATCTGACATCTGTAGTGACACTATGTATAGGCACTTTGTTCTTGAGCCATTTTAAGCAGAATAGAAATCCTACTGTAAATGTTTGAAATGCGAACGCAGTAATCATAATAGCAATCACACATAATTATCCAATTGTTTTGTATTTCTTAAAAGCTTTCTGTAATACTGTAATTTTTCCCCATTTTATTATAGATTGATGTCCTGGTATAATTAGAGTTTTGTACATTTTATATGGAGTAAATTCAATATTGTTAACCTTAAAATGAACAGTGTTCTCTTTGGGCAAGTCTAATTTTTGTAAAAAATAAAAAATAAAAATAATAATAATAATAAAGAATTGCAAATTTGACTTAAAAAATGCTGAGCATGAATCTGCACTAGTTTATGAAGTGTATCAACCATCTGTGATCAGTGCCTGCTTAATTACAACACTACACCACTGGACTAGAATTTATTATACAAACGTGTACCCATATGGAACATCACACTGAGCATGAGCAATTAAAAACTTCAAATGTGTGTATGAAGTAGAATTGACAGTCTCTTCTAATGTCATGATGACATGTTTATTTTACTATTATGTGTGGAGTCCAATGAGCATGCTGGACAACAGTATAGACATTAAATCTACCGTAGTCTTGGATGTTTATTGCTTTATAAATTGTAAACTGAAGAACGAAATAGCTTAAAATCTTGCAGGCCTGTGTTCTAATTAAAGCTGGGTACAGCAATTATACTGTCTTCTGTATAACACTTTTACCCGGCAGCAGATGTTTTAATGATACAAGGGCAGTCTTGCATGTGGTGCTATGTTCGACTTAAATATGCTTCATGTACATCAAATATAGATCCAGTTACAGATGCCACAATAGGATATTCAAAACACTACCTATATTTTAAAAATGACTGTAATAAGTATTTACTCTGATATTTTCAGAAGCATTTCTGGATCTAAAAAATAGTCACTGGTGCATAGTTTTGCACCAGTGGCTAACATAAAGCTGCCCCTTATTTTGTTGCATTTTCAATGGTTGTTCTCTCTCTCTCCAATGCAGGTTCTACTGGGACCTGATCATGCTGCTTTTGATGGTAGGAAATCTGATCATCATCCCAGTGGGCATCACATTCTTCAAAGATGAACATACGCCAGCCTGGATTGTTTTCAACGTAGTCTCTGATACCTTCTTTTTAGTGGACCTAGTCCTGAACTTCCGGACTGGCATTGTGAAGGAGGACAGCACAGAGATTATCCTGGACCCACAACAGATAAAGGTGAAGTACCTGCGCAGCTGGTTTGCCGTGGACTTCATCTCCTCCATCCCTGTGGATTACATCTTCCTCATTGTTGAGACAAGGATTGACTCAGATTTTTACAAAACGGCCAGAGCTTTGAGGATTGTTCGCTTTACTAAGATTCTAAGTTTGCTCAGGCTACTGCGACTGTCCCGGCTCATTAGATACATTCATCAGTGGGAGGAGGTATGTCTGAGCTGCTAACTAAATAACAAAACACTGTGCTTCTGTGCTTCTGTGCACTGTGTATTAAAACCTAGAGCAAACAGAAAGTTACAAAAGTCCCTCTATATTAGAAGGATTTGCTTAGTAGAAAGTATTCAGGAAGATAAAAACTAACCAAAGATGAGTTCAGAACCCTATTTATTATATATATTTTAAAGAGTTTATATTAGAAATGTTATGTTCAAACAACATTGTTGTCAAATTGCTACTATGGAAGGGCTTTATACAGTAGTACCTGGTGTGTTGTACAATAGCAGTACTCAGATATTAGCTTTCTTCTATGCTAGAATATAAAAATTTTAAATCAGATGTCTGTGTTAAATATTGTATTGTAACTTTTGTTATTTTTGAAATCGCAATGATGCCACTAGAGGCTAAGGGAGCTAAATTATCTGTGTTCGCTGAGTAGAAGGGAGGGCATACCAGCCAATCATGTTTGTCTCTGACATCATGTATGTGGAATAGGGTAAATAGAGCTGACATCTAAGTGTATCATGCAGCTGAGCAGCAGTTTAAAAAGATGTGGTTGCCTGTCTCCACATGTTAAGTCTTTTCTGAGAGTTGGCTGTGGGTGGCAGTAGGAGTAAATCGGGAGGGAAAGATCATACTAATTTAGGTGCAGCAAGTTTGAAGAAAGAAGACACTGCAATACCTGCGATATTTTGCTTTTCACTATAGAGGTCAATCAACCCTTGAAAACCAACTAAAGGAAATCTATGTAAAAGGGACTGAAGGTAATGCATCACTGTCTGTGTGGAATTCACACACTGGCATACCAAATCTTTTTCTTTACAATACAGATCTCTCACAGACATGCAGAGATATATAATTTATATACATTGATTTATCCACTTTTTTTTTGTTTTGTTTTTTTTGTTACCATTAAACCAGTTATGCCAGCATATACCAGTTATGATGCTGTCAGACTCACAATATCTGACCCATTGTTTCCCCAGATTTTCCATATGACCTATGATCTGGCTAGTGCAATGGTGCGAATAGTGAACCTGATTGGTATGATGCTTTTGCTGTGCCACTGGGACGGCTGTCTGCAGTTCCTGGTGCCCATGCTTCAGGACTTTCCTGCTGACTGCTGGGTCTCCAAAAACAAAATGGTGGTAAGTAAAATAACATAAACTATCATCCAATGTTTTCTATCTTCTTCGTGTTGCAACTTTTCAATATACAACTAGGTTAATGTCATTATATCCAGCTCATGTTGTGTGGATAATTACATGATGTCAAATCAGCTGTTTTAGATAACTGGAAGAAATTGCTGTTTACCTTGTTAAATGCATATTAATTGACTAAAATCTTAATATTAAACAAAATTATTACATATATAACAGTAATTTGAGCTGACCAGACTAATTAAACTAATTATTAGATTTATGTATTTATGTAATTATTCATTCATATATCATGTTTCCTGATATAGTAAAATAACTGTGCCATCATATTTTAATCATGATTCTTCCTAAATTTCTGGACCATTTGTCTCTATGTTTTTTCTTCCACAGTAATATTTGATGTTATTAGTTTATAATTTTTTTTTTTGCAAAGGTTGTTGTAGTATATTGTTTATTGGTTGATAAACTGTATTTTTTACAGTTTAAAAGGGCAAAAATAAATTTTATGTTAATTAATGGCTAATAAATTCTTGTGCCTGTACCTAACCTTATAGAATTGTAAAAGTAGTACAAAAACTAGAAAAACTACAATTCAGTTGATTGCTAATAATTTATGATTGTCATGTTTTCTACGTGGTGCGTGTTTTCGTGGCATAATTGCAGGAGGCAAGATGTTCGTCTCAAACTCGTCTTTATTGAACATAAAGAACAAAACAAAACTAAAGCTCTTTTCCCGAGCACTAGTAACCTTTAATCATAAACACAGACATATTCACCCTACTATCCACAACAAAAGCTAGACGCCTGACTGAAGTTCAGTCAGGCTATTTATAAGAATTACTTAATTACTCGCCTCGGTTCAGGTGAACGCTTCCGTCACCTGACCGAGGCGCCATATGGGAAATGAAGTTCAAACTTAAACAAGCTACTAAGAGAACTTAAACTGAAACAAAACAAACATAATTAGTGGGCGTTTTGGCGCCCTCTAGGGGTTAACCCTTACAGTACCCCGCCCTTCAAAAAAGCTCCTCCGGAGCATTACCGGAGGTCCAGGACTCCCACCCCAATGCTCCGACTCTGGCCTCCTGACCCAGAGGCTGTAGACTTTCTTTGAGCACTGTTGAGGAGCGGGCATGACGATCTCTGCGCTGGGCTGTGGAGCGGGCACGACAATCTCGGCGCCGGACTGAGGAGTGGGCACGACGATCTCGGAGCTTTGCGGCAGTGGCGCTGAAGCACTGTCTGCTGTACCGCTTGGAGGAGGCCGATTTGCAACGACGCTTGCTGAGCTTGGCGGCAGGTGATCAGAAGCGCCGTTCATGGTGCTCGGCGGCTGCAGAGCTGGAACGACGGTCTCGGGACCCGGCGGTTGCTGAGCTGGAGCGGAGCTTCGAGACTGCGGCGCAGGCACGATGTCCTCGAAGCCGGGAGGCGGAGGAAGAACGATGCTCTCCAGGCTCCACGGCGGCTGCAGAGCGGAAGCGAGGCTTGCGGCTGCAGAGCTGGAGCAACGGTCTCGGGGCTCGGCGGTTGCCGAGCTGGAGTGGAGCTTGGAGACTGCGGCGCCGGCACGATGTCCTCGAAGCCGGGAGGCGGAGGAAGAACGATGCTCTCCAGGCTCCACGGCGTCTGCAGAGCGGAAGCGAGGCTCGGCGGCTGCAGAGCTGGAGCGACGTTCTCGGGGCTCGGCGGTTGCCGAGTTGGAGCGGAGCTTGGAGCCTGCGGCGCCGGCACGATGTCCTCGAAGCCGGCAGGCGGAGGAAGAACGATGCCCTCCAGGCTCCACGGCGGCTGCAGAGCGGAAGCGAGGCTCGGCAGCTGCAGAGCTGGAGCGACGGTCTCGGGGCTAACCCTTACAATGACACTGTTGTTAAATTTTTTAGCTTGTGCCTTTAGGTAAATATAGGTTGGACCATAAGTTTCCATGCATAGAAAAAATGTCAATTTTTTATAAGAAACAATTTATTAATATAATATGCTCTACATGATTACCATTGTTTTCTACATAATATGTTAATTCAACTGCTTATTAATTTTTTTCTGGTTAACATCAATAAAATTAAATATCTAATCTACTTAATGTTCCTGTAAGGAATCACAGAGCTGTCATTTAATACGTAAAATTATACTATTTTTACATCCTTTCTACTGTTCTGTTATACTTCTTAAAGCTTTATAAATCTCTCTATGGATATATTTAACTTTATGATAGTTTATTTACATATACCCCTGATCATAACTCTCATCTTTAATGCTTTTGTCCTTTAGTTGATTCCTACTTTTCTTTTTTATTTCACAGTGTTTGCTCCTGCGATTAGTCTTTTACATGCAAAATGATGTTATGATGTTACATTATATTTTATTCTTTGTGTATCTTCTCTCAGCTGTGTTTTTCTGTGTTTTTTTTTCTGTGTTTTTCTGTGTGTATCTTCTCTCAGCTGTGTTTTTCTCTCTCCCACCCCCTCATCTCTCTCTCTTTTTCTTTCGCTTGCTGTTTCTCCTCCTCCCCCGACACCCTCTTTCCCTGCAGAATGATACTTGGGGTCAGCAGTACTCCTACGCGCTGTTTAAGGCTATGAGCCACATGCTGTGTATTGGGTATGGCATGCACCCACCGGTGGGCATGACAGACGTGTGGCTGACCATTCTCAGCATGATCGTGGGTGCCACCTGCTATGCCATGTTTGTGGGTCATGCCACTGCCCTTATTCAATCATTAGACTCATCTCGAAGGCAATATCAGGAAAAGGTTAGTGTGAGGTGAAAGTAAAATACTGAATATGGGGAAAATATTGAAATCTAATATACTGTGATACAAAAACATCACAATATTATTATATGGCTTTACAATATGTATCATGTGGTCTTCTTACATGAGCAATCTTTTGTTTTTTGCAGTTTAGTATTTTCTTGCAAGTATTTGCCCCCTTCCTGACTTTTCTTTGATTGAGATCATCAAACTAAGTTTAATATTACACAAAGATATGGGAAAAAGTAGTTGGCCCACCCCATTGCTAAATCATGATGTAACTGTGGTTTTTGGAAAGCTGAGTTAAATTTCTCTTGCCACACCCAAGCCTGATTACTGCCAGACCTGTTGAATCAAGAAATAGGTACCTAGATGACTGGCCATAAATGATGGAATCATGAATTCTGTGCTCTACCAGAAAATCCTGAAGGAGAACGTCTAGCCATCAGTTCATGACCTGAAACTCAAACACACTTGGGTTATGCAGAAGGATAATGAGCTGAAATACATAAGCAGGCCTAGTCAAAGTCTGGACTTAAATCCGATTGAGATTACCTTGAACAGGTCACAAATGCTTGAAAACCCTCCAGTGTGGCTGAATTAAAACAATTCTGAAAAGAAGAGTGGTCCAAAGTCCCTCCACAGCGATGTGAAAGACTCATTGCCAGTTATCGCAAATGCTTGCTTGCAGTTGTTGCCACCAAGGGTGGCACAACCAGTTATTAGGTTTAGGAGCAATTACTTTTTCACATAGGAATAGGCACGTTTGGACAGCTTTTCCCTATAGTAAATAAAATCACCATTGTTGTCTTTGTATAATATTAAGATCTTAAATGATCTCAATCATTTAATTGTGACAAAAATGCTAAAATGAAAAATACTTTTTCATGGCACTTTAAGTGTATCAGACCTGAAACATAGCAAATTGCCAAATATACTGTATGTGCCGTTATATTTATGCCTCATTCCTGAACAAAAGACTCTTTGTTCGTTAGTTTGTTTAATTTTGCTACTTCTTTAATGATTTTAAAATAACAACAATGCTGATCTATTTTCTTATTTGCATTTAACATGATGGCACTGTGGTTCCTTTGATTAGGGCTGAGTGACACAGATGACAAAATACTGGAGAAAGTTATTTCTGATTGGCAATAATGTTGCTGTGCATGTGCACATACACGCATATGTGCACGCACACACAGACACACACACGTAGTTATAATTAATTCTATGCTGCTTTCAGGGTTTCCAAAAAGTCCATATTCGATATTAGGTAATGTAGGATTTGAAAACACATATAGAGCTACAGAGAGACATTATAACACTATAGAGGTTTTATATGATACATATATTAGCAGCAAAGTGCAGCTACACAAAAAAACAAAAAAAAACTTTAATATTTTTTATTACTATGCTGATGATATATGTTTTCTCTTTGCATATTAAATCAAATCAATGACAAAAAATGGAAAAAGGAATAAAGCAAAACTATTCTGCAGTCATACGTTATCACTGAACTTTTAATTATACTGTATAATATCATAAACACCATATTGTGTATCTAATTGAATAAAAAAATCAAATACTACTACTAGTACTACTACTAATAATAATAATACAAGCAACATATAATGTTTTTGTCATTAAAGCCATCATTGTCTAGTTACCCATATGTTGACATATTAGGTATAGCTAATAAATAAATAAAATGTGGTTCATATTATTGCAAGTGTTTTAATAAAACACTTCCTCCCTTCTCTGTTGTTCAACCCACACTATTTTGTCTTCTACAGCAAGCACTTTTTGAGTGTTAATTGAACTGTTGCCATTTTAATAAGATGGAGACACAGGGGCTTTGACCTCAGCAAAGACTTGAGTCAATTCTGGCCCCTTGTAGTTGCTATGGCAACATACCTTGTTGACACAGGATAGCTTTATTGATGAACCGGCAGCTTCCTTGTGGATATACCCGATAGACCATGCTGTTCTATAAAACAGGATTTGAGAGGGATCACAGCATATTATTGTGTGTTGTGAGGATTTTTTAATTTTGCATCATGCAGAACCCAAAGAAACCTCTTATATAACGATAGCCACCTTGATCGACTTCAATTCTGGTTGCAAAGCTTAAGAAATGGTGAAAGAAAGCTGCTGCAAGAAAAAATAACGTTCAAGGAATTTCTAAGGTTTAACGAAATTAAGTGTTAATTTAATTATTTATTTTTTCTATGCGTTTCATTCTTTGATTGGATAGGTTTCATTGATGACACTGTTATTAGCAGCAACCTGCTGACAACAGCATTACTCCTAGTACTGAAAAGGACAAATTCCAATGACACATGTTTTTTTTTCTTCTTTCTGATGCTGTGAGTCATACTTAGCCTACTTTATCCTGACAGTTTTGTTTGTGGCTTTACTACACCCATCTGGTCTCAAGAGTCCGGCTCAACTGCACCGTATGACATTATTTCCTGTTGTCTCAAGTCATCCCTGCTGGCTTTGTCTTGTGTCCTTGAAGCTGATAATATTAATTTTGAAATATCAGCAGCAGTACAGAACGAGGCAGCTAGGCTGCATGCAGCAGTAGTTAAAGCAGACCCAACTGACATAGCAGCATGGAGCATTAGCGTGAAGTGAAGGGCACAGTAGAACCACTGCAGTCAAGGAGGAGTTCATGAGAATAGAGGGAGAGAACAGTCATCGGGGGTGGATGCACCTTGTCGAGAAAGCTTATGAAACAGAAAGAGGGGGTAGGAAAGACAAGAAAAGGAAAATGTTTTTTTCTGAGCCTGTAGGCAGGAAAGTGATAAAATGACTAGAAGAGAAGAGCTGAATGAGGAGGAAGATTTCCGTGCAGAGGAGGGCAGGAATATTTTATGCCTGAAAACAATCTCTCCTGTTCAAAGAATAAATAAATACGCAATTGTAAAAACAACAAATCTTTGAATGCACTAAGTCCTTTAAAAGTTTAACAAGCACGCAGAAGAAACAATGAAGTAAAATATGGTTGTTGGTGTAAAAACATTACCGTTGTGGTTAAATTATATACACTTCTAGCCTGCCTCCTACATTTTCATAACCTGTTACTTTTATTAAGGGTTAGTCAGTAGTTACAGTATGTAACGCAGTTATAAACCTTGTAGCATCTTTAGCCTTTTTAAAAATTTTATTTTATATTATTTATTTTATAAGTGAGCTGTGTGAACGTGGAACTACCCACTGCACTACAGTGTTGTCTATTTTAAGATTTAGTTTTATCCAGTCAGATGCTGTTTTATTGACACTAGCATTTTGTTTGGGCTACAATTCCTACAGTATAAACAAGTGGAGCAGTACATGTCATTCCACAAGCTTCCAGCTGACATGCGCCAAAGGATCCACGACTACTACGAGCACCGTTATCAGGGCAAGATGTTTGATGAGGAGAGCATACTTGGAGAGCTGAATGAGCCACTCCGAGAGGTTAGTCTTAAATCTACTCACCTTTCTTAACATGCGTCTCACTAACAACCTGTTTGTAATCTTAATGACTAAACTATTTCAAATGTGTTCCTTTCCACTTTTCCTTTCCCTTTCCTTACTCTTTGCGCATGAAGGAGATAATCAGTTTCAACTGTCGAAAGCTTGTGGCCACCATGCCTTTGTTTGCAAATGCGGATCCCAACTTCGTAACGTCCATGCTTACCAAGTTACGCTTTGAAGTCTTTCAGCCAGGAGACTACATCATTCGGGAAGGCACCATAGGAAAGAAAATGTATTTCATTCAACATGGAGTGTTAACAGTTCTGACCAAGGGCAGTAAAGAGACAAAGATTTCAGACGGGTCTTACTTTGGAGGTAAGCAGACATTCATGGTATTGCTAGTTACCCAGTCATAGATTGCTTACAGTATATGGTGGCAAGAGGGTGGGGGAAATACAGTACTGCAGGGAAAGATATCATGGCAGCAAAATCAAGTGTGAAACTGTAGATAAAAGCAGAACTCCATATTTCATCTGAAAACCTACTTTATAAACCAGATTGTACTTTTCAAGAATACAGGTGATATTTCAGTAAGGGTTAGGCAAAATGGTAAAATGTGGCAATGCAACCATGGGGGGGTGCAATCCAGTGCCTTCTTGTGCCAGTCCCAAGTCTGGATAAATGCAGAGGGTTGTGTCAGGAAGGGCATCCGACGTAAAAACATTTGCC
>JAQMYG010000012.1:19967097-19983823 GCA_030014215.1 Clariallabes teugelsi | reverse complement strand
TGGGGAACCGAGTCTTTTAACTGAAACTTACAAAAACTACAAACAGAAACACTGCCCTCTAGTGGGCAACCCTCACAGGCGAATTGGAGGCGAGAAAATGGGCAAAGGGATATATAAAATATTTAAGAAATGTAATACAATCTAACAAAAGAAAAGATTGGGGAAAAAACCCTATACTAATAGATCCAAACATCATGTGTTATAGTTATAAATATATAAATGGTGATGGTCTGAATGGCTCAAGTTATCATAATTATATTTATTTGCCTTCGCTGCCAATTTGTCAGAATCTAACCATTAGGAAGTCACTCAAATTCACTTGGCGGCCTGCCTATAAAAACAGCGCAAGATTGTACAGTAGTATACAGCCGAAAATAATGTAAGCTGGCCAAGTTGTATTTATACCTTAACAGATACTCTTTTGTGCTTGATTCACACCTTCTCTTTCTCTTTCATTTTTCTTTCATCGCTTGCAGAAGTTATTGAGTTTAGGGATGAAAACCCTCACTTTCAATAACCACCCTAACCTGATCAGGGACTCAGGGCATACAGAGCCTATTCAAGCAATGCTGTGTGCAAGGCAGGAGAATTAGACATTTGGACACACACTCAGTCACAAACTCAGTCACACTGGCAACTGGATAAATGAGAGCATCCATGAGGAGAACATTCAAAACATAGATACTCACCCATGCTCAAACCCAGGACTGTGAAGCAGCAGTCTTATTTCACTAAACAGATGGTATGGTGATAAAAGTCTGATGCCGCAAAGTCCTGGGTTTGAACATTGGTGAGTACCTATGTGAAGTGTAATTTTTCTAAATTCCTCTAATATTACCTTCAAATTGGATTGCAATGTTTTTCAAAATGCCTTTTGATGTAATGTAGACTTAATATAGCCTATCACTAGGGTGGTGTATTATTGTGCCAGAACATTTAACTTCTGTTCAAGGTCAGAATGCAATATAACCGGGACACAGTGATTAAAGTTATGGAATTAAATTGTTCAATAAATAAACATTATTTTTTATTGTTATTATTATTACACTTTATTTAAAAATAGTAATATTAACAGTAATAACTATCCAATCAAAAATGTCATTGATTGTGTAACTTTTAAAATTTTTTAATCTATGGACTCCATCCCTCCCTCTCCCTCTCCCTGCTCGGCTCCACTCAGCCCTTCATGTAGCTCATTGTGGACACGCGTACATGACAGCATAACTATATAGCAAATTTCAATACAGGACAGCCAGACATGACACTTGTGTGTTACATCAAGTTCTGCCGGTGTTTACATAAAGCCGAGCAAGATTCAGTCAACACTTCTAGCTCTGCTGGTTGTTCAAAGGAATTGTTAGCTGAAATAAACTAGAGTTATTTTGTTTCACTGCAGGTTTTGCTGCTGCATCTGCTTTGGTTGTAAACATCAGCATAGACATAATGAATGGGCTCTGTACATCCACAGAAAACTTTTGGGAGGCGGTTTAACACAAATATGTCACTAAAACACTTGACTACACATTCCCTTGTATTTTTCTATATATAGGGCACATGTTTGAAATACAATTTTTAAAAAAGCATGCTGTCGACTAAAGTGAGTGACACACAACAAAATAAAAACACAGCAATTATTGCAGGCACAACCTGTCACCATGACCCAGTGTCCCAGGGGAAATTCACCAAATTAACAGACACTGAAGCATTCAACTGGTGCTCATTAAAATAACATAACTCACCGAGCTGACTGGCATTCTTTAAGTCTAGTGTAAAAACAGCATGACTGTACAGCAAATTCCACTAAATGACAGGTGGCACATTTAGAGTCAGCGCAGTTTGTAAACATTGGAAGAGAAATCTTGGGGCGGCCCTGCACTTCAAATGCCTTGGCAAGTGGTTTTGCTTGGTTGTGTTGCAAAAAATAAAATTAAAAAACACGTCGCCCTTCTTTTTTGTGTATTGTCTCGGTTAATACTGAAATCGGAATCTTGCTAGCTTGTGAGTCATTGCGAAGTCTGAAGCCCTGCTTTCAAGGTTGCCAGATCAGACTGAGAATATCTTGCCTATGCAGTGTTGCAAAACACTTCCACTCAGATAAAAACACCCAACCTATAACATCACTTCTATAATTTATACTGTAGTCCTTTAGGTAACAAAATGCATACCAAGCCACTGACCACATCATGTCACAGACAGAGATCAATACACTAGTCTGCATACATGAGATAACAGACACATACTAATAGTTAATGTTGCACTGATTGACCAACCTTTTCACAGACTGCATGGTCCTCACCACCACCACACGCGGACATTTATTTCATTCATTTTTTCATAACATAGTTTCCAGATTTCTATGTCTTATTTTTCTTACACATCATTCAAAAAATGTAAGGTTGCAAACTGTTAGCGATGTATTAGACTTGTTTTATGTATGTATGTCCAACAAAATACATTTTTAACATAAATTTTTACACATTCAAGGAGTACGGTGTTATAATATTATATATAGTGCTTGAATGACCCTATGAAGTTTGGTAGAAAGACATTAACGTTATTCTCACCATGGACTCATTAGGGGCACAGATAAATGACCCATGAGGACATTACCAGTATTGTTTTTAGATTATCCCTTATATATACATTCTTTTCTGCAATGAATTAGCATGGCCAATTCTATTGTTTTGATATACACTGAAGACATTTGAGGCGGCATGGTGGCTTAGTAGTTATCACTGTTGCCTTACACCTCCAGAGTCGAGTGTTTGATTCCCCGCCAGGTTCGGTTCCCCCCCTCTGTGTGCATGTATGCATGTTCTCTCCGTGCTTGGTATGTTTCCACTGGGTGCTCCAGTTTCCTTCCGCAGTCCAAAGATATGCAGATTAGGCTAATTGGCGTTCCTAAATTGCCCGTAGTGTGTGAATGGATGTGTGAGTGTGTGTATGTGTGCCCTGTGATGGATTGCCATTTTGTCCAGGGTGTACCCAGCCTCATGCCCTAAGTCTCCTGGGATAGGCTCCCCTCGTGACTCTGTATATAGGATTAAGCAGTATAAATAATGATAACCAAAGACATTTGGGTTTGCGAACTAAGGAGGAATATTAGATTATATTTCCCGATATTTACAGGAATTATGCAATACAATTATACAGGTATAATGCATTAAAAACGCAAAAGGAAAAGTAAAAGATTTTAAACTGGCCATGTCAATCAACGGAACTTAAACTACTTGAACATGAATTTCACGCTATGAAGAGCAGACTGAAGGCAGAAACCACCCCCCAAAAAAATGAAGTGTTAATTACTTTAATTATCATTTCCTATTCTTTTCATCTAAAAATTTGGTACTTTTGAGTTTCTGTGTTGCAACTTGTTGAAAATATCTAGATGTAAAAATAATGAAATAAAACTTAAATACTAAAATAATTTCTGAATGTCTTCAGTGTATAGAAAAACAAAATATTGCCCTTTATTGCATATTATGCATAACAATTTTAAGTTAGCTGTGGCTGCATTTAGCTGCAGTATTTGTAATAAGCTTAAACGTGCAGACAGGCACTGTTTCAACAATGTTATCAGTTGATCCTCTTGGGTATCCGGGCTTGTGAATGAGCACATTTCAGGAGCCTTGGGAAATTCCTCACCCGCCATCAGTTAGCCATTCATGAAATTAATTTTCCTTGACTGTCGCTCAGTGGGACTTTACAACGACTTTCAAATAATAGGGTAACAGAGAAGTGAAAGGAAAATAAAAGAGGGCTGATGTAGGATGGTGTGAAGACTTCTTTTTATCAGTCGGTTTACTCCATTTATTCATCATATCTTATGATTTCTGATTGTTTTGATCTGTCCTTCAAGAAATTACCTGTTTAATTTCAGGTCTGTAAAGTATCATGTTTTAGTTAGTAAATTAGTTAGTTAGTTAGTTAGTTAGTTAGTTAGTTAGTTAGTTGGCTGTGCAAAATAGTTTTTGGGGGGCGCGAACAAAATTAAAATTAAACTTTTAATAATCCCCTGTAAATAGCCATAAGAAGTGATGGAAAAGCACAGAGTGTAAGCTTGGCTGCGATCACTTGACTGCTGCTTAATTATAAGATCAGGTCGATCTGATCCAACCTCTTTAACTTTTTTTCTTTCTTTGTCCGATCGCCTTGCGAAGGGGTATTTTAGCAAAGAAATTACAGAATTTCCTCTCCTATTTAGCTGGCTTCCACGTCACTTTGCAATACATTAACTAACAATCTGCTGACCGTTAATAAGACTCGTTGAGAATGGTCCAATCACATGAGCCCAAATATATAAAAACAATTTTGATTCACTAAGAACAGAAGTTGGGGGGTTCGGGGCGCACAGTGCTGCACCCCAGGGATGATTTGAAAAAATCTAATTAGAACTCAGCCTCAAATTACATGCTTTTCAAAAATTTACATGCCTACATAGACACTCATTTGTCCGCCGCCCCGTGTACATGAACACAAATGAACGTAATAAAGTTTAGTTTAAAAAAAAAAAATTTATTGGGAATAACTTATATTAAGAAATAGAGCGGAATATTTTGACTAAATTACTTTATTTCATAATTAAAATAAATATTTATTATGTTAAATAATTACATGTTAAAGTAGCATTCTTCTCTGCCTATCTTTAAGGGGGCGGTGCCCCTGCGCCCCTTATTGACCGGCAGCCACTGCTTGGCACAAAAATTACAATATTGATGCCTCACAGATGGTGAGAGGAATAAATTCTATTCAAATATTTTCTGGCTAATTCTGGCCCACCTGTTCCGAAAATGTACCGTAGCCGTATTTATAGTATTCTTTTCTTGAAAATCAATAATCTGTAGATTTATACGAGCAAAAAAAAATAACATTTCACAAAACCTATTCCTTCTGCTCAGAAGCAGCTGAAGCTATTAAACAAGGATATAATAAGTAAGCTGTGTGGATGAAACTGAGAAGAGTTAAAAGGCTGGACCTTAGTTAGTGTTCTTAAGAACATTCTCCATTTTTGTTTTCAATCGAGTTTGCTCCTCTACTATTCTTCCCCTCAGTCTCAGCTTTCTTTCTGTCGTTTTCTTTTTGTGTCTTTCTCTCTCTACTTTTGTGTGATAGTCAGTATGTGAGCTCTGATCGAGTGTCTCTTGTCTCATTGTTGTTTATGACTGTGGCCGTGACGGATGGCGAGAGACAGATGGAGAGAGACAGGGATAGAGAGAGGGAGAGACTGTGTGTATGTGTGTGTATGTGTGTGTGTGTGTGTGTGTATCCCTTAGGCCATTTCTGCTGCTGTATCTTATCCAAACATCCCCACTCCACATTGGCTCCAGGGTGATGAAGTGCCACAGGCCCTTTATTTATGGTCTTGTATTTTGGCTCATAAATGTTCTGCTTGTTACAGTCATAAGCATCACGACTAGTAAGATGTGGTGTACTGTGAACGTTTTTGTATTCTTTACATGTACTTAAATAGGCTTTATAAAATGCATATATATGACTTATACATGTTTTCCATGTTTTAATTTTAGTTTTAGTAACCACTCAACTGCACTGTTGAAGCTGGTAGGTCTGTAGGCCTTCTTTCATCTTCCCTTCTATCCTATAATTTACATACTTTGTATACCAGTTATTTTAGGAACTTAATTTAAGATATAATTTGTAACATACCTGAGCTCTGAACTTTCACCTGAAATTGTAAATGGATTTTCATGTGGATTATGGTATATCAATAGGTAAATTAGTGGTTTAATTGTTATTGTTTTTAATATCTTGCGATTTTAATCCTCAAATGCACGTGTGCCATGATGTTGATGTTAATCCAGATCTTAATAATGTGTACAGAGATCTGTTTGCTGACACGGGGCAGAAGAACAGCAAGTGTGAGAGCAGAAACATATTGTCGTCTGTACTCTCTATCTGTGGACAACTTTAATGAAGTGTTGGAAGAGTATCCAATGATGCGTCAGGCTTTCGAGACAGTAGCACTTGATCGTCTAGACCGCATTGGTGAGAACTGTCATTCATGTGGGGTTTAATTCATCTTTAGTTGGTAATGGTCAGCCCAGTTAAACACACTGTTGGGGGTAGAATTTGTTTGCTGGATTTATTGAGCAATTGGTTAATTTGCTCAAAACAAAATTGTGCACCTGAGTTTGCTTACATATGTAACTGCAAAATAAAGAAGAAAATGCAAAAAAAAAAAAAAAAGTAACAAAGCAACATCAATGTGATATTTTGGATGCAGTTTTGGATGAGTTTCAGCCATACCTACTAATATTGCATTATAGAACATCATGAAACAAAAATTTATGAACACTAGATATTCACAATAACAAATTCAGACAGGATTGTAATGATAAGGACAATATTTAAAGTGGTGTAATGTAAGTATGTTCTAAGTATTCCATACTGTTTATTGCTGTTTTATCATTATAGGAAAGCGAAACTCTGTTCTCCAGCACAAGGTACAGCGTGATCTCAACTCAGGTGTGCTGAACTTTCAGGAGAATGAAATTATCCAACAGATTGTACAGCATGACAGGGACATGGCTCACTGTGCTCACCTAATGCAGACCCCCTCACCAGGTCCTCACCCAACCCCAGCTCCATCATCACACACTCCAGTTATCTGGGCTCCTCTCATCCAGGCTCCACTCCAAGCAGCTGCAGCCACTACCTCAGTGGCTATTGCCCTTACACGCCACCCACATCTGCCCCATACGCTTTTCCGGCCTCCGGTGCCCATGTTAGGGTCACTAAAAGATCCAGCAGGTCATTTTAAAAGGTTCCCTGTGGTTTCTGGTGTTACTGCCTTGGGTAGCTCATCATCTGGAGGAAGTTCTCAGCTTGGCTCTGGAGTGGAGACCCCTATTTTGGATTCATTGAGAGCAAAGAGTTCTGCAACATCTTCCTCACACCCTTTGCCTTCTGCCTCCAGTTCTTTGCCATCTTCTACAACAACCACCATCACCACCATCACATCCAGTATAAGTGAGGCCTCCACCTTTTCCCAAAGACCTGTCAGCAGCTGTGGTTCTGGATTCTCTAGTGTGGCTCAGCTCCATCCCCAACCTCACCTTCCGCATGCTTCCTTTTCCAGTATTACTGCTTCACTACCTGGCTTCTTCCAACAAAGAGCAGTAGGAAGAGACCTGGCTCAATTTGCCATTCCCTCTGCTTCCACCCTAACTCCTTTGATAGCTCACTCCATTAGCCCTATACTGACACAACTGCAGTCCACTCTACCCTCTGCCCACTCTGCTCTTCAAGTTCAGAGCAGCCAGGAGGTGAACAAATCAGTTAAGACAACCACTCATTCCCCTTCTCCTGGATCCCCACTTTTCTCTGCAAATCCCTTAGAGCCAACAGTTTCAAATCCCCAGACTCAGGATCCTCAAAGTAGTGATCATCTCCTTCAGCTCTCCCATGAACCCTCTGCTCTGGCTTCACTTGCTCAGTATGGCTCTGGAAATGCTTCCCCTTGTAACACCCCACCAGCTAGGAGCCCTACATTCCAGAGTCCTATGGTGCAGAGGAAGCGGACACCTATAAATAGCAATCCCTCGAGTACCTCCGGATCTCAAAGCTCTTTACTGTCCCCTCAGATCCTTTGTCCTCTACCTTCCCAATCACAAGAGAGAGTGGGGTCTCTGGTTGATCTGCCTTCTCAGGACGTCAGTACTATTTCCATATCACTTCCTTCCCATCGACCATTTGAGAGACCCAAACTAGTAAGACAAGACCCACAGGTCCCAGATCAGTCACATCTGGTATCATTGTCTGGGTTCAGCCATACTTCTTTCCCAACCCCTGTTACCAAACCCTATAGTTCAATACCTGGCCATGTGGCCCTGTCAAGACAGACTTCCAAAGTATCCCAAGCCCAGACTGGATCTTCTGGTGGTCCTGGGTCTCGAGGCAGTTCCATTCCAGGAACACCAAGCATAAACCCCAAACTCCCATCAAACTTATGAGAATGGATTATACTCATCTATTGTACAGACCATGTTTTTATTGATTAACTATATATAAGAAAATAACTTTTATGATTAAGAAGATGTTTGTCTACCTGTATTTATAACATTGCAATGACTACTTCTCAAATTATAATGCCAAATGAAGGAATAGATAGGTGTCTGATGATTGAATGAGAGATTATGTCATTGTGGGTTTGTGACTGGGTGGTGAATAAGTGTAATATTTGACATTGTCTTCCAAGTTCCTTTAGCAATTTTGCAATACTAATGATGATAATATTATGTAGGGATATGCAACAAAAAGCAGTTTCCAAAAAATTTAATAAAATAAAAAATATATAATAAAAAAGACAGAAACAAAAACAAACTAAAAACAAAACAAAACACTTAACCAGTACAATAATAACAGGGTTATGGGTGATCCTCAGAAAAATATGCTGGGGAAGAGATGCAAATATACTTCTTGCTATATATATATAAAATTCGTCATTGTGAAATAACAGTTGCTAAAGATCTCACTTATCAGGTTTGAGACACAAACACATATACACATACACATACACATAGTCATGTTCATTATCACACATGCACTGACCATTTCACTAGACCTTCCCCTATCTATACTTCCTTGTTAACCAAGGCACACTGCTCAGTGTCTATGGCCTTTCCTTTTTAAACAGCACTGCCTTAGAGCTTGAACGACCAGGGAACGATCCCCTCACTTCCACTGCAAAAGAGATAAGATAAAGAATGTATTGCAATCATTTTCTATGTGCTTTGTATGTGTACTTGTGTGGTACTTAAGCAATAAAACTGTATGCTCGATTTTGTACCTGTACAGAGATTTGTACATTGCAGCTTTCTTCCTAGCAAAGAAAATGTAAAGAATTAAATGAAATGTAAAGAATGATTACATATTAATAAGATGTTGTGATATAAGCCCATTTAATGCCAAAGCTTGAACTGCAACTGTAAACTTGCATTGTGATTGCTTTATGGTACTGAAAATGCAGCATATTCCACACTATAATGGACTGGGTAATCCTGTCCTTGGTGTATTTCCACCATGCATCTAGTGTTCCCAGGATAGGATCGAGATCCACCACAACCCTGACCAGGATAAAGCACTGATTGAAGATGAATGAGTGATGAATGAGCATATTCCGCATTTTGCATGCCTTTATTTCAGTAACAATAGTATTTAATATCTATTTGTAAAGAAAATATAACTTTGTCCCAATCAGAAATTTTTACAAAAACACTTTTTGACATACTCATAAGAATTGGCTTAGAATTTCCAGGTGTCCTTCCTTTAAAGCGTTGTTTATTGTTCCTGATTATGCAGAAGTGTTGTAATGCCCACTGTACTGAACATGATCTGAAACCTGCAAGACTTGAAATATTTAATCTGGGAGCAACAAAATTTCAGTCCATAACTATTACTCCCCAGTAAGTTTCATTTCTGTATGTTAAACAAATCTTCATTTTGAATTCTTTATATCCAGAATCATTACCTATTTGTAAGGATTTGTTTGTTTGTCTGTGAGAAAGGTCAGCATTTGAAGACTCACAGTTGACAGCTGTTATTTAAAAATGTCTTTGCATTTGTTAAGCATGTTGACATTGTAGTATTGATACCTTTTACACTACCTCAAGTCTTGGCATTTTCATCTATATATGTACGCAGGGAAATTAAATCTAACAATCAAACACAGTCCTAGACACTTATCTAACTTTTCTAGTATCAGTTAGCCTATTTATCGGTACTAATAACAAGTACTCTGTGTAGATAATTAAGTTATGTGATTAATTACGTGTGAGAGTCTGTACGTATGTATGTATGTACAGTATGTATGTGGGATTATACATGGAATATGGATTTATTATTTTTATGACAAATGTATAGTAGCATGAGGTACTGTTGCCACATTGTTTGTTTCATTGTTTTCTGTTTGCCATCTATTTAGACATTTAAGTGTTATTCTTTTGGAATGACTATTAAGAAGGTCAAGTGAAAAAGGTCATTTGCATCAGATTGTGTCACTTTGAGTTTTCCTTGCCAGCATCAGTTTACGTATGTAAATACCTTGATAATAAAAATACACTAAGGTGGAAATTTCTGTATTTATCTGTTTATCAGTTTAACAAAAATAACCATAATCATTATGTAATCATACACCTAAATTCATCATAAACTTTTTTTTATTGGGGGTGGTGGGGGGGCGGGGGACACCACAAATACTTTTTGTCTCTTTTATTCCATCACTTTCAATCAGACATGGGACATTCTTCCATACTGTATGTTACTATAGGATTTTGTCATAGTTTGCATCGGTACATATAGAGATATATCTATTTATAGAGAGCATGTATGAAGGTCGTGTCATTAAGAAGCAGCATTCTCGTTTAGATTTTGGGGCTTTATTGAGGCATTTGGGTCTGTTGTAGAGCATCATGCTTCTGACGTTGCTTCACTAGAGGATAGAGATAACATTGTCCACACCGACACCCTAGTGCTGGATCAAGTTATACCTCCCACTCCTACACCTCTGCTAAGCTGATGTACTTGAAAATTTTGCCTACACTCCACATACTGCACTGAGGAATGAGATACAAGCTTGGAAACAATAAAATGGATTCATGGATTCATTTTTAAAAATCCTAACGTAACACACACATAATACTGGTTTATTTGAGAAAAAATGTGTGGGTTTTTTCATGCTTATCCTTTGTTTTACAGAGAATTTTACAGATACCAACCTCCTTCCTGGGAAGGAAGCCTTACTCTATTTGCATACAAATTGGCCATCTGATCCATGTCATCCTGACACTGCAGTTTGTGAACAAGCACACTTTCCCCCTGCTAATTATGGCAATGATAAAGCACATCCGTCTTATGATAAAGATCATCAAAGGTAAGAACATAGTGATGTCCATGAAGCACTAAGGAGATTTATTTATCAGTGATTTTTAGAGGCTCTTGTGGATGTTAGAGAAATTGCATGCAATGTACCTGGTTACATTCAAAGTGATGTGAATATTAATGGGAAATCAGAGTGCTGACTCATTCTGCACCTGAACTGTAGCTTGTACGCACATAGATGTAAAAACCCATTGATAATTTCATCCTCACCGCAATTTAGTTGTCAATAATAAAAAATGTCAAAAATAGAAATAATTTTTTAAAATGTATATATATATATATATATATATAGTGCGGCATTGTATTTGGTGTCTAATTATACACTGCCATCTAGTGTTCAACCTGCGTATTGATGACCACAACATTAGCTTAATAAAAATATACAAAATTGTCTTCAAGAAATTTACTTGAACTGTGAATGCTGTATCTAGGATGACTTATTATTTATATTGCAAAATAATTCTAGATTTAATGCTGGGCATGGATTTATACTGACAACCAAAGCAAACAGCCATAAAAATAATACAGCATGCAATGTACATCTTTGAATGTCAACACTATTTTTTTTATTATTCTCCACTAGATGGTGATACAGTGTCGTGTGCAATCATATCTTCTCAAATACCAGTTAGTGCCAAAAACACAATTCACAAGATACCAGAGGATTATGATTTTAATGTTTGCGTCAGTAGTCAGTGTGCAAAGTGAACAGCTATGAGTATGAATTGAAAGAGGGGTGTGACATTATCACAATGTACTTGTTTAACATATAGATAATTGGCTCACATATAGCACTGTCGAACTTATACAACAGGCAAAACATAGCATACCAACAAACTGCAAGGATAGGCACTGCAGGGCTGATGATGGTAATTCTCTGTTCAATTGGTCAAAGTGCTTTGAGATTTCTCTTTGGTAGAGCTGAGGAGTAAGCATATGCAGTGTAAACAGCATCTTAGAATTTCTTTTTTGCAGTATGGGGTTTCATTTGTGGTATCAACAAATTAATTAGCTAAAATCTACAAACAAGGAAACTATGGAAGTAGGTGATTATGGGGAATGGCATAGTTCTTATTCATGGTGCTCAAGGCACCAGAACAACACGCATGGTGTTGGTATAGCCAGAGCCAGGACGCCAACCAGTGACAACAATCACCACATCACCAGATTTGTAGAACTTCCGGGCTTTACCTGAAAAACAAAATGGGTCAATGTAGAATCAATACTCACAAATTTTAAGACCACTATAACCTTCTGGCTAAACAAACAGTAACAACTAACTGATCCCAAATGTCTTTACTCCTTATCTACTTTCACACCTAAACATGACAATCCCCAATCTGACAACAATCAATAGCTCTTTCGAAGAGATACTGCATCTAATGATGACCTGTGTCCTTACCGAACTCCAGGGCAAAGCTGACACGCAGGTCCACATCCTCGGCCCACACATCATTGGCAGGCTTGTTGTAAAGGATGGGGTAGATTCCACGGTACAGATGGCACTGACGGGCTGTCTGCTCGTTACGGGTCACAGCCATGATAGGGGCGCGAGGCCTGTATCTAGACAGCAGATGAGCAGACCTAAGGGGGGAGAGAAAGAAAGCCTTAATAAATGATAAGCCAAAGGTTACCTGAAACAGCTACAGAACAACTGTCTAGACTAAAAAATCTTTTCTGTTAAAACAAAAATTAACTGAAAAATCTACGTAAGCAACAGTATAATACTACCACCAACTCAGCTTTAAATTAAAGATATTTCTGTTTCATTATTAAATATTTTTGATTGTTTTATATTAGCATACATCCTAAATGTTCTTCATCAAGGAACCTTCTGTATATAATGGGCTGTACTGGTTAGACCACAACAGCTGTCTAAGAAGTTTAAATTAGCCTGCAAAATGTCAGGGTTCAGGCCAGCAAAGGTCATGCTAAGCATGAGGGAGCACGTTTCACATTGGCACACCACAAGGGATGTGTATGTGTGTCTGTGTACAGTATGTGGTATAAAAATGCTATACAAAATGCTTAGGGTATAAATTTGAATGTGCATGGGTGTTATGTCTCTTTATTGTACCTTCCAGATTTGGTGAGAACGATAATGGCACTGGCACAGCACTTAAAGGATGCTTCCACAGCTCCTATGGCCACAGATTCACAGGGGTCACGGGTCAGGTGTGTGATACGACGCAACTCCTCGAATACCTGCCTGTGGAACATGGCTGCCTCAGCCTCACGAGCAATCTAAATCCAGACACACGAGTAAGTAAGGGGAAAAAAAGAAGATCCGAATAATGTAGCGCTTTAAGTCTAGTTTCTACTGACATACAGAGCTTGAAATTAGCTTCCATTGTAATTTAAACGTGTATGATAAGAACAATTTCACAATGCAAAACATGCAAGTTTAATATCAGTGTTGTTGTCGTCAAGTTCAAACATACAGTAGTAAAGTGGTAGCAAAAAATCCTATTAGTAATCTGTTAGTAATCACTTTGATAAGTCAATCAGAAATAACCAATTATAGTTGCTTGCTTCACTTCTTTCCAGTAAACAAGACAGACTGTGTAACATTTTAGTTAGACTTTTAGTGAGGGGGAGCAACTATAATAGACATGTTTCTTCACTAGAACCATTTCAAAAAGAATTGCATACGCAAGTCAGCTAGACTGTTTTTAGACATGTTGCATTACTAGAAGTAAATTTATTTACCACATTCCTCAAAATGCAATCAAATGCCAGGCCAGAGGGACAACAACACACTTACCAGGTGCTGGGTTAACACAGACTCAACAGGGTATTCGCCCTTGGCTGTCTCTCCACTCAGCATGATGCAGTCAGCGCCATCCAGAACAGCATTGGCTACATCACTGCTCTCAGCACGAGTAGGACGGGGCTTCTTAATCATGCTCTCCAGCATCTGCCATTTTGAGGAACCAAGAAACCAGTCACAAAAATGCAGTTCAATTGCTATAACTTTATTATTCCCTTATAACTAATAAAAATATATTGACAGTCATGTTTTTATTTCTTGACCTGTGTAGCACAAGTGATAGGTTTGCCAATCCTGCTACTGCGTGCAATCATCATTTTCTGAGCCAGGAAGACCTTCTCTGTGGGGATCTCGATACCCATATCTCCACGGGCAACCATGATACCATCACTGGCCTCCAGAATCTCATCGAACCTGGGCAAATATTGGAAACAAAAATCATAAAAACCACCTAATCAAAACAAGTACTCAGCGTTAAGAATACATGATCTTATCAAACAAAGAAACACAACTAAAAATGTTATTCAAAACAAAGTTTTGCCTAGTTTTTCTAGACTAAGAAACCTCTGTCTTACAGTGACATTAGATCCTAGAGCTACACACTCACTTGCACACTCCCTCATGATTCTCCAGCTTGCTAATGATCTTGATGTTTTTGCCCTTCTCACCCAAAACCTTCCTGACAGCATGAACGTCAGCAGCCTTGCGGATGAATGAGGCAAACACCATGTCCACCCCTTGCTCCACACCAAACTGCAGGTCTTGGATGTCTTTCTCAGACACAGCAGGTAGGTCTATTTTAGCACCAGGCAGGTTCACACCTTTCTTGCTGCCCAACATTCCACCATTTTCAATTTCACACACCAAGTAGTCACCACCTGTATAAAAGTAATTAAATCTTTAGACTTTTCAAAAAGTATAAACACACAGAAAGTGAAATTCTTGAAAGTATTTGTATCTCATTTTTGGTTTGGATGTAAATTGTATCAGTTGAAAAAACTGACCAATTTCCAGAACTTTTAAGGAGATGAGGCCATCATCAACGTAGATCTTGCTTCCCTGCTCAACCACCTTAGTGATATTCTTATAATCTAGCCACAGGGTTTTCTCATCACAGTTGTCCTTGCAACTGTCATCCAGGGTCAGTTTGATTTTCTCACCCTTGTTTAGTTTCACCTCCTCTGTGCCACTCTGAGAAAGGACATAATATCAAGAATTGTATAAGAAATTTCAATCTGTAGGGTGTACAACTTTTCAATCAACTCTTCTGTTTTTCTCTAATAAAGACTGTGTATCAAAGAGCAGTAATTGTTTTTCGGCAGTGACACTTACAAGCACATTTGACAGGGAAACAATAAGTTGTATGCAGAGAATATTTAAATCACACTCACTCCTTTGATGAGGCCAGTCCTGATTTCAGGACCTTTTGTGTCCAGTGCAATGGCCACAGGTCTATACTCAAGACTTCCAGAAACAAAGCTTTCAGTGGCTTCACGGACATTCTTGATAGTATCAGCATGGTACTAAAAATTCAGAAGTAGGTTCATTTCACTAAAGTGAAAAACTACATTTTTTTTTTAACAAACTTGAACTGCTTAAAAACACACTTTGATCAATGTCAGTCCCCCAACACATCTACTGTACAAGAATATTTTTTTTCAGTGTCTCAAAACATGAAATGAAATGAAAAACTTTATAACAAAAATCATTGGGATGCATTTTTTAGGTAATTATCAATAGATAAATGACTCATATAAAAACCTCTGTCAATGTTTAATTCGGTCCAACTAATTTTAATAACTGATTTTTTAAAATACATTAAAAATGACCAATTATTTACTGTATAAACATTGGCTAATTGTCAATTCCAACAACTGATTGTTTTATATCTTAATGAATATTTTTATAATTTGTTAGTCATTTCAATTATTAGCTTAAAGAGATCCTTCTTTTTTGTCATTAAACCTAAGTTAATTGATATCAAAGTTAACAAAATATTTTAAAGATTTGCAACATAATTTCTATATATCATATTCTTTTTGTATATGATTATTAATATAAATATTAAAGTATTCATCACAAGGGTAGGTCGTAAAATTGAGTATATAATAACAGCTGTGGTGTGTATATTTACTGAATACTGAATATACTACATGTACTATATGTACAGTACATGTAGTATATTCAGTATTCTGTGTATATTTACTGAATACTGAATATACTACATGTACTATATGTACAGTACAGCATAGATGTGAGAATGCTGCACTTGCTATGTTTTCCAATTATTCACTGCTTGTTTTACTCTTTCATCTAAAATTAAATACCTTTGAGTAGAGTAGAACATATTCGAAAGATGCCATGAGTATAGTAAACTACAACTGAATCTGAGTAGGCAATACTGGAGACATGCTACATATGCTGTATGTCTGCACAGATCAAATTTCCTATGATATAATTAGGTGACCAGATGACCGCCACATTACAAAGACTTACATAACTCTTTGTGTACCAGAAGGGGTCTGAAGTCCCTCTCATGACAAAATAACTGCACTTAAATATCTGAAACATTGTCCTAAAGTAATTGTTGTTTCTAAGATTTAAAAAGGTGAAGATCTTCTCCCTTTCTATAAAATGTCAATAGATATGATCCACAAATGTCTTAACAATGAATCTATTGTGATATTGAAGAAGATATTATGACTATAATTCATCTTACACCAAACTCCAAGCAACAGAGTAGATAAATGTTAACAAATAAAGTTGGCATTGGTAAGTATTTGTACAAAAATAAGTGTCAAATAGTGGACAAGGCAGAGTTTTTCAGTGGCTGTGACTTTTTAGTGACTGTGACTTGTATCTACAGCTAATAAACTGTGCTGCTGACCTTTAACTGACCTATAGCTGAAATATCAAAGGTATCATATGAAGGTCTAATGGCACACTTGATGGTATCCTTGAGAAAGTTTAATGAAAAGGCCAACTCAACTTCCAATTCATTTCTACAGAGGTGTTACATTGAGAATATATATATATATGTGTGTGTGTGTGTGTGTGTGT
>JAQMYG010000012.1:19946853-19967092 GCA_030014215.1 Clariallabes teugelsi | reverse complement strand
CAGTATATATATATCCTGTAGTAAGGAGCTGCCAATAATTCAATGAGAGCACCAACCTCATGTGTTCCATGTGAAAAGTTCAAGCGTGCAATATTCATACCAGCCTTGATCATCTCCTTCAGCTTCTCCACTGAGCGAGAAGCTGGCCCTAAAATAAAAAATGTTTATCAAACTTAAAAGAGGACAAATACCCAATTAATGTAATTCAATTCATATTCATTTATGATGAATGCCGACATTTCTGTGTTTTGCTGACCGATTGTGCAGATTATGCCAGTGTTGCGGGATACCGTGGGCTCGGAGTCAATGTCCAGCAGGCACAAATGCTCCAGGAAAGTGTCTGCCATAGCAGCAGGGAGCTGCTGGGAGTGAATAAGCGAAGAGCTCATATCTTTAGCCTTAGACATTATTGGAGCAGTGTCTGCTGGAACGTCCTGCAATATGGGAAAGCATGAAACACAAGAAAAGAACAAACTTGCTCCAGCATTGTTAAAAATTTTACTTTAACCTGACTGGAAAAAATAACACATAAATGTATGGTTTTATTTTAACTTCTCAGAGTTTAAGGATTATTACGGATTAATATGCAAATATTTTATATACAGAGTAACAAACTATAGTCACTGTAATCTTTCATAAATATAACCTTTAGAAAAGTAAAATGTATCTGTCTGGAAAGAGTGTCTGTCTGCAAGTAACAGACTGCTCCCAGCTAGACTATCAGGCTAAACATATTATATTTAGTTATGCAATAAGATGATAAAAATATAGAATGCAAAATAGCGAAAGCAGGGTAAGAGTATATAAAGTAGCTTTATCATATAAACACCAAGTAATTGTGCAAGCTTTACAGTAAAAATAGCTTGATAAGCTCACAACTAGAGTTGTAGAAAATCCAACAGCATCTGGTGTCCTAAAAATATCTTATAACAGTGTGATCATATTGCTTCTGTAGCTTTTTAAACATTGGTCTTCCAGACGCAGCAAACTGCCACTGTCACCAAAGGTTAAGTAACTAAGCCGGTGGCAACATAAATTAACAATGTGGGCAAATAAATGGGGTGTGTTTTAATGCATGACTACAGTTAAACTCACTAGAATGACTGAATGTTACATTCCCAAGTGCGTCAAAAGTTAATAATATTGAGGTAAATAAAAAAATATATGATATTTACTGCAATTGCAGTGTTACAAGGACAGCTGTCATAAAAGTAAAGCATAGTCAATAAGCTTAAACTGGCAATAATAATTATTATTACTATTATCATTGTTGTTATTATTATTATTATGATTATCATTGTTGTTGTTATTATTACTATTATTATCATTGTTGTTATTATTCTTATTATTAAATAAATAGAAAAATAACTAAATAAATAATCCCCTGTTTAAATAAATGCTCTCTGACCTACCGTAGCCGCTGTCTGGTCACAGGCAGTTGTGCGCTGTTCCCCAGCGCGCGCTCCTAATTTAACCCCCTTTCTAACCGGCACTACTTCCTGCAGGGACGACATTGTATCCTTGCGAACGTGTTCACATAGTTTATGGACATTACTTATGGCGCGGACGGTGAGGATTTGCCCTCCAGCGCTTTTCTGAAGTACCTAAAATTGTCCCCACCTTTAGTTTGATCTTATGCCTTTAAATAAAATATAAGGGTTAAATACTTCGGTTCCACTGCATAAAAATATAAATAAATTTTTTATTAAAACCTAGTGTTAAAAAAAATAATAATAATGATAATAAAAAATAGTAACAAAATGATGGTCTTTTGGGACAGATTTTAGATGCTTGCTCTGGAGGAGAAGGCACAGTCCTACTTGCAGATGTCCCAGAGAACTGTTTCCCTGTTTCCCCTTCAGTGCGCATGGGTGAATTCACGTTGTCGCCTTATTACGTCCCTTTTCCCGTGGATGCTTTACTATTGTATAGTTAGTTTTGCGTTATTATTTTCGTTATATTTCATTCATATTTTTAACGAACCTCGTGACTTGGTGTTCTTGTTTTTCTTAAGTTGACATTAAACCTGTTGGCCAAACAAGAAAAGGATTTTTTTTTTGTCTTCTGCAGTCCCCATCTGTGTGGGTTGTTATGGAATGTGCTAATGTTTTAAGTTGTCATATGTCACAGCTCACTATTGGCGATGTAATGTGTGAAGCTGAAAATGTTCTAGACATCAAAGCAGGGTGAGTCGCAGCTCGATGAGAACGACGACGTCTTAAGAAGATGTGCAAAGTTCTGGCGAGAGGAAATGCTGCAAAGACCCTTCTTCCTGACATTGCTGAAACATCTGTGGAGAAAGAATCAGTTGACATTTGCAAGGCTGCAGGCCATTGTTAGAGACTTAGGTACAAAACTGTGGGAATTTCAGTCCTAAACTATTGAGTGACAGATGTCACAAGCCATCAGAGGACAACTGTCTGCATCAGACGAAACAATCCTCATGGTCAAGATGTTAGCATTATTATTAATTATATTTTGATGGCTTATTAAACTTCATGCAATATTTCATCCTTATTTAGCAATCTGCAGTGAAGAGACAAAAGTTTGATTTGGTATACACTGCCCGGCCAAAAACAAAGTCACACACTCTAATATTTAATTCGACCACCTTTTGCTTTGATTATGTCACGCATTTTCTGTGGCATCATTTCGATAAGCTTATACAATTTCACAACATTTCCGTCCAGAGTCGCATTAATTTCTCTCCAAGACTTAAAATATGAAGAAGTATTGATGGGAGAGCTGAACTGCTGCATAAAGCCTTCTTCAGCACATTTCAAAGATTCTCAATAGGTTTAAGATCTGGACTTTGTGGTGGCAAATCCATGTGTAAATATTATGTCTCATGCTCCCTGAACTTACATCAGTGTACGTCTATAATAACATTAGAATAGCACGTTGATGGACTGCAAAATCAGTGAGGCTGGTCCCGCAGAGAGATCTTTTCCCCGGCTTGACATCACCCCATCAGGGTGTGGTGGTCCTCTCCTGGAGTGCAGGGGTGAAGGGGAAATGAACACTGGGACAGCGTTGAGTAAGCTGCTGTACATTGCTTGTGGGCCTGTCAAAGTCTTAAATAAAAAAGACTGAATGGGAGGGTGTAAAATTAATTTTAAAAAGAATTATTGCTAGATGTGTCTGCCACGTCTCAATACACATACCAGGCAGGACAACATGTTTGACCAACTGGGAAAGTTATTGGGGACTGTGTTATCGGAGGCTACTCTGTGTTGGCGAGTAAACTATTTTATACCAGATGTTAATCGATCGAATAATCACAACCATGCACTTTTACAGCTCAATATTTATATTTAGCCTAATTTCTTTAAATAATATTCATTTATTTATTGATTTACTTAATAAGCCTCCCTGATTTTATGGTCCATTATGCTTTGCGTAAAATAAAGGATTGTAAAAGTAAAATTCTCTCTCGTGCTCTCTCTCTCTCTCTCTCTCTCTCTCTTACGAACGCAGAAAAAACATCAATAAATAAACTCGATAATGAGCCACAGTTGGAAGGCATTGTTAGTTCCCTGCTGCTTCACCTGCCCCTCTCTGTCTGCAGACAATGCTCAACCATGCTCCCATTGTCACCCCACAACCTGACTCAGACGAGGGAGTGGTCCAGCCTGGATCTAGTGCCTTCTTTTTGGTTAGCTCAATCAGTGGGCTGGCGAAAAATAAAAAATTAGGTAAAAATATATAGTACCCTACCTCACCCTAATTTTGGTCTTATTGGGCAGGCCACAATTACTGAAATCTTATTAAATTTGGGACACACCTACATATGACCCAAGTGGAAATGTATTTCCACACGCACAATCGTGCAATTATTCTGGTCCCTATGAGTCCCAACCCACCTTCGAGTCCTCAGGATAGCCCTTTTGGTCAATTAAATGAGGAGAATTGACAAAACGGCAAATATGACAATCCATGCCATATGACAGGGAATTCACACTTTGAGAAGTGTGTTGTGTTCTAATTTACTGAAAAGAACGGAAAAGAAAAAAATAGAAAAGAATGGAAGTATAAATAGAGGACTAAAGAAGAAGAAAGAAAAGAAAATGGAAGAGAACAGGAGAGAGAGGTACAGAATATAGGAAAGGGAAGGAATTTTTTTTTTAAAGAACCAAATGGAGAGAACAGACAGGAAGAGTGAAGAGCATAAAAAACAAGAAAAAAGAATGGAAGAGTAGGAAAAACTACAGAAAGAAAGAGGAAATAATAAATGAAGAAATTAACAGAACAGGAGACAAGAGAACAAAAAAAACAGAGCAGAGAAGACAAACCTGAGGGGAAAAAAAGAGTAAAGAAAAGTTGAACATGCAGAAGAGGAAAAAAGAAAAGTAGAGAAAATGCAGGAGATGAAATATAAGGAGAGAACAGATGTAAAGATAACAGAAGGAACTAAGAACTGAGATAAGAACCAAAGAGAAGATAACAGAAAAGAAGAGAGCTGGACAAAATTTAAGAGAATATTTAAAAACACAGCCAGCAAAAAAGAGAAGAGATAAGGCAAGAAGAGTAGAAAAAAACAGATCCAAACGAGAATTTAAATATGAACAAAAACATTGGAAATTAAAATAAGAAGAACAGAAAAGACAAAAGCAGAAGGCAAAAGAAAATAAGAAAATAGAATAGAAAATTACAAAATAAAAGATCATAGAAGAGAAGAAAACTTAATGGAAGGGGAAAAAAACAAAAAGATGACATAAGAAAATGACTAAGTGATAAGAAAATGATGAAAATGATAAGAAAAACATAACTAAATTTATAGAAAATCACTTTATTGCCCATGTTAAACTTTTTTTTTTTAAAGAAAAACAGGAAATAGCCTCATTTTCAAATCCAGCAAGATCTTTTTATAAAATCTAGACTTAAACTAGACTTCACCAATTAAAAACACAAACACAATCTTGGCCTTATACACTTTCTAAAATATTTCTTTGACAAATCAATATTGCCATCTTTGCTTGCCCAATTACAAAAGTAATACTTGACAGGTAATCATACAGAATGTAAGGATTTTAGTGTTCGTACAATATCGTTACTGCTAATAATTCGAGAAAGACACTGTATTTATATCTAGCTTAAACAGTGTGAATAATGTTCAGTTTAACATATTTTTCTTACCGAAGATGAAAAATAAATACAAAGGTCGTAAAAGTTATCAGGATCGCTGATGGGGGCTAAACAATGACAAAGAAAGGTTGAAAAAAATAATAATCATCAAAATATGAGCATGTTTTAAGACATGGTTACTACAATAGAGGACATGATTATGGAAACTTTGCAAATATAAGTAAAAGTTCTATTAATGGATTATTAGTAAATATGCAGGATTATTAGTAAATATCCCATAGAAATATGTTCACTAAAAAGGGATGTCCTGTAGAACATATCATTGCACATTAAAGAAAACAATGAGTTTAAAATTCTTGACCTGGACGTTTTTTTTCCATTTAAAAAAGCAGACAAACAATGGATGGCTAATTAATATAATAAGCACTAATATTTACCATAAACCGGTGTACCATCCGCAGGACCTGTAGCCACACATTTTAGATTCTTAACTGATATCTCACATTGCCTGAAATTGTTTCAAACATAAGGGCAATTTTATGTTATAAAAGTATAAATTATTTTGTCATAATTATTATTATTGTAATTATTAAGTCATAATGGTTAATAATGTTTGGTAGAAAGTGGTTACATATCTACAGGATATGTAACCACACGTTTTAGGACAGATTTTTTTGTAAGAATGTTATTGAAATAAAAATTTAATTACCAATTAAGTAATGAATAATAAAACAAAAGTGGTGTGCTTTCTGCAGGACATGTTTTCGAAGAGATTTTGAATCAATAGGTCATATGAGTGGAATGTTTTTACATTCCTGTTTTAAAAAAATATTAATACAAATCCAAAATCATATGTTACTAATCATACTACACTACATACAACTGTAAGAAGACCCTGTAACTTAACTGACCTCCAAATTCATCGCCTCATCGTCTATAGCGCTTTATCCAAGGCGGCAGTGCTAACCACTGAGGCATCCGTGCAGCCTCCTTCAAATTCAATGATTTCTCCCCCATAGTATAGTTAAATTTTTAAACTTCAGTTCTCATGCAAGCCTAAAAGTGCTTATCTGAGCGTTTGGGTGATGTGCTGATGCTGGTCTCTGTCAGCTAACAGCCGTTGGTGCTTTTTGAGCCGAAAATCTAATGAAGGAATATCCAAGTTTAAAGCAAATTCTCGCTGTCCTGTTGGTTACGGCTCAATTCCCGCTGCTGTGAGCGCGCGCCCTGTCGGTGGTCTCCTGACCGTTCGCGGGTACTCTGCGCATGCGCAGATGCCAAGCGTTGTCAGGGAGAAAGCGGCCAGCACAGCGAGAAATAAACAGCAAGAAATGCGAGACAGGGCCGGACTAGCAGCCGACACAGACAGACAGGGGAGCGTACAATGAAACCTTTTTTATCATTGCCAACTGGTTGCCGTTTCTATCGTGGTCTTTTTTTTAAACATTTCGTTTAATTAATGACACATATGATAACCTACATAAAATCTTCATTGTCATCTTCTCAAAAGGTAAGATGCAAAATTCACCTTGATACTGCTGAAATAAATAGGTCCTAAATTGTCTTTATCTGTCTCATTGTCACTAAGGAGCCACTCGCATGGTGAGATTTGGGCGTCTGCGTTGTCCCCGGCGCTGCACATGGATTTAGAATTCAATCAACAGGGCAATATGACTGAATTAGCTTAAAATGTTTAATAGACACAAAGGATCTCTTATATTTGATTTTTTTCTCTATTGTGTGGAAAACCTTTGTGTTTAATTATTTTTTTATTGCTTAACTGTGGGTCAAACGTCTAAACTGCATCCCTTTCTTCTAACACAAACGCATTTATAATGAGAAATGAGGTTCTAACTTATTGTGCGATTTTATTTTCCTGAGCTCTAGTTTTTTATTTTTTATTTTTATGTTCTTTGTTTTTGTTCTATACATGTAGCTACTTGTCCTTTTTCTTTTCATCTGGTCTATATGAATGAAATAAAATAAATGAGTTGAGCAATACACACACACCCTATTTTCCTGTCTGATTTTACAGATTGTTTTAGGTTGGTTTGAGATTACTCAGTCGTTGTGGCTGACAAAGCATCATCTTCCTGGATGTAATGCAGGATCTCATCACAGAGTCTAAACCAGATCTCTATATACTGTGCTTGACAAAGTTCTCATCATTAGTGGAATGGAAAGAAAGGGCAACAAAAAGTCACTGGAGCTAAATCTATGATCAGCATGGTAAGGAACCTCTTGCAAACCCTTAACATATAAAACCTACATAATGTCATTCCTTTCATTTATTGATCATTTAAAAACATGTCGATAATTGTATGTCATAGAAAAGAAATTGTATGTTTTTGATATTTTAAGTTTTCCGACTTTCACACTCACCTAGTTGAATAGGTTATTAAATTTGTTAATGTACATGTCTCTTGAAGAAGTGACAGTGATAGGGGAAATAGCAAATCCCTGAGATTATGGAGACCAAGGAGAACTCAGCTCACCCTGGTTAACATGTCTCTCTTCCAGAGTGTCAGTGCGCAGTGCTGGAGTGATGCGGAATCAGATGGGGACAGTGAATGTGAAAACATAATTTATGGAGCACAGGTATCTATATTAAAATGCACAATAAGTTGCATTTTTTTCTTGTTTGTTTAATGCAGCTGAGTTTGTTCAAAATGAAATTTGATTTTGATAGACATTTGTGTGGGTGACTATATGGTATTTAGATTAATACAGAAGTGGAGTTAAATTGGGATGTAGACATCATCTGGCTCCTGCTCTACTTGTTACCCAATGCTTCATTATAATCAAACCCACCCGAATGCAGAATACCAAACATAAATAGAAGATATAATGCAGGATACAGACCTGCCAGAGTCTTTAAATGAGAATACACCCACTTGACAGTGTAATTTAAGGTTCACATATTGTACTTTTTAAAATTAATTTAAGTAAGATTTGCAGGTCTCCAAAATTTCTGTTAGTTTTCCAGTTGAAATACAACTCAAATCCTGCATCATGGTATGCCTGAATTTCCTTTGTCTTTCAAAAAATGCCCCTTTTTGACACACTTGAATAATTTGGAACCTCTCGGACATTTATGAGGCATTACCCATTTGGAGGCTATCCACGTTTCTGGTTAACAAAAGTAGCTGAAAAAATCTAGGAGTAAGTACTTCTTCAACGTAGAGTTGAAGTAGGCTAGGTTAACCACAAACCCACCTACCTTTAGCATTTAAGAAATAGCTAGACTTGATATGTACTGTAGCTCCATACCAGCCACATTTACAAACCTGGGAAACTGAGGAAAATAACACTTATCAACACAATGGATCTGATTCTACTAAAAGCCCATGAAAATGGCTTAAAATGTTTCACTCCAATTTTCTGGTACATGTCAAATTATCCTGCAGCTTTATAATAACTTAAAATAGTAACATATTCAAGTTCTAATCCTGAAGCTGTATCATGGACAGTGGGAATAGATCCACCCTTTAGCTTTTCTTAAAACCAGTTCAGAATTGTCCCTTGTTGTGAAAGCAGTCCTTTGTGAAATGTCTACGAGACACATTGCTGTAATTCTCTCAATGGTCTAATTCAAAATGAACATGTCTGCTCTCTCTGTGTCTGTTTTGGGCAAAAATGGTAAATATGGTAACGGCTGGGCAGAGCTGAGCCCCAAGGACAGAGAAGGGTCTTGTCACCTTTTTTTCCCCTTGGGGATATTATAAACATTGCGAATAACAAAAAGAACAGTTCTGAAGAGTGGGTTCATTTTTTTTTTTAAATGTGTATATGTTAAATGAAAATGAAGGAGGGGAGGACATGATTGAACTTTTTGCTGTACATCACTCAGGTAGCTATTTCACAGGGTAATTATGCTGCTGATCTCTATTGCCACCCGCAATTGGACACGGATGTTGGAGCTGTGAAGGATATCTACTCTGATAGTGCTGTTGGTGTAAGGTACCTAAAATAAGATTATTTTCTATGTGTTTACTAAAAAAGGCTACTGTAATATCAGCAAACCCTAAAGACTCAGATTTACCATTTTCTTTTAAGGGAGTATGAGGCAATTGATGACGTAGACATCGACTTGCACATCAACATCAGTTTTTTAGATGTGAGTTAACCTAACTTTATCTAATATACCATTTTGCCTCTGCAATATATCAGCCACTGTGTATTATTTTCCCTTATTTATCACATTTTCTTTATTGTGTAAAATTAGTTTTATCCATCTTATCCATCCATCTCACCTGCAAAGCTGTGTGAAGTTAAAAAAGTAGGAACTGCAAATGTTAACAGGTCAAGTGCAAATTGTCTGAACCAAGCCTGTTCACAGATGTATGTCTCCTTATTATTTAATGCCGTATACTACATAAAAATATTATTTCAGTGAACAAATTAAACCATGATAAACATTTGAATGGAGATTTTTTAAAATAAATGTTTGTTTATTTTAAATAGTAATTTTTGCTACTTTTTTTTACTTTATAAAAGGTGCCATTACTTCTGAGGGACATTTTATATCTATGTTTTATTCAATAGGAGGAGGTGGCCTCGGCATGGAAAGTCAACAGAACAGAACCTATTGTTCTACGCCTTCGATTTTCATTGTCTCAGTACCTTGATGGGCCAGGTAGGAATATGTGGTTTGTCTCTACACTGTGTGTTTAGGTAACCTACATGTCTTTTCAGTTTGCACAATATTCTATGCACAACTGAACAGTTAATTTTTTTTTAGAACCGACAGTGGAAGTGTTCCAGCCTTCCTGTAAAGATAGCTTCAGTGTTGGCGTACAGCTCAAGAGGTGTCTGGCTCTCTTAAATTTGACATTATTATTAAGTAGCTTATTATACTAATAGTATAGTATATGTGGTAGTAATCATTGATGATTACACTAATGGATTATTTCCTTTCCTTTCCAGAATTCTTAGCACATTTATATCAAATCAATGGAAACACCTAAGCAATGAATTTTTGAAAACACAACAGAAGAAGAGACATAGCTGGTTCAAAGCTGGAGGAACAATCAAGAAGTTCCGTGCTGGCCTCAGCATCTTTACGCCAATAGCCAAGTACCAATAAATAAGCCTATTCACCCTTATTTTGCCTCATTGTTCATGTTAACGTGGTCTGTTTATACCCCTGCAGCACCCGCCAGCCCATAAACATAATAAACCACAAACGTAATACAAATCTTTAGCTTTAAATGTAATAAGATACAAATTTAATCAATTTTCCACAAACATAATATTATCAACTGCTGTTACATTTGTGGGATTATTGCATTAAAAGCTGCTGATTTTCGCTTGTGGGCAATTTAATTTAATGAGAGAGCATTTTGTATGTATGTAGATTGTATTTGGGCAAACCCTAACCAGTAATTTAATATAATGACTATGTATATACTTTACAAAAGTTACAGAAATTTATATGTCATTAGCATTCTATAAATTAGATTATGCAACATTAGGACAATACAAATTCCCTTAATGGGTGTTGGGTTCATTTTCGGTCCAGGTGCCCCAATGTGCCGCTAATCCAGGGCCCTGGTGACAAAGGGAGGACATCAGGGCCTGAACCAAGAGTAAATCGCCTCATGAGCCGCTCAGTCTCCTGTACCATGAAGATGCCAAAAGGAGACTTGCTCACATATGCACCCAATGGGCAGGTGAGATTTGTGCACAGTGCAGTTGTCTGCTACTACAGTATTTGGTCTAATTTTATACTGTTTGTTTCTTTGTTTTGTTTATGTTTCCAGTTAATAAATGACACCATCTACACTTTTGCAATGTCTGCGACTGCCATTTCATGACAATTTATTATGTTACATTCATTACTTTGTCACATTTTTCATTATTGTATATTTGCATTATGTCGCAGTAACCTTAATGTGAGTTAATGCAAAAATTTGTTAGAATGCAACATGAGTTATTCAGTATAAGCTTCATGTTTTTTTGGCATGGTTCTCAAAGTGGGGTTATATAAATCCAGGTATCCATGACACAGAACCAGGGTGTTTGTGATTTTTACATTTTGTTCCCAACCCTTATCATGTTTTTTAAAATGTCTAATTATATATATCTAATTTTTTTAAAAATGTGTTATTGGAAAGTTTAGTAATTCACAAACTCTTTATCTCCAATAAATAACCAAAATAATAATGTGCACATTTTGAAATAATGTACTTATTTTTGAGAAGTTTGTAAAATTATTGTCCTTAGGCAGTTCATGTGTCTATAGTTATACAATTAAAAGGTTCTGTGACCGTAAAAACTTTGAGGAGGACTGGTCAATGGTATATGGTTATAGAAATAAGAGCAACTCTTTGGTTGTCTCTGTAGAATGTGGCAGTCCCTGGCTCCAGATCTACAGTTCAGATCACCACTAAGCAGCTTATTGAGCTGTTCTTCTCTTCACAAGCTCTCCTACACTGCAAGAGTATTCCCACTCTGGAATATGGGTTTCTTGTACAGGTAAATTCATAGTTTGTTATTGTTGTTGTTTTTGTTTTGTGTGTATAGGGATGTATATTTGTGTGTGTGTGTGTGTGTGTGTGTGTGTGTGTGTGTGTTTTCTAGATTATGAAGTACTCAGAACAGAGAATTCCCACCCTGAATGAGTACTGTGTGGTCTGTGACGAGCAGCATGTCTTTCAGAATGGCTCCATGCTGAAGGTATCAAGACATAACTACAAATGGAAAGTTTACCCATATTTACTGTAGTATATTGTTTATATTTCAAATAATTGTGTTTTTTAATTTTTTTTTATTTATCATATTCGACATTGGAAAATGCATGTATATATGTCTACTAAGAATGAGAATCACCAGGGACCAGCTGATATAATATCACTATACCTAGGTGCTGATTTGATTTCTTTAAGTACCACAATTTTATAAATATCCAAATTCAATATAACATTTTTAAAGATTTTATTACAATTCTAAACAAGCTTACTAAAAAATTTGCTCCTAACACACACAGTATGCTGTGCTGCCAGCCAATATATGAATAGTTTAGGGTACTCCCTAAAATATTGGGGCTGCTTCATGATCCTCTAGAGGGGGATCATAGAGGACCCCCAACATTTTACCACCTCAAATGCAAATATATAAATGAAAACATAAAAAAATTATTTTAAAGTCATGGTGATGATACATGAATTGCCAAACGAAATAATTGCAGTACATAAGTGATAAAAAATTTCCCCCATCTCTAATGTTTAATGAAATCTATATGTTTTCCAGCCAGCAGTGTGTACAAGAGAGCTGTGTGTGTTCTCCTTTTACACTCTGGGAGTTATGTCAGGGGCTGTTGAAGATGTGGCAACAGGAGCTGAGGTAATGTGTATCTATCACATGCTTATGTATTGAGAAAGCCAATGAATTTGTCATGCCTTGCTGAAACTCCATCAGTCTCATCACTGTGGCTGTGTGATCACTTTCATGCAGGTGGTTGATTTGCTTGTGGCAATGTGCAGAGCTGCCCTGGAGTCATCTCGTAAAAGCATTATATTCGATCCCTATCCATCAGTGGTTGACCCTTTTGATCCCAAGGCTTTGGCCTTTAACCCTAAGGTACAGGAGTTTATCTCACATAATGCAATAATGACAGCCATCATCAGCATTTGATCACACAATATGTCATTACAAATTGATTACACTTTCTTTTTGCATTTCTGTTTTTCTTTACTTTTTTTGACAGAAACGAAGCTACGATAGGTTACAAAAAGCATTGGACAGCATCATGTCGATACGAGAAATAACACAAGTATGGAAGAAGCTGTACATCACAAAATTACATTTCATTCCAAAGAATCCCTACATTTGACATGTGACTATTGTACCTTATATTGTGTGGTCTTATAGGGCTCATATGTAGAGATAAAGAAACAAATGGACAAATTGGATCCACTTGCACATCCTCTGTTACAGTGGTAAGAATCAGATTCAGTTTAATTTGCCAGGCCTGTTCCACAAACAAGGAACTGGACTTTTTCACATGTGTGCAAGAAGTACAACAATAGAAGGAATAATATACAGTATGCTAATAAGTAATTATTTAGAATAACAGTCTAAAGTTAAAATGTTATAGTCTATGAAAGTAAAACACACCACATTAAAGCCACATTTACATTTAATAATAAACTTTTGCTCTATTCATCTGTTGCAGGATTATATCCAGCAATCGATCTCATATTGTCAAGTTGCCATTAGGCAGGGTAAGATCAGTGTTATATTCATACTTTGCAACTATTACAGTATATAAACAAAGCACACAGATTAGTTGATTCCAATTTATCTAATGACCTCATGTTCTGTTTCTGCTGACAGCAACTCAAGTTCATGCACACTACCCACCAGTTTTTGTTGCTTAGTAGCCCTCCAGCCAAAGAGGCTCGATTCCGCACAGCTCGGAAACTATATGGCAGCACTTTTGCCTTTCAGTAGGTGTATTAATATGTCCTCTAAATTTTCTTTGTTGTGATCAAGGGCATGTCAGTTTGATCTCCAGTCAAGTCCAGTTTTCTTGTCATCCTTGCTTATGTTGATGGGGGGATTTGAAGAAGAAACAATACTCTTTCAAAACAGTTCCACAAAACATTTAATTAAAAATAAGTGATAAGTATCTTCTTGAACTGATGGGAATTTATTCTAAGAAAAAAGAAAACTCATATTCAACCAATTAAGGTAGGCAATAATTCTGGAGATGACTGTAAATTAGATATAATACAACAGTAATTCAATATAATGAATATTTTTTCTACCAATGTGTATTAGTGGTTCCCATATAGAAAACTGGCACTCTATCTTACGGAATGGACTTGTTAATGCCTCCTACACAAAGCTGCAGGTATACTGTTACCGATTTAAACAATCTGATAGAACTGATGGAAAGTTAAACCATCACCTAATGACTTATTAGAATACAAACTGTAAGGTTGTTTATGTACACATCCATGTTTCCTCTAACACAAGCTGCATGGGGCAGCCTATGGGAAGGGCATCTACCTCAGTCCCATCTCCAGCATCTCATTCGGATACTCGGGTAGGAGAGACTTTGTGACATACTGTATGTGATATATTGTAGAGTTACAGTAGGTCAGAACAAGGGACTTTAAGTAAGTAAAACTAAAAATTATTTTTCCTAGGGATGGGTAAAGGACAGCATCACATGCCCACAAAGGAGGAGCTAGTACATCATTTTAACAGAGTGAACACCATCTCACAGGTGTGTGCTCATTTGTATACCTGGGAGTTTTACACATTTTTCTTGGACTTGTCTGTGCTATTTTTAGCTGAGTTATTTGTGTAAAGCCGACTTTTACACTGTACACCATACTGTTTTAGCCTGATTTTGCAGTCAGAGCCAAATTGTACATCTTGAAAGAATAATTTGGTTGTGAGTTCAGGTTGTGCTATCAACAGTCTTGCAACACATTCTGTTATAATACTAACTAGCAGATATTATAGTGCCTATGTGAATATTAGAAATTTTAGCAGAAATGTTCTTTAAACACAGGTCTATTGTCACACAGTCTGTTTTAGGATTAAACCTAGATTTTGCGATCGTTTCAATGTTACAGGAGCTGTTCTTAAAATATCATTGTATTTACAAGTTGCAAACCAGCTACAGACGAGTTGATATGATAAACAGTACATCTCTTAAGTGACTGATTTTATGAATTTACTGTGTGCCTTTGCAACATTACTTCTTTCTACCATATTTACTTATCATTATTATACTCGTGTTTTTTGCAGAGTCCCCCAGTGCAGTCGAGGTTTCTTCAGAGTCGAAATCTTAATTGTGTTGCTCTTTGTGAGGGTAAGAGCCACCCATAATTACCTTAAAAAATTAAAGATTAAGAATGAATATAATTTGGTTTGATTTTGTATTTTATCAGTTTTGCGTTTTCGTTCTATGTATATGCACAGTAATAACATCCAAAGACCTCCAGAAACATGGAAATATTTGGGTGTGCCCAGTTCCTGACCATGTCTGTACGCGCTTCTTTTTTGTGTGAGTTTTTGATCAAGTTAGATTTCCTTGCTCCCTTTAACTCATTTTTTATTTGTTGCTATATGGTTCTAACTCCAAGAAGTTCGGTAAATTTTGCCGTTTAAAGAGTTAAAAAACTAACTCATGTTACCTGCTCACAAATGGTAACTATAATCATGTGTATGTTATACAGGTATGAGGATGGTCAAGTGGGAGATGCCAATATTAACACGCAGGAAGCTCGAATTCAGAGAGAGATCCTGCGGGTGATTGGGACACAGTCAAGTTAAATGTCAAGATTTGACTTTTTTGAGAAAAGACAGAATTAACCTTGCCATGGGAACTTTTACATTTTTTAATAAGGTTGTTTTTTTAACCTGTTTTTTTACACAATCCTTGTGTGTGAGTCTTGTTTGTATCTTGACAGCATTCCTCTGATTACATACTGTGTTATGGTCACTGAGATATTTGAGAAAAGAAAATCTCACTTAAATCTCACATCTCACTTGAATGTTGGCACATTCAAGCACTGTCAATATTAATGCACAGGTCACATTTTGTTACACATGATCCTGAAAACCCCTTTCTACCACTGAAGTTGTTGTTTTTAGATGACAAAGGTGCTACATTAGACGATTGCATAAAACGGGTGCTAAAGTGTATATTTCCAGAAATGGTCTGATAAAGATGCCATGACTAATTTTAAAAAGTGTAAGGTATTATTCTGTTAAATTGTGTTAACACCAATTATTTAATTTTATACTCTTAGAAGTTAGTCTAATTTTATTTCTTTTCATTTTTAATTAGGTTCAATCATGAGCTACTTTTAATGTGTGATCTGTTGATTTTAATTGTACTGAAGAAATCATAATATAAAGTAAAAGAACCCTGCTGTAAACTTCATCATAATGTTTCAAAATCTGAATATCTAGGCAACATGTGTAGCATCAAACACTAAACCTAAAATCTGTGCTGTACATCAAAGAGACACCTGCAGTGGTTTTTGTCTTGCCATTGTACTGTACTGTATATAAACATACAGTGAATGTGTGATCATGTCATTTTCCTCTGAGGTGAAAAAAAAGGGGGGGGCGGGGGTTTGTGGTCATGGAAAACATTTATACAGAAATCCTTTTTTAAAATAAAATAAAGCATGACACTGAAAATTACATACAATTGTCTGTCTGTGAATAAATTTAGTTGGGCATGCCTGGCATGGTTTAGGCTCAGTGTTGCCTCTCCTGAAGTAGATAATATCATTTTTTACAGTGCATTTACTCCCATATGAGCTGCACATCTGCTTCCTTACTATTTATTACATTCATTTCATTCACATTCAGTGACCTGGTCTGGGTCATCGTAGATCTGGCCCTGGCAAGGTGGAAATAATCACTCTGGATGGGACATCAGTCTATTTAAGGGCAACACACTCGCACACAAACACACACACCTGGGGGAATTTAGCATAGATAATCTGCATATGTACATGTTTTTGAAAGTCGAAGGAAAACAATCCGAATATGAACACTGACTACAGTTGGAGGTGGAGGTGACAATGCTAATTACTGTCACTCTGTCATTGCTTACTGTAATCTCCATTTTCATATAATTTTAATATGTTTTCTTTTCATGTTCATTAGTAGTAAACACCATAATCTTTAAATATCATCTGTAACGACGCGGGTCTCAGGAGGGGCACAGCCGCACAAAATGCAGAGCTCTGTTTATTTTTGTGTTATCAATTTTTTTTGTTTCTTTTAAGTTCCCTAATTAATAATCCCACGCTATCTCCAAACGTCCCGTGCCTTTCACACTCCCATAACTCCGATTTCATTGTTGTTGTTGGTCTTTCGGCTGCTCCCGGCAAGGGGTCACCACAGCGGAATATACATCGCACAACAACCGCACAACAACCGCACAACAACTTGGCACAGGTTTTATGCCGGATGCCCTTACTGACGCAACCCTCCCATATTATCCGGGCTTGGGACCGGCACTGCATCCAGTGGCTGGGGGGGTTTGGGCACTGGCTGGGAATCAAACCCGGGCCTTGGCAGGCGAAACACCTACTGAGCCACCAGCTCCAAACAACTCTGATTTCATTGACCCCCTCTAAAGCCCTGCGTCAGGGCTCTTATAATCATTAAAACATCTCGTGGTGCGGCTCTCCATACGCACCACGTAACAATCATCAATACTAATTTGATACTCTGAGGAAGACTTTAAATAAATGTTATATTTTAACGTTTTGTCATCAAAACAACTACACAATATTAGGCAGGTGATTTTATGATGTCTAATCTGTGTATTTGGTATAGCAAGACTTGATAAGTTACTAAGCTTGATTTTGTCATCAAAACAACTCAGAACCATGAAGACATGGACGTCTGAAGGTGTGCTGTGGCATTTGGCACCAAGGTGTTATCAGCAGATGCCTTAAGTCTTGTAAGTTACATGTTGGGGCATTCAAGGATCAGACCTATTAGTCCAGCACATCCAACAGATGCTCAATCAGATTGAGATCTGGGGAATTTGGAGGCCAAGTCAACATCTTGAACTCTTTGCCATGTTCATCAAGCCATTCCTAAACGATTTTGTGGTGTGGCAGGTTGCATTATCCTGCTGAAAGAGACCACTGCCAATAGCGAATACTTGGTCTGCAACAATTTTTGGTAGAAGTTACTTGTCAAAAAAACATTTACATGAATGCCAGAACCAGAGCAGAGCAACATACTGTCTTCCCCTGCATGCCTTCTCCCATTGTGCATTCTGGAGCCATCTATTGCCTAGGTAAGTGGACATACACATCCAACCATCCGCATTATATAAAATAGATTGTGGTCCATCAAACCAGGTCACCTTCTTCCATTGCCCAATGGTTCGGACATTTACATGTACATTATAGGAGCTTTTAGCAAGGGACAGGGGTCAGCATGGGTACTATGACCAGTCTGTGGCTACACAGCTCCATACACAGCAAGGTGTGGTGCACTGTTGTTTCTGACACCTTCATAGCCAGATATAACTTTTTCAGTAAACTGTGATACATTAGCTCTTCTGCGGGATTGGCACAAACAGGCTAGCCTTTGCTTCCCAATAGGATTAATGAGCCTTGGCTACACATAACTCTGTCACCAGTTCACTAGTTGTCCTTCCTTGGACCACTTTTGGTAGGTACTAACCATTGCATTTCAGGAACACAGCAGAAGACCTGCTATTTTGGAGATTCTCTAATTCATCTTTCTGGCCAACACAATGTGGAGCTTGTTAAAGTCACTCAGATCCTTTGCTTGCCCATTTTACCTGCTTCTAGCACATCAACTTTGAGAACGGACTGTTCATCTGCTGCCTAAGTTGTCCCACACCTTAACAGATGTTAAGAGAATGAGATGATAAAAAATGACTTCACCTATTAACGTTTTTAATGTTATGTCTGATTGGTGTATGTTAGTGTTAAATCTTTAGCATCTTCTTATTTCTTCCATCTTTTCCTATCTTCAATCTTTTTGCTTTTTTAATCAAAATGTCATTTAATGAACATTTTAAACTGAGCTGCGGGTTAGAAAGTTAAATTCATTAACTCAATTTTCATGGCGTACTATAATTTGCCTACTTTCCCTATGAGGCTTTATTTCCTTTTAATCAAACTAATAAGATTTCTAGAGACACCCACTGGAGAGAGCCTGTGGCAAAGCCTTTGTTGTCTGCAGGATAACAGCTGAGTCTGTGCAGCATCTGTGACTTACAATAAAAGAAGCTGAAGCTGTAGTTGTCAGAATAGGTTGCTTAATTAGCTGCAGTAGGGTTTTAAGGGGGAAAAGCATAATCTTTATTCAATACATGTTTATGCGGCAGTCTGCAGTTTTGGCACTCTGGTTGGAATTAATTTATATGACATGCTCTGAATAGTAAACCTTCAAACCAATGATTTAGTGGGCCTTTGAAATAATTCCTCTATATTCTTCCTTATAACTACAGTATCATGTAATTACGTTTTTATTAGATGTTAGATGGAACAACTAAGCTACATAATTATCAAAATAGTCATATTATTATTTATACTTTGTTTAGTTGCTCTACATTATAATCCTGTAATTAATTTTTTTTTTTTTTTAAAGAATACAAAATTCAATGTTTTAATTTGTGTGTTGTATATCAAACTGTTCTACATGGCATTGTACTTGTTGACCTTGTTTTCTGTGTCAATATGAGGGTCATAGATGCCTTGCAGTCTTTGGCAGTGGATTTTGTGAAGCAGAATTGGAGCAGTGCATGCCCTCCTGTTCTTCCGGTGAATTCACTGCCTCTAGGCTATCAAAATGAAACAGGAAAATAACACAATAAGCAAAGAAAAACACTGCACTATATAAATATTTTTGTTCAGGATTTTTAAGGATGTTTAATAGTTTAATGTTTCTTAAATGCTGTGTTGTGCTGTTATGTTGTGTGCATCTCTGTTTAAACTGGCATAGTTACATTTATGTAATTATTTACATTAAACATACACAGAAGCTCATCCATACATTTTTATAAAGATTAAATAAAGTTTTATCAAAATGCACTGTTTGTTTATTATGAAAGCCTTTAGATGAGGGAAACTGTTCCCTGTTCCTTTAAGAGGTCGGTATGAGGTCCTCTATTAATTCCCCCTCCTGGCCCATGTCCCTTAAAGCCATTCAGATGCATTCTCAAGACATTTTGGTGAACTATATGTATCCGTGTGAAGGTTTATACAGTATAATGTATAAGGAGATTTTGAACCAGAACACATTAGTTGAAGATTTATTTCAATAATCTTCAACCAACTTGACCATCCAATAATGTCAAGTGATGTCCACATGCAGAACAGGTAAATATTAATATTTAGCAATTAATATAGAGTTTATATAGAGTAGATTAAATGAATACGTTAAACTTAATAATGTTATCAGTGCATAATGTCAAATGCTGTGTTTGAAATTAACAGTAATTAGATTAAGAAATTTCTAATACTCTAACCCCAAGCCTGTTTTGGATTCTAGCATAATGACACATTTCCTAGTACAACTATAAATACTAAATTCAAATGTATTTATTTGTTTGTTTGTTTGTTTGTTTGTAAGTATAATTTCAGATATTGGTATAAAAAAAGATACTAATAAGTAACTGATT
>JAQMYG010000012.1:19917740-19935801 GCA_030014215.1 Clariallabes teugelsi | reverse complement strand
TTCAAAGAAAACCTGAAGTGAAACTTTGCATTTACAACTTGGCATTTCTTGAAATTATTTAAAACACAATTCTGCCTTCTTTCAATTTTACTACGTTTATTATCTTTTAAAAAAACTATTAAACTCCAGTATCTTATTTAATTCAATACTACGCAAGCTATAAGCTATGGTTTAGAGGCAGCTATAGGGAGCACCCAGCAATAAAGCTATTATGGCAGGAAGTGAGGCTCCATGTAGATGGGCAGCACTCTGATGTTTTGGTCACACCCATGTCGCTATATATTTATAGGATAATGGTGGGTGTGGGCGATATCATTTCCTGTGCAGCCTTCATGGGTTGCCAGCTGGAGATGGTCTAATCGAAGGAGTTTTATTAGCTTTGTTTAAGATATATATATATATATATATATAATGTGCACACTATAGGGCTCATTTTTATTTTATTACTAGCGCATTGTTCAATTACTCTGTTTATTTCTCTGAACTTTTTGATGCTTAATATTAATAAATGAAATATACTTGAGACAAATTAGATATTGTTCTAGTATCAGTTGGGTGTTAAGTCTACATTTTTATTAAAAAAAAAAAAAAGAAATTTAATAAAATGGATCAACCAAGCATTAGAGTGCAGAGGTTATGGTGATGATGTATTAGGCCTCAATCCTCCAGCAATTTGTGGTCATATAAGTTATTAAAGAGAGAGACTTCTCTATGTTAATGCATGCTTTATGGACATCTGGCCATGTGGTTTGACTGACATGGTTAGACGAATTTATTGATGACTGAGAATTTGATTGTCTCCGTTTTTTTTCCTCCATTTTGTTTTGCTTTCTTTTTATCCTGCCTTTTTATGTCTGCTGTTTAGTATTTAATGATGCTCTGCAGTGGTGACAGTATCAGATTGCAGTGTGTGTAGGGGGGCTGGTTTGATGGCACCGGCTACACAAAGAGAACAGATGCCACAAATGGCATTTTCATGAAGGTGGGGGGTTGGCTTTTTAAAGCTTTTCACACTTTAAAGGACAAGTCAATCAGTAAACACCTACACAGTGTCAGGGACTCTGGTAATGTTTGCTTATATCTTTAGGAAATTACCCAATTGATTGGTAGCTTTCAGATAAAAAAAAAAAAAAAAAAAACACACACATTGAAATGATCTTTGTTTGTTGTCTCCATGGGGAAGAATTTGCTCATTAATGTCACATGCATATGGCTGCAGGAATAGCATGCTGGTAGTCATGGGATTAAGTAATGTATAAAAAAAACTGCAGAATGGCACCTTTGTGATGGAAAACTTTAGCAAAGGAGTGAATACTCTCTGCTGTGGCCACATTTAATAAAGCTGACTTTTTGGGGGGTTTTTTCCTTCAAAGGCTACCTGACTAACTCCATTTGTAAAATTTATGTTTTTGGATGCACATGCATACAGCTGGTTGTAGATGCTTTTTCAGTGATGCAAGGCCTAGTCTTCTGGCCCCTAGCATGCTAATCTAGTACGATTAATGCTGGTTTAATCAGGCTCAGTGGGCAGTGAGAGACATTTGTGTTGAATTGTAGCCAGCTTCACAATGCTCCTTGCAGGTTATCGGCTTTTGCTGTGCCTGTTTCGAACTTTGGTTGACGATCAAGTTGATAAATGCACACTGGTCACATGGTTTTTCACAAGGAATAGTGAAAGCTTACTTGTCATTTCATTGAACCTTTGGTTTCCCTTTACTACACTAACGACTTGATATGGTGTGCTGAATGTGATTCATGCTTTTACTCTGTTCAGTGGAAATAGAACTCGTTTTATTTTTTTGCTTTGTCTTTTGTCCCCAAGAAGGAGAATTGAACTGAAGAACAAAAGGTTTCTTATAATTCAATGTATAGAAGAGATGTTGCTATGGTTATCTTGTCATTCACATAGAAGAGTCGCGTTTAGAATTTTATACTCCCATTGTAAAAGATTGGGTGAAAAAAAATGCCTTTTGTGGGTTGGAGAGCAGTTTTGTCAAACACTGATGCATTATTTAATCGTCACGCTAGCAACACATGAAGCATGTGCTGGCAGAATGAGGCAGCTGCTTGCAATCAGTTCTTATTATATTGTTGTTTACTGTTGCAGTGGTTACCATAAAGGTCTGGCAACCAAGATGCCTTCTTTAAGTAAAGCTTGCTTGTGTCTGCATTTCCTAAGATGTTTCAGAATATTTAGCGTATATGTATATTTTTCATGGTGTAATCTGCATTTACCGCAGTAATGTTGAGCTACAGGTTTCATGCAACATAAACTTTTTTATAATAATGACTTTCCACCATGCTTTTGTTTTTATTCACTATGTGTCGAGGTGGCTCAGTATGATTGAGAAGTATTGTTGGGTATTAATGTTGAACAACTCTCTTGGGTCCTATGATTGCTGCTGTCAATACAAAGGACAGTCATCTGTGCAATAGATCAGGTCATTCTGTGTGGCACCCATCATTTAGATTAGCTTTTTTTGCCTGCATTGAGCCACGCAGCATTTTTGTGTAATCTAATGGTACACAAGTCATTCCAGTTGTCTTCACGAGAGACGAATTGGCATGTTCCATTTGCCCATGACTTTTTAATAGTATGCTGTAGACTTTTGTGGTTGGAAAGGAAGAAAAAGCCAAAATCTGAGGTATTTGATACTAAAAATCTTTAAAGGCTTGGCGTGAGTATGTGAAGTATGGGAGGGGTGTGGTATTGGTGTCTGGATTGTCCAGACCCGCCCAGAGGAAACATTCCAAGTGGCATTATGAGTTTCTTCTCCTGAAGCGGTGAGAATTCTCACCGGGGGGTTTGTGTGTGAACAAAGAATAGAGGGAATAGCCATGTTGTCCTTTGATTTGTGACCTTTTCTAGTCAAGTTCATCGGATGTAACTGAAGCAGTAATGGACGGGGGTGGTAATTGAGCAGAAAGGGAGATGGGGAAGGAAAGGGGCTGCTTTTTATTTCCTTGTCCATTTCCTTTACCTCTCAAGATGTCTAGAATGTCTGTCATCCCCCCGACCCCCTATCATCGATGCCTGTCCAGACCTGACTAAGGTTGTTTTGATGCAGTAAGGTTAAAGATCCCTGCACTTCAAACCATACACTATAATATAAGCATTTTCAAGTATATTTGACGTATGTTACAGGCCATGAAACAGTGATGTCAATTTCTAGCTTTTTGATTTTATTCTGTTCAACAAAATCACAAAGGAAAGATTTAGTCCCTTATCTGTTACTTTAACTATTGTATAATCTCAAGCCTTGGGCACCTTTGTCATCTTTAAAGAGAAGCAGAATCATTGGCATTGTTGTGTGGGTGAGATTCACATCTGTCTCCATTTCTTTTAAAGGCTATCTGTCCTTTGATGCAGCGCCCAGTCTATCCACAAAAAGCTGCAGATCTCCAGATCAGCAGTTGTAGGCTCCTCTACCACCCATTGTTTGCTCTGGCTCTTCTCCTGTGTGTGGACTGAGCAATACTGGGCTAAAGTGAATTTCAACACTGTGGTTAGACACTGTATAATTTACAATTGGGTTGTATTTTACTGTCCATAACAATATTCGTATGTTGCCCTGAATATCTTGGTATTGCATTTATCAGTATTTTGGCGCTTTTTGCAGTTCCACTGTAAGTGAGATGGTAGAGAATCTGTAGGATTAAAGTGCCCTCCCAGCAACCAAGTACCACCAAGAGTTACAATAATGTTTAATATTCATCAGTGGACTGCAGGGCTGCTTATTAATATTAATTTGAAGATTATATGTTAGTTTTTATTGAAATCGATGGCATGTCTGTGACTCATTGTTTAGGAGTCAAAATTGCAGAAAGGAATGTTTCTGTTGTGAAGTGTAATAGTTTGTTTAACCACCCTTAGCTTTGATTATGGTGAAATGTGGTGGCCAATTCATGTATAAAAATTATTCCTCATGCTCCCAGAACCACTCTTTTACAATTTGAATCCTGTAATATGAGAAGAAAAAAATGCTTTGATGTGATAACCTGGTAGTTCACTGAATTCAGGTCAACAGCTGACTTCATTTTATTGCCAAATAATGTTGCTGAGCCTAGACCTTCCTCTAGAGCTATTTCAGGGGCAACTTTGCATGATGGGTGCATTGCTTTATGCGCTTCCCTTCTTACCGTGATGAGCCCATCTCTAGGGATCATCAGGCTACATGACTTTTTCCATTGCTCCAATCTTTATGCTCGCTAACAAAAAGCTTTTTTTCCTGATTAGTCTCACTAACAAGTGTTTTTTTTTTTTATGACCACACTGCTGTGTATTTGTGGGAATGCTCTTAATTATTTTTTTATTTTTTTTACACAGTGCAAATTCACCAAGAATTTAGGTAATTTCTAACCACAGTTCTTTCACAAAGTTGATGATTTCAGGTTTAAATAATGCAATGGACTGGAATTTGTAAACTCAATTCCAGTAATTGTAATGCTTTTTTATGTAGGACAATTTTCTGGCTAGGTAATTTACACCTAAACTATTTGTGAATGGTTGTGAATGTTTTAGAAAGGTGGTAAATTCATCTGGAAGGCTGAAATAACCGTCTCCTCCTGTGAAAGGTTGTGACACACATCAAAGTTTTCTTTAAAACTTGCTAAATTTACATTTCAGGCATTACCAATACATCTGCTTCATTCTCTTCTAAGTGCAAACACTGCTGTGGGTTTCGGCCCATCGTTACATTTGCACTTAAAAACCAAACAAATTTGTTTGATTATGGAGGTCAGTTTCTCCTTTGTTGGTCATGAATTTCAAGAAGGCGTTTATTTCTTTAGGAATCCAGCCATTCCCATCCATTTGAAGTACTTGTTCTTTCTGAATTGGTGTCTTTCTCACCATATGCACAATACCCGTTTCCTCCAATTATATATAAAGTAAATTAAAGTAACATCCTCTTCACATTACAGGATGTTACATTGTATGCACTCAACCACACACAGGGTATTCACACTTTGCGCCATAAGGTGTTCCATCTCCCAGAGTAATTATTTGACATGGTCACATGTAGTTTCTATTGAATTGATATGGGGGATGGGGACTTCATTTCCTCTTTCTGACCCAGATGGTCATCTGGTTCCTCCTCTTGGCTAATTTGCCCTCTCACCATCAGTCTTCCCTAATATAATTAGGAAGGCCGAAGCCTGATTAAAGGTTTACACAGTTTATAAATGTCTTGTCTGTGAGATATTATAGTGTGTGTAAACTAATTGCCATTTTACCTCCATGAAGAATGTAATTTTAACATTTTTTACAGGGGAAAAAAAATTTTAATCTTAAGTTTCCATGTACAGCTAAAATGTTCTGTTGGGTGCATCAGCATTTCTCATTATTTTGTAAGTAGTGTTAAATGTCTTTGAGAGCTTATATAATGTACAAGTACACAACCTTCTTTCTCTCACTCTCATCCTCTCTTACACACTCACACTCTCTCTCTCTCTCTCTCACATGCACACAATACCACCCAGTATGTCTGCCCTCCACAGTTCCCCTGCTGAGCGTCCCCTCTCGTGTAGGCCCAGCTGGTGTGTATTTGCTATAAACTCTGGAGATCTCATTCTCTTCCCAGCTGTGATTCACTTAGCATATTAAAGAGGGGGATGGAGGGAAGCTCCTGTAAAACTGCTTTATTACCTCTCTGCCTTGTCCTTTCCAAAGCTGCTCACAGGGACAAACTGGATAGCCTGTAATCAAGCAAAGAGTATATGCACCAAGGAACTCTTAAGAGCTTATAAGTGCTTTATGAGACCTGCCACGAGCACCACTGATGTAGTGGACTCCAAGAAATCGACAGAGATACCTATAATCTAAGTGCCTGAAAACCTCTAGCAAAATATGTTTATTAGCTTAAGTGTTTTCTTTCTGTTTCGTAGGTTACATTATTCCCCTCTTCCATTAAGATAAAAGTCGAGTTAATGATGAAAACCTTTACCAGAAAGAATTTAAAAAATCTCCATAACGGGTCCTTATGCACTTGCAATCTGTGAGCTCTATAGGGTTTAGGGATCAGCAAAAATGACCTTGTCCCTGTCATGTTCTTTCTTTTTTTTGTCCCTGTCATGTTCTTTCATGTTCTTTTCATGTTTTGACTCTGGCATTCCTTTCTATTGGGTCTTTAGCATATTGATCTTTACGAGGGCTTGTTTTCAGATTGTTTTGTCCACTTTTTTTGGAGCTAAGTGTGTCCCCTGTTTTACAGAATGGTAATGCGAGTTGGAACGAAGAAAGCGATGGAGGGAAAGCAAGAGGGGAGGCCTCCAGAGACTTTGCCAAGGTAAACTTAAGAGCCGAAAGTCATGGCTGTTACGATTTTATCAGTGACATATTGACCCAGTTTCACAATGTTATCTGAGGGACCTATGTCTTCAGACATTAACATGTTGTAATGGGGTGAATGCAAATAATTACTCATACATGCTGTCAGTTTTTTTTTTTTTTATTTAACAAATGATCAGTATATTGTTGTAAAGAAAAACATACAAAGGAATTATAATGTATGTATATAATATAATGTATGTATATAATGCTATTTGTTAATATGTAGCTGTATGAACTGGACAATGACCCGAACCGGAAGGAGTTTCTAGATGACCTGTTCAATTTTATGCAGAAAAGAGGTAAGGCAACAAATTTCTTTACACTTTGATTCCTTAATCATTTAGTTCTGTGCCTAGAAAAGAATTACTTGTACTCTCAGTGTAGTGGTCATGATATCAACACTTCACATGACTCAAAAAGACACGGGGTCAATATCACTTTAATTTCCCCCCAAAAAGGCTGAGATTTTCTATTTGACTTTGTAATATCTAAAGTAGATATTAGGCTGTTAAAAATGCACGTTGCTCAAGCTCCAGCACGTTTTATAAATTTACCGCTAGTGGACAATATACAAGCATATCGCAAAATATGTCCACTCTGTCATCAACAAATTCAAAGTAAATACATTTTCTTCACACAGTGATTATAAAATCTAAATTTTCAGAAAGATGAATTGTGCCCTTCTCAACAATATATTATAGTTAATGGGGAAAATCTAATAATAATAAAATCTATCCAAAATGTGACACACAATTATGCATGTGTCCACCCTCTCGTGGAAGGATTGATGACAGGGTGGACATTTTTGCTTAGGTTAGCATTTAATGATCACATGGTGAACCTTCAGTTAGCAAAATGATTCACTGTCGAAAGTGACTGTTTATCAGAAATTTTTTTAAGATACGATTTTTATATTTATTAATATTTCACTATGACTGGGTGGACACCTTAAGCCTATGTGCCTATATGATGAAAATTACTAAGTGTAAATACTTAGTCTTTACACCAGTTGTATCAGCCTCCATTGAAAAAAGACAAAATGAGGGTCGTGACGTCACTGATTTCATCTACCAGTTTCTCAAAGGGGCAGTTATGCCAAAAATGCCTGGATGGACATCGGATTCAGGGACACAGACAAAAAAAAAAATTTTATAATGAAAAAGCACTATAAAAAATCTAAATGCCTTGTTTTATTTAAGAATTTGTTGAGGAAAATAAGGACAAAAAATTAATTACAATTTTATGTTAAGAAATCATGTACTGCACTCAAGGAAGTTCTGAGCAGAGCTGCATATGGGACATGACAAAATCACATACACCCAATCAAAAAAAAAAGGTATAAAATCGGGGAAACAAATTTCTAGAGACTTATAATTGTACTTAAATGTGTCTAAATGTTTGATCATTTATAATAAAATCTCAGAAATACATTTGGGGCACCAAAGACAATTTTAACCCCATTATGTTTTAGTCATATAACCATTTCACTCTATTGTTTGCTTGATAATGTTAAGAGATTAAACGTAGCACACAGTTAACTTATGGTCCAGTCTCAGGAGTTAACTAAGTAGATTCACATGTACTCTGCCTCTGTGATTGTCATATTGTGACAATGAGATGAGCCTGGCAGCGTCATCAGAAAGGCTAAGCTTTCAGGGACACAGCTTGAAAAGGCTGTTAACCCCTACCTTAGGATTTAAACTCAACCAGATGGGGAGCTGTTTGTGCCGGTGTGCCACCCCCAGCCCTCTTATGTGCTTGTGTATAACTGCAGGCGTCAAGATGTTGGACGGAATAGTGGAGGGTGAATGGCGAATGTGTGATCATGCCAAATGTCTGTCGGTGTGGTCTGCTGCTCATGATTAATGATGTTTGTTTGACTGCTTTAGTGTGAAAGACATGCTAGCTGAGCCAGACAGTGAAAAATGGGTCTTCTAACAATCCTCAAGTTGTTCTTGTCAGGCAGTTTAGTGTGGCCCACTTGAGAGAGGAAGTCTAGGGCTGTTGTTTTATTGGTTCCTTTTCCTACAGACAAAGTGGAGCATAATGAGGGCTGCTTTAGGATTTTAAGCTTACATAGTGTCGTTTGCGTCTGTTTTCAGATTTTGCATATGAGACAGATAGATAAAAACAATATTTTATTTCTGATTAACCATTGCCTGATTAAACATTCCTCTGGAATCTATGTGCAGATCCTTTGCGTTGTCATCAGTCGTTTGCATGGTTGATTGCTTGTAGAAATAAAGCTCCGGGTATTGGTCCAAATTGACCATTTCAGGAATTTGAATCAGTCAAACATTGCCTCTTAATGAAGCACATACACGCTTCGATACTTATGGGCCTCTACGCATTGTCCTAGTTGTCAAAGTGACTGAAACCTGATAAGAGTGGAGGAGGAGTGCAGCAGGAGCTGTGGGTGAGATGTGTGTGTGTGTGTGTGTGTGTGTGTGTGTGTGTGTGTGTGTGTGTGTCCGCGCAGTGGGGGGCAGGTGGGGTGTCCACTTGCTCGGGGCCTTATGAAGGTTGGGGGGGGATCAGATAGAAGTGTGGGAGAGGTGGATTAAGGGGCCTCCTGTCCTGCAGAAGATTAATGAGTCCCTAAAACCTAAGGCCTCACCTTTTGATATAAAGGGAATGACACACAGATGAAGAACGAAACAAGAACACCACCAGGAGACCATGAGAAACCAAGAAAGACAGCTAATTTTGTTAATGGTGACTAAGTAGAAGAAGAGTAAGTAATGTACAAAAAAAGCAAGAGTAATGTATTTAAAGGTATATTCAATGGTTCATTTAAAGGAGATTGTCTAAGCATTGAACAGAAGGTTTAAATTATAATGTGCTTACCAAAGGATCCACCCAAACAGACAGACACATGCACGTACACATTATCTGCTTAATGTTTTAATAAATTATGCAGCTCATCTTTGTGTTGAATAAAGTGCATGCCTTTTCCTGTTGCTAAGGAGAAAATGGATTTCTGGGTCATATATATCGTGCTGAGTTAATGTATGGCATGTCCTGTTTTGTGGACGTTTTGTCTCCAGTTCTCGTGAGGCTTGTTATTCTCCTCTGGTGCATTTTTTGACATCCTGCTGAATGGATTTCCTCTGTGGTTTTATGCGTTCTGCTGTGTCCCCCCCCTGCACAAACTCTAAACCTTTATGGTGATCTGCTAGAGATTTATATTGGAAAGACAAGAATTTCCCCCCCACCCCTTCCTAGTTCTCTGCTGTGCACTCATTCTTTATCTACAACTCCTTTAATTTTCACAGATAGAGGTGCACTGAGCAGCCATGCCCTTTGTACTCACTGTCTGTTGATATTTGTATTGCTCATAAGGTTGGCCTTTTGTGAGTCGCTGATATGGTGAGGCCTTATACGATGCATAGCATTAGTATCATGCAGTCATGTTTATTTATTAATTTTAAATCAAATTAAAACAATGGTTTACATTTTAATACACATTTTAGACTTGTGCATTATGGAATTCTGCCCTTTTTAAAAAAAATCTGATTATAATTTTCTTTTGTGTAACATACAGTATCCATCAACAAAGTAGTTGTGCTTTGGTCCTGGTTCGAGTTATCTTTAGAGCAACTATGTTGTTCACTCGCATGTAATTAATGTCTATAAGATTAATGTCTGCTTAATGTCCCAGGGATGTGCGCATGTATAACAAATGGCTTTGCATCAATAATACTGGCTTATCCCCTTAATATTAGCCGATGTGACGCAGATTGCTCTTCAAGAGAAGGAGGATGAAGGGTTTATCAGATAGAACAGATTGTTTAATTATGCCTGAAATCAATATATAGACGTGCCTTTGCTGTACCCTTACTATATATTTGTATATGGATGGCTGTCTACAGTTAACTGTAATTAACTCCAGTTAAGTGTTATGTTTGTACATATGGAATAAAGGTAGACATGCAGATAAACTTAGTATGTTATAATTCAGTAGGGTTTTGTGACTGGCTTAGCACTTCTAGTGACAATGAAGTCTTTTTGAACTTTATTTTTATTCAGTGGATTCAACTAATATTGATTTCTTTAATATTTTAGAATATAATATTAATATTCTTTTACCAACCATCTACCAGTTGTTAGTTACCAATTAATGTACTGTATAAATAAACTGGAATTAAACTATGAAAACTAACCAAAGAAATAACCCAGATTTAATTAATCTAGGTTTTGTCTAAGCCATGATATCTTTCTACCATGTGCCAATATATTTATCAGTGAGCAGTTTTTGTAAATGTCTTTTGCTGAAGATATTCCTGCAGCTCCACATCATCATTTCTATTGCACACATTAATCAGCTGTCCTATTTCTAATCCTGACAGATCAGGGCAGATCCTCTTGTCCTAACTTGTCTCTTAGCTGGTTGGCCTTTTACCGTTTCAACCACTATATCCAGGATGTCTGACCTGGTGTTAAACTGTGCATTTCCTGTGCCCCTTACCACCGACTCAAAAGTAAGAAAGACGAGCATTGTTCAAGTCCTAGTGTGGTATTTTCTTAAGCCAACTGCCAACACTGTCTGCTGTTGCTTCATTAAAGATGAAGGCCTCTTAATGTGGGCAGCTGTTCCTTCACCATATAGGCCAAAGATCATATTTACTTGATTTCTTCTTACAGTATTTGTTGAGCAAGGGAGAATAAAGAGTAAAAAGTTCTAGTTTTTTTTAACTACCAATAACATTTACTAGTTGTATATCAGTTTGTGTTAGGGCTTCCATTCTTTCTTAAATTTCCCTTATCCCTCATGGATTAGAATCTGTTCTCCTTACTCCCTCCTTGTCTCAGGCTTGTTAGTTGCGACCTCAGCAAGGTCGGGTACTGACTGCATTAACACAGTCTTTCTTGAGACTCTAATCGCAGTACTAAAGTCACCACTCACTCTTTTATGTCATTAACCTTTCCTGATTTATCTTAATGCCTTTCCCCCTATTTGACTGATTATAGTCAACGTGACCAGTTGAAAAGTCTTAGAAAAGTCACAAGCCATATAGTAAGGTTATTATTAAAGCTTTCTTGATGTTGAAAGCATTGACTGACTTTTCCACTGTGATTGAGCTCAGTCATTTTTACAATTATGGTACAAGCCACATGGTCTCTCCCTTGACATACAACTTTTTATGTCCCTCACTTTTGACCTGTTCTCAATCCCTAGCATTGCGACCTGGGGTTAACCCTGAGCAAGAGCCTGTTTACTGATCTCTTGATGAACGGGTAATGTCATCCCTAACATTAAATAACTCGTTTTCAAAGCTTGCCCTTGCCATCCCCAGGGAGTGCTGGTCTTGGAAGCCTGCCGTTTTAAATCATAGCCTGCTCTCTGGGTAAATGAACACATCATGAATATCGGCATATTCCTGAGCAGGATTTTAGAGGCAGAGAAAAGCTTGTGGTGCCCTTTAAACCCTACAGAAACAGAGCTCGGTTTCATCTCTGGGATGATGGAATAGATATATATTAAATATATATGTAGTTGTACCTCAGGAGATCTCTTTTGCTGTCTAAATGAGATTTATTTTAAAGGTAACTGTAGGCCATATTTTATGGTTCTTTCCCAGATGTGAGAAAGCACATTTGTTAAAGCACTTGTGCTTGTGGAGGAATAGCACAGCTGTTGTAGCGTTTTCATCCTCTGAAATGTTTATTGACCACCACCAGTCGAGAGTCATTACAGTGTTTCCGTTGGCTCAAGAAACATTAGTCTATACTGAGACTGCTCTTACAGGTCACATTTAATATGAAGATGTACATGCACATATAAAGCAAGAAAAGCATTTCTGCATAATGTGTACAGTGCACAGAATGTTGCCCTAGATCACACTGGATTTGTCATTTGTCATGGCTATGTTTGTTTACCTGTAAATGAGCTGAAGGCCTGTAATCCTAATCCTTTTTTGCCCCTAACACACTAATGGCTTTCATTCTTGAATCAAAGCATGGACCTCAGCACTATTGTTCATGCTTTGTTGTTACCTTTTCCCTCCTGTCTTTGTTTATCTATTATATTTTTTCTCTTTATTTCCCCACATACATATTTTGTGAGCTTGTGTACCAGTCTTACTGCTGAAAAAATGCATTTTTTTTTGCATAAACAAGAAAACATGACAGGCTCTCTAATACTTTCTAAAAGCATACTGCACATAAATACTGAAATAAGATGAATAGGAGCACCCTTGTTTTCAACAAAGCAGGCAAACAATTGCTTGGTGTAGGGACGTGCATCTAATACACCAGTGGAACTTGTAGTCTGCAAAATATAGTAATTAATCTTTAGTCTGGGCTTTTATGGCTTTAAAGTAGAGTGCTGTCTACCTATTTCTGCATGACTCACCCTATAGGGATCTACATGCAGTTATGTTAAAGCTAACCGAATGCACTTACATTTTTTTTCCTTTTTAAAAAAAAAATGCAATTTAATAGACCATGCCAGAGTGCAGAGCAGAAATTGCAAATGTCATTCTTTGCATTTGCAGATAAATGCATAGAAATTGTGATCGATAAAATGATGAATGAGAAACAGGCAGATGTTACACAACTTTGGAATATGAGTTGGATCATGTAATGAACCAAACACACAAACTAAAATTACTTTCATAACATTTTTAGCATTATAATATTGGTTCAAAAAGTTAATGTGCTATTTTTTATTAATTTTTTTATAGGTACCCCAGTAAACCGTATCCCTATCATGGCCAAGCAGGTTCTAGATCTCTATAAGCTCTATAAACTTGTGACAGAGAAGGGAGGTCTGGTGGAGGTCATCAATAAGAAAATCTGGAGAGAGATCACCAAAGGCCTAAACCTGCCCACCTCAATCACCAGTGCTGCCTTCACGCTTCGCACACAGTAAGAGCATAAACTTTTGTAAAAATGTCACTGTAATGCCTGATTATAATTGAGTCATTTTGGTAAATCTCCTGTTTCAAGTGTTATAACATAGGTGCACTGTAATCTGATTATTACTTACATATTTTCTTTGTAGGTATATGAAGTACCTGTACCCATATGAATGTGAGAAGAAAGGACTAAGTTCTCCTGGAGAGCTGCAGGCAGCCATTGACAGCAATCGCAGAGAAGGTCGTCGGCCTGGGTACAGCAACAGTCTGTACCGCTTCTCTCCTTCCCCAAGTGGTGGTCCCCCTCACCTCCTCTCTCCTCCTAAAATGCACCTGCCCAACACTGGGCATAATGGCTTGCAGAGTACACCAAGCCCAGCCCTTAAGAAAGCGACAGGTAATTAGAGCTGGTGCAGAATCTTATACACGTAGAGCATGATCCAGACAATACATGTAATTTACAATAACCAGACATTATGGTGGAATACAACACATTTGAATGTAGACATCAGCAAATGTCTGTCATATACAACTGAAATAGCAGTGTTTATTAAGCTGAGTCAGTTTAATGTATTTCATGAGTTTAAGCTCCCCCTTGTGCCAGTGTTCCATAATACAATAAGCATTATTATATAATATACTCTAAAGCAAGTTTAAAAAAACATACTTCATATTTATTACATTGTAAATTTGTCATTTAACAGTAGCCTAGTTTTGAGGTATGGTTGGTACGTAAGAATGTTGATATGTTTGTTTGAAGGAAATTCCAGATCTGATTAGATACGAAAAGAGTGTTAAAGCTACTAAGAGCTTGTTCAGCTGTACCACATCAAGAGATTTAGACTTGATAAACATGCTAATTGAAAATGCCCTCAATCCCACACACACCATGTCCTAAACAAATGCACAGCATTCAGAATGGCATTGAGTACAGCAAAATTGTGTGAATAGTTTTGTCTATGCAATCAAATTATCTCCCTTAATGCATATAGTCATAATTATGGTTTAAAATTTTATCTTCTTTTCATTATTATTATTATTATTATTACACTCATTCACATCAGTTATCTTTTGATATCAGAAAGGTTCAGACTGTAGTCCTCACTCATCAATCTTCTTCAACCTAAATGTTTAGTTCCTGAAGATGGTCCAGCCTCCATGTTGCCTGGTAGATTACCCCTGGCTCTTGCACTAGGCCACCAACAACAACTGGCAAGGGCTGCTACCTTGGAACAGCTGCGTGAAAGGTTGGAGACTGGCATCAGTGCTCCTGCTCTGGCCACAGGAGCCTCTGTTATAGAGGGGCCTGAGAGGAAGATGGCCCGCCTGGCTGAGGAGCAGCAGAGACTGCTGCAACAGGCCTTCCAGCAGAACCTGCTTGCAATGGCATCACAAGTGAATCCTGCCAATCTGCGCCTGAACACTACCAGTACCCCTCGTGGTGAGTCATAAGGCTTCACGTCATCTGTGTTTTGTGTTAGGTAGGAGGTTTGAATGCTGCAGTGGCATTAACAGCATTAACACGCCATATGTTTTCTCTCTTATCTAGAGGAAAAGCAGGATCTGTCCCTCAGTATCTCCTCAAATGGATCAGCCAGTATCACAGTGTCAATAGAGGTTAATGGGATCATGTACTCAGGTACAGAATTATATATCAGCAAAACATTCATAATATTTTAGCCTTTCATGTGTATTTTTGCCTAATATTCACTAACTAATGGTATTTTCTGTACAGGATCCTTGTATGCCCAGAAGTCCTCTGGAGCTTCAGCTGTACCTGTTGGCCAGAGCACCGCTGTCAATCCCAGCATCCCCTCCTCCTCTAAGGGTTCTGGCTCTACAGAACCTGCTACTAGTGGCTCGCCGTAGTTCTCAGCAACCACAGGGTCTCCCTTTGGAAAGCTCACCCTACAGAGAGTCCAGTGGTCTACAAAGCCAAGTCTACCTCCTTTTTGAGACATCAGGTTCAGTCTGCTGAGAGTGAAATACACTTACAATGATTAGATGTATTTGTTCCACACTCTTGCAGCCCTTTACCACTTGTCTGCTACAGACTCTCTCAGGACTTGAACGATCGTAAGATTGATCTAATCACAACAAATACCTCACGTTTTAATGAAAATTTCCTGAGCATATTTATGTGCTCTAGACATTTGATTCCAATGCAATATGCCTTCCTCTATGCATTTACGGTCCAGAGTCATCCACCTGCAAACAATCATGGCACAAAATATTCTGCCAAAATCATGCAGATGGGTGTTTGTTGGGCATTTTGCCATCTACTATTTTTGAAGAGTTTACCATACCTATGCACATCAATAGTGGATTCCCAAGCATCCAGATTTTTTCTTTATGTTTCTGTCTGTGCTGTGGATAGAGGAGTTTCCTGGTTTTGTTAATTTTGCTTTATTTACAGTGGATCACAGTTCCATCAAGTGTTCGGTTCTTTTGGTTAGCAATCGGGTCAACTGTTTTCCCTTTTAATTTTTTCTTTGTGTATTTACTTGATTTGATTGTGGATTTGTTTTCTTTTTTTAGTTTCTAGATATCCATAAGTATTGCTTTGCATTTGAGAAGAGCTTTAAGTATTGAAACTGTTATTTACAAAGAATTCCTTTTATTTTCACTTATAAACTACAGCTTGGTTCAAAGAGAACAGCATCTTGAAGGCGTGTTAGACGATCAGTTAGGCTCAAAAATCTGGGCCCTTATTCCTTTCTTTGTGGTGGAGCATGTAAGCAGTTTTCAGAAAGCCTTATGAATTGAACCAGATATCGTAATGCTGAAAAGAAGGACCAGGGTATTTGTTCAAAAATAATGTTTTCCCAATATATATTGGTTTTAGTGACCTTTTGCTTTAACAGTAACACCAAACCCCCCTCCCCCACCAACGCCCCACACACACACACACTAATTTTTTTCTTCCTCTCTCTCTCTCTCTTTCACTTCATATTTCATTTTAAGAACTCGAATGTCTTTCCATATTGGAAAGGAAGTTTCTCAGGAATTTCAGATTGATGTCAGCATTTTTTTTTTATCTTAGCACCAAGGCGCCTCATGTATCAAGGCTAGATATACCTCACTGGACAAAAGTGAATAGAGCTACCTCAAAATTACCTTTATATAGTACAAATTAGGATTTACCTCAGAATCAGCTCCTGGTAAATCACGGTAAATAAAAATATTATACGCTTTATAAATGACCTCTTATTGAATTCTGAAGTATTCTCAGGTTGCTAGTACAAAAAATATCTCGCATAGTAATGGCAATTTTTTCCTAATTATGTGAGAAGAGTTATTGATGTGCAGATGCTTTATCTCCATTTGCTCAGTTTACTGTATTTATCTGATGACTACACAGCTGAAAACCAAAGATCACACTGTATTCCTACTAAGTTCTTTCTGGTGTTCTAACGATATGTACACATGGAGCTTGACAAAGTGGAATTAAAGTCTGAGTTAATGCAGAAGGTCATGGACAGCCTATTTTGTGGTCATTCTTTAGTGTTTGCAATCCTACACTGTTTGAATATATGTGGATTTTTAAGTAAATATGGGTGTGTTTTGTTTACATGCATAAAATAGGCTGTACTCTGAAAAAATGGTCTTAGGAATTTAAACAGACCATAGCAAACAGCTTACACAGGACTAGAAAAGAATGCAGTTCATCTTGATAAAGACCAAGAGAGTAAGATTAAAGTGTTTTTGTTCATGATGATGAAAAGTTTTTCAAGTGAAGTGTGTAAATTTATATACATTTAAATGTCTCATTAAAATATATGAAGCAAATGGAAAAATAATTAGTTTATTACAACCATAATCAAACTTTATTCTCTTTTACAAGTTTTCTCAAAGTGGAACCAGGTGTCAAGAAGCCTAGGTAGATGGTTCATTTGCGTTGTTTTATAGTGGAAAATCACAACACGCTCTTATAATAGTTAGCATTGATTATTAATTAATTCCTGGAACAATATTATGCAGCATTCCTGTGTAATGAGGGTAACGATATTGGAAAAATTGATCCAGATGAGAAGGTGGAATCCATACAGAGCTCTCATTTTGTTGCTAATATAACATTGTCTGATACTACATTTGATATTAAAACTGACAAAGTTCATATCTTTGGGTATTACCTTTTATAATCTAATCTAAAGGTTATATCTGTAGCGCTGTTGACTCGTTTCACATACAGAGCATTGAAGAAGGTTGTGAAGCTCCGGATCACATAAACAGTCATTATTAAATAATTCTAATCGATTCAGAATTCACATCAGTATAAGTACAAATATACACCAGGCCCATTGTTTTAAAACAAAACATAACATTAACTCAAATAATCGGAGGCAGTGATTTGTTTGGTAAAAGTATTATAACTTCTGTAATTTTATATTGCTCCAAACATGGGACTAATGGTTAGGGTTGAGACTGTTATGCTCTAATCTAGCCAACACTTAATCTTTAAAATTATATAAATGTAAAAGGTATATAACCTCCTGTATCCCATAAATACTCTAGGTGAAACTTTTTTCTGTTTGTATCAAGTTTACATTACAATATTTTGACTATTTGGCAAACTTTGCAGAATTTGCAAAAAGGATTTCTTAAAAATCATTTCACTGTACAATAATATACCAGAAATTGTAGCATTCATGTCAAAGTAAAAAAAACAAAAAAACAAGGCATTTTTTAATGTACACTTCAGTCTACTAGAAGTCAGTACCTTCTTCCACAACCTAAGTATACTCCTCATCCTCCCAATCCGAGTCACACATCTCACCCTGCCTGAGGAGTGTTCCAGCCACACAAAACGGGGGTGGTCTCATTTTCAAGACCTTCTCTTATTTGTTAATTATTAAATAGCTTGTGTTAT
>JAQMYG010000012.1:19895807-19906231 GCA_030014215.1 Clariallabes teugelsi | reverse complement strand
GCGCTGAGTCTTTTTTACAAATTCATTATTTTTTACAGGAATATACTACATCATTATAAAACAAACTTTTATAACAATTGCCTCCCATAAAGGAATATGGTAATACCATAGAAAGTAAGAGAACTACACCTTAAAATTTACAAGAAAATATTATACAATTAATACAATGTTTGCAATAAATAAGTAAATAAATAAATAGCACTAATTAATAATAACTAAAATGCTCATTAATTAATAATGTGCTGCAATATAAACTATAATCACAATATTGGACAATAGTCTATTATGAATCTGTTATTAAATTATGAAATATGGTGATCTAAATGTCTTTGTCTCCTTGAAAATATTGGAAATATTTATTTAACGATTAATAATTAATTGATAAGAGAATTTTTGCCTTACCCTTATTAGTAGTCCATCCATTCATTATCTATACTGCTGATACTATGCAGGGTTTCAGGGGTTCTTATTTCAGGGCACTTAGGGCACAAGGCTGTGTAAACCCTGGATGGGTGCCAACGCATAACAGGACACAAGCTTACACACTCACACACTACCGACAAATTTGAAAATGCCAATCAACCTACATGCATTTACCAAAGACCAAAGGGATCCCACCAAGTATGGGAAGAACATGCAAACACTATGCACACAGGCTGAAGGTGAGATTCAAGCTGCAAACCATGGAGGTGCGAAAAAACAGTGCTAATTACTAAGCCACCATGCCAATGTAACATGTAGTGGTTGTGTGGATCGATGGTTCACTGTAGCGACCAATCAACAGGAGCAGCCAAAAAACAAACAACAACATTATTACTATGTTGATATTTATTAATTTTTTCTAAAATTGTTGTATAAAAGATAGATAACACCAGCAATCGTGCTATTATACTAATATCTGCATAGCAATAGTCATATATATTTTTGCAGGATAATGTAATACAGATGGCACAGAGGCATAGTGGTTAGCAGTGTCGCCTTGCACCTCCCGGGTCGAGGGTTTGATTTCTGCCATGGTTCTGCATGGAGTTCGCATGTTCTCCCTGTGCTTGGTGGGTTTCCTCCGTGTACCACGGTTTCCTCCCACATTCCGAAGACATGCAGATTAGGCTAATTGATGCTCCCAAATTCCCCATAGTGTGTGAATGAGCATGTGTGTGTGTCCTGTAATGTGTTACAAGGAAGAAAAGTCTCCATAGAAAGTGCTTCTGTCATCAATGTACAGTTTAAAAGGTTAATAATATCACTCTTGCTGGTGTGAGCTAGCTTAATTGTAGTGCATGCGCTGTAGAAAATTAGCACACATCTTACCCCTTAGTTCTCATTAATTTTAACAATCCATCACTTCCTGTTCCTAACAATGTTAAAGTATACAGTGTAAAATATTACACTGTATTTATCCTGTTAATTCCATAATTGCAAAGTATGTGGACATTGCGGATCTACTGTATATACTGTACTGTATGTACATTCTGCAACCAACAGAAAGAATTATTTTTTTTTATTTTATTTTTTTTTTTTACTTGTGGTGCGGTACCATCTTATTGGCTACAACTTGAAAATGATATTTTTCATTTCATTCATGAATCTTATATTTTCAGTTTAAAGAATATAATTATCTTTTTTTTTGTTTTTTTGCCACCGTAGCAAATCATTTGAATACATGATCAGCTTTTATATTTTAATGGCCAAATTCTACATTCATAAATATTAATCAACAAAACACTATGAATTAGCCCCCATTTAGATAGCTTATTTTCTCTATTTCTTTTATTTATTTATTTAATTTATTTCTTTATTTGTTTGTTTGTTTGTTTGTTTGATTTGCTGGTTTATTCTGTCTATTGAAACTATTTATTTATATATTTTGCTTATATGTGGTATACTTTTATTCTTTCAATTTTGTAATTGTAATTCTTGTTGTTTAAGGAAAAAATCCACCTCTGCAACTTCAACCATGCAAATCCACCGAGTCAGTGGGGGGCGGTAAAGCACAACAACTTGGTGTTATTGCCATCAAACAGCTACAGAAGAAGAAGAAGAAGAAGACGCAGACACGAAGCCGGTTATTATATTTGCGCATGCGTGCACAGCATGCGCATTAGCTATTGTTGTTGTCAGAGAGAACGCTGACGGATGAGCATACGGTATCTTCTTAATTTCTACACAGCATGGTGTTAAGGTATTAGGTGCTTTTGGAGACTCGATATGAACCGAGGACTGTATATTTATCTACGTGGCAAAGTAGCGCTAAGAAAACCCTCTCAGACTGTTGCACAAAGAAGCATTCGCCAGTATATGAAATGTAAGACAGAGAGCGAAATAAAGCGGTTTATCGCAGAAAACACTGAGATAGTCAAAGGTCAAAGTTTAACACCAGAGATCTCTTTAAGACTGTTTACAGTGAAATGTCGCTTCTGGACGGAGAGACCAGAGTTCTGGCCATTTCCTGACCCCTACTGGGCTGTATACTGGCCTGGGGGTCAGGCACTCAGCAGGTGCTGGTGCTGAGCTCTTCTACCAGTCTGTTAATACTATTAATACTTTACAAGCCACAGATTACTTTGTGACGATACATATTCAAAACTCTGACTCATTAATTTTCACCTTTTTCACCGATTTATTTTTAGGTATATTCTCAGTAATCCAGAGCTGTCAGTAGGTAGAAGAGTGCTGGATCTTGGATGTGGCTGTGGTGCTTCTGCTATTGCTGCTAAACTCAGTGGGGCCGCTCATGTGGTGGCTAATGACATTGACCCAAGTAAGACATTTACAAGATGGAAATTAAACATAAATGCATAAATATATAAAGGAAATCTTTGAAATTGGGCTGTGTAGTAATATCAGTTTTTTAAGGCATATCAATATACACTACAGTCAAAAGTTTGGACAAACCTTCTAATTCCATGGTATTTTTTTATTTATTTTAGATTTATATTTCTTTCTACATTGTGCTGAACACATCCAAAATATGCAATAATCAACTTCGAACACTTGATATTTAGATGTGTATCGTGTGATACTTATGCTCTGTAACGGCTCTAATCTGAGGTGCTGTTAATTGGTGATTTTTGAGGCTGGTAACTCTTAAATAAACTTCTCTGTAGCAGAGGTAAGTTTTGGTCTTTGCTTTCTTGGGAAGGTCTTCATGAGAGTCAGTTTCGTTATGGTGCTTGATGGGTTTTGCAAATGCACTTGACAATACTGTTGTTCCAAGAGCTATTCTAGAAAGGCTGACCTTCGTGTCTTAAAATAACAACTGAGTTTTTGTAAAAATCCAGTAATTTTTGTAGAATAAAGAAAATAAATCCAAACTTCTGTACAAACCTTTCACTGGTACTGTATTTTGAAATGGGATACAAAATGAGACACTACTGTTTATATATTTTGATGTTGCATTACACGACCTATTTCATTTGTGCAGCTGTTCTATTACTTGTGTCTCTCCTCTGTCACAATCTCCACACAGCCTCGCCCCAACTCAAACTCTGTGCTTAAACCCAGTGATCTGACAATTTGTGTGCTTCAAGCTCTGTTCATGCTGAGGAATCCTGATAGGGTCACATAATGAAGCCACATCTTAATACATTGGTTGCATGAAATGCTACAATTGAGTCTAACGTTTTGATGAATTTATATGCAAAAGATGAAAAACCTTGCTAACTCTCTACGTTAAGCTGCTCTGACTAATAACGGTGCCTTGACTAGCAAGCGTTGACCATATATCTCCATATTGCATTCCCAAATTGAAATGAAACTTAATATCTGTTCATAATGAGGTTGGAAAAAAGATAGTCGCTTAGTCGTTGATACAGGCTCTCTATATGTTGTATTACAGTTTGTTTGAATAAAATTGCTTGTGAAATCTTATTGCTTTGTAGAAAATACAGAGATGTATGAATATCACATAGCAACACTCACACTAAAAATACATTAATATAATTTTTGGTTAACATTTCTCACCCCTACTTTGAATGTATAATTCTGTGTAAGTCTTGGGTTCCATATCACAGATATTTTGTACAGCTGATACATTGTTGTTTTGTAGTTGCTGCTGTTGCTATAAAGATGAACTGTGAGCTGAATGGTCTAGAACCCTTGCCTTGTGTGACTGAGAACCTGATCAGTTCAGAACCAACGAACTGGGACCTCATCTTGCTGGGAGACATGTTCTACGATGAAGCTCTCGCAGATAGCTTGCATAAGTGGCTCTACAAATGTGTTAAGCTTCACAGAACACATATCCTTATTGGAGACCCAGGGCGGGCTCAGTTCTCTAGCCATGACATTAAGATACATTTGCATGAACAGGCTCGTTTTGAATTTCCTGACTCAGTTCGAGAGGAAAACTATGGACTGACAAGCAGCACAGTGTGGTGTTACAGACCTGATTGCTAAGTTACTTCTGCAAAATAATAATAATAGATATATGTGTCTGTTAACAGACAATACAAATATGCTTTGAGACTACTTCAAAAACATTACCCTTTTAATATGAATAAAAATACTATTTATATAGGTTTAGCAGGTTACTGTGAGGAAGCACTGTATGATTTTCACCTATATTATGGAAATAAAATAATTCACTTTAACCACTTTAATTCTGAATGTTTCCAAAGGTTCAAACAGACCAAAACTGTCCACTTCAGAGTTCATTCAAGAAACTGGTAGTAAGAATAATTCATTCAAAAAGAGATTCCGCTGATGGAAAGTTACACCTTCACTGATCAGTTGTGTTGCAAGCAGTATGGTTTTTGATTTTTTTCATATTATATTATTAAGAATTATGTTTACTTTTATTGACTCTTAAAATTATGACAATACTTAGAGTACAAGGTTTAACTAAAGACAACTGCTTTAAGACACCTTTTCATCTTCAATAATTTTATTAGGAAGAAACCCTACAGCCAGTATGTACTTTATAAAGTCATTGTTAAATAAATACATTTACAAACGTGTGTTACTACTATTAAGCACATTCACATTACTGAAATTCCATAAACTATACACTCACTAGTCTCTGGACACTTTCAACAGCTCAGAATACAAACTGTAATAATGTAGATTGTGTGAGAGTTCAACAGTTATTGGCGATTTGTTAAAGTTAAAAAAAAAAAAAAAACTTAATTTAGCATGTGTTTTTTTTTTTTTCACTGTAGATTGTTATTTGCATTACACAAGTGCATGATCTGACAGTATGCATTAGAAGAGACTCAGTAAACAGTCCAGGAGACCTGTTGAATCTTGTTTGGTCCGATAAAGTTCTGAAGTGCCTCTCTGGATTTATCTAAAATACAAACCAAAGTATTTGAAACATAATTTAAATCAGGATTGACAAGGACTCAAAAGGCTAAGTCACATGTACATCAAACATATCACTTTTCTGTTTGTATAGCAATAATACTTTAATATACCTGTAATAAGGGGACATCCATGAAAAAGGAATATTCTGATGTTGGCACAGTTTGAAAGGACAGCAGCGACAGCCATGTCTGTTAAGTTGCGGCACCGTACCATCTGTAACTCCTTTTTGTACAAGTACAACATGAAGTAAGTTGGAGTCGAATGAAATCATTTGACCAAAGCATCAACTTTAAGTTTTCAGGACTGTTCAGTAGTAACAAAATAAAAATACCTCCATACACAGGTAAAAAATGTAGAAAAATAATAATTAGATAAGTCAACAGTGTTGTGGTACAATTAATATGACTGAATACATGCATTACCTTTAAGCTCTGGCAGCATACTCCAGTTGCAAGACCAATAACACCTTGATCAGTGACCTGTCATGAATATGTCAAGTGATAAAATTATAGTTACTCTGATATGCCTAGTAAAATTCAGTTTAAAAAAGGCTGTAAACAAATTACTGCCTTTATGAACTGCATTCATCAAAACGTTTAAGGTGATTTTTTTTTTCTTCAAATAAATCAAGCCTTACCTCGGTCCCACCAAAATCGATGCTGTACAGACACCTGCAGTTAGCCCCTAGCTCGATCAGCGCAACATCACTGATCGCAGGGCATTCACTAAGGGAGATAACCTCCAGCCACTTACAGCTCCGTGCCAGTGCTCGTACACCCGAGTCAGTAACAGCCGCACACCCAGTGAGGTCAACTATGTTAAGGCTAACACAGTGTGACGCCAAGGTGTTCAGACCTAAAGCAGGTTATTATTATTATCATTATCATTATTAGTAGTACTTTTATCGTTTGTATTAAAATACAGACCCCACTACATAATCAGGCACTAACACATACCTTCTGATGTGATGTGCATGCAGCCTATTAGTATTATAGTCTTTAGTTGAGGACACTGGATTTGTCCGAGTGCTGAGTCTGAAATCTGGCAGTTCTGCAGGTCGAGGGAGCGAATTCCTGCATGCAGGAGCTGCAAACACAGACAATTATCATGCCATAATAGTGAAAGAATGTGTGAAGGTTTTTAATTGTTGGTCCAGGACGTTACAGTTGGAAATCACAACATGTTTTGAGGCCATTGGAGAAAAAGTAAAGTATTTTTCTAGAATGCATGCATCTAGTTTGTGTTTTCATGATGACAGAGGTCTGTCAAGATCCAAAATCTCTCTTTTGTGTTCAACTAGGATGAGATCTGATGACTGAAGGCCAATGCACATGATCTTTATTTTCATACTCAAAAAATTCTTTGAATACACATGCCCTGAGTATTTCATCCTGGAGAAGAACACATTTATCATGATACAAAATCCTTGCTGATCACCTTTATCCTTTGCATAAACTGTATTAAATTGTATTGATTTTCGGTCAGTCTTTGGAACAATTAGACCAAATCCAGCAGAATAGTATCACCAGTGTTTTTTCCCCTGTTACTTATCTGTAGATACGAAGAGGTATCAAAAAGTTTTGAGATTAGCTCTTTTTTTTCTCGCCATATGTCCTCACTCAGATGCCTTAACACCTGGCAGTAGAATTCGCTACTGATGGTCTGGGCCTGGGGACGAATCCATGAACGTTGCTACATCTGCTCTCATCATCTACTTGTGAAGTTCTTCCGCTCTTTAAGTGCGTATCCCAATCAAAACACCTCGAACGACTCATTGCTGATCGCTGTAAACTTGCCAAATCATGTCAAACATCTGTCAGATTTGCCCAGAACTTACTGTACATGATGAAATAGCAGATGTAGCAACGTTAATGGACAGAATAGGACCGGTTGCACAGCTCCAGATGTACACAGGACAATGTCTTTTGGCACACTGACTTATGAAGGTCGGTCCTCCCTGTGTCTGTACGTGCAGCCTTGTGCTGCCATCTGTTGGCGTGTTACGAAACTAGTCTCAAAACACCCTCTTATTAGTCACATACAGAAATATTAATACAATTGGTTATCATACATGAAGTAAACAATGAGGAGAAAAACTTTTTTTTTTTTCTTTTTTACCTGACTTATGTTGGAATCGGTGAGAGTGCCTTCAGCCGTCATTATCCGCAGCAGTTTCTCCTTAATGCTGAATGGTAACGTTTTAATGAACTCGATATGGCGATCTGCATCCTGAGCCACACACACTGCGCTCCTGCAGTACGACACGTCGTGTATACGTTCACAGACAGTTCACTTTTACTAGAAGACACGATCATGTCAAGTCAAAACTCATAAATGTACTTACAGATCTAATAAGGAATCCATCCGGTTTGGCGACGGTGACAGCTGAGTCCTCACGATTCTTCAGGAAGGCTTAAGAATGAAATCTTGACTACAGAAAAAATAAAGGTCCATTAGCATTAATATTTATATTCGGTCCCTTGATGTTAACAGCAGGATGGAGGCAGTGCTTCACCGGAATATTGATTACATCGGCAGACAGCTTCACTCACACAAGACTTCCGGTCATAACGACCCTCTCTATATACATGTCAAAATAAAAGTCAATTTTTCCCCCGTATACTGTAGTGGAGGGATTCTCAAGCGTAATATTCAAAAGGTGCGGATCTGATTTCCTGTTCAAGATCAAAGATCTTGATCTTGAACGATTGATGATAAGCAGATGATTTTTTAATTTAAGGCAGTCTGAGACAAAATACATTCAAGTCTGTTAGGTGTTTGCAATCAGATGGCTAAATCAAAGCAACGCTTAACTTTAATTCAAGTGTCAGAAAGAGTCCAAGTCCAAGTTGGTACAAAGGTAATGGCTCTCACTGTTTGCCAGCAAATTGTTGTGAACATAAAAAGGTTAACAGGTGTTTATAATAATAATTAAAATAAAATAAAAAACTAGAGAGCGTTAAGCGATAAAATGCCCCCCCCCCCTCCACACACACACATAATCTTTATCAAATAATAATATTATAACATAAATATATATTAAGTTTATTATAAAATATGATTATAATAGAAATATGAACCCTAGTCACGAAAAACTGAAAATTTGTCATATTATATTTCTTTTATGGCACATTTATTTTCGGGGGTTTGTCATGTAATACAAAACTGTTTTAACACTAAACAAATATTGTAATTTGTACAATATTGTAAACATCTTAATATATGAAACATGACAAGATTACGAAAAATTACATAAAGCGAATTTTATTATAAAATAAAACAATATACACGCTGTATCAAAGCGATTGCACAAACACATATTGATATAATTAATATAATAATTAATTTAATTATTATATTAATGTAATTTATAATTTAATTATTAAGATCAGATAAAAATAAATGTGTTAAAATGCACTTAATATGCCAATATTACATTAATGTTTACGAAGGCTGTCACGTGACTAGGGCTCACAATATAAAAGTAATATAAGACTTGATAAAGGTGTGAAATTATGTTTTAATAAATAAATAAATAAATATGTATATTTTGAGACACGGCACATTCTGATTTTAATTAGCCTGAACTATGACACAAGCAAAGTTTGGTCACTAGATGGACCCACTGACCTTTTGTTTGGCTCGTGACATCCTCACCGCACAGTGGACCTGATGTACAGCGTCGGAAGAAACACGCCGAGGTCTTTTCTTTGCCCGCATGAACAAGCGGCGGTCAACGTTGACATGACAACGATGTCCACTAAACGTATTGCATACTATTAAATAAATAATAATAATAATATTAATACACGTAACAATATAGTATTATTACGTTGTATTGTTGCTAATGCTAATGTGAGGCGTGGGCTGAAGAGTGCGATCTTTGAGAAGTTATAAACTGTGCAACCTATATTTTACCTACTACAATTTATCCACTTCAATTACGTAAAGGCTGTTAATTAGATGATTATTTAAATCAGATGTGCTCAAGGACCAGAGCTGAGAACCTCTGATTTATTTATTTACATGTCTAAGAGTATTCTTGTTACAGTCACAGGTGTATGGCAATTCAGATAAATAATTACATTTTATTTGTACAACCTTCAACAATGGACATTGTCTGCAAAGCAGGTTTACAAAAGTTATATACCGTATAGTAATGATTTTTGTTCTGACACCTTTCTACTAGAACCTCAATTTGAGCTATTTCCTCCATTGGATCGGACTACATCAGCCAGCCTTCACTCCTCATTGCGCCTTGGCCACCCATGACCTTGTCGCCAATTCAACGGTTTTCCTTCCTTGGATCTCTTTCGGTTGGTCCTGATCACTGCACCCTGGGAGCATCCCACTGGAGCTGCAGTTTTGGAGTTGCTCTGACCCAGTTATCTAGCTATTAAAATTTGGGCCTTCTCACAGTAGCTACGTTGTCAATATCTCATTAGAACGACAGTTGAAAATGGGTGGGATATATTAGGTAGCAAGTAAACTTTTTTTTTTTTAAGTTGATATGTTGGAAGCAGAAAAAAGGGCAAGTTTGACAAATTGTGATTGTGGGATGTTCCTGGTCTGTAGTGGTCAGGACCTACCAAAAGGAAGGAAAAACTCTGAGAGGACAATAGGAAGAAACCAGAGGAACCAGACTCAACAGGGAACCTGTCCTCATTTGTAATGTACCAAATAGCATGACCATAAATCAATCCCTGTTATATCTCTGTGCCACAAGGTAAAAAGTTTAATATAACAGAAAATGTGTTTAAGGTTAATGTGTAAATTTAAGGTTTAAAGGTTAGATTAGATTTTAAACCTGAAAGGGTATATGACTTAATGGAATTACTTGGCCTTTACCTTTATTAATTGATAATATTGCAAATTGACGAAAATACATGTTGCATTTACAAAACACCTTGTTAGGTTCCTTTTATGGTCTACTGTTTCTAATTGCCTGATAATATTTGTTTTAAAATGATAGTGAATTTATGGATTCCCTTGTGACTCATCCCCAGGTCAAGACCTTGTGATATCCCCTGGACAACAACCAAATCACTCCTTCAGCCACTGCCCGCAATCTTGGGGTAACCGTGGACAATCATCTGTCATTTTCCCCACACATCGCTAAC
>JAQMYG010000012.1:19878952-19891714 GCA_030014215.1 Clariallabes teugelsi | reverse complement strand
AGGCTCTTTTCTGTTCTGGCACCTAGGTGGTGGAACGAACTTCCTCTAGATGTCCGTACAGCAGAGACTTTGACTATTTTTAAACGATGACTCAAGTTTCTCTAGTACTTGGACTAATGATGATTAGTGGAAATGGAATGCAATTTCTTCAGCACACATTTCATTGATCATTAAAACATTGCACAGTCAGTGTTATAAAAACAAATCCAGAAATCACTGATATTTATTTTAAATAATATTAAAAAAAAATAACATTTCACATACATCCTAAAAGGATAAACAAAAACAGCAGTTTAAACAAGCATTAATGCAACAATGCGTTGATATTTTAAAGCAACATTATAGTCAGTAAGTATAAGTCTCCATTTTAAACGATGGCACTCTGTGTTTCACTGAGATGACAATTCTTAATCGATTGCAGTACTATTTAAAAAAATTCTTGAAAAAGTATATATATATATATATATATATATATATATATACACACACACTTGAAAATTAGGGAGGAATTCCCTGCTTCTTTTCTTCATATTTCTTCTTGAATTCTTGAAATGTACTGGTGCCTGATGTGTTTGGTATGGTAGGGGTAGGTTTGAGGCACTTTTTCTTCCTTGGGCTGTCACACCAAGTACCTATCAGGGTAAAATATGAAAGACAGATTATACATGTGCTTTTTATTATTTTTTTTTTAATTATTAATAATAATAATAACTACAATAATAATAATAATAATAATAATAATAATAACCTGACATATTCCATGGTCTTTTCACCTGCACCACAGGTTGAACTTTTGTAGCTAGTAATAAAATAGAAAAATACATCATACAGTACGTAAAATATTAGTAGCCATAAAACCTAAGCCTCTTAGAAAGTATAAACTGTGCTAAATATGCAATATGCAAAACTTACTGCTATCTGTACTTTCAGATCGATTGACTTGAAGTCCCATTTGATATGAAGATGAAGTATCATCTGATATGTTGAAAGACTCTGGCAGAACATTGAAATTTAAAGCTGATCCCGGGATTAATTTAGGTTTACTTGTATTAATAGCCTGAGCCGGATGAAATGTGGACTTCATCAGTTTACTTGCATTATTTGCATAATTCCATCTCTTGCTCAAGTTAAATGATGGCAACATTTTTTTTTGTTTCAGCTTCCTAATTCTATCGTTTCTGGTACAAAGTTCTTTCCTCCTGGATTTTTTCTTGGACTGACAGATAGCAGTATTTCTCTGTTTGTCAGCTGATGCTTCAGACAGATGTTTTTGTGCATCTTCTTTACATGATGGAAAATTAGCGCTCTGATTAAACACTGCTGTTTTTATAACAGAGGTATCAGCAACATCATTTTTTAATTCTGGGGCTTTTGTGTGTTTCTGATTCTTTGATTTTCTTTTAGCAGACATTTTTAATGGCACATGGGTCTTCTTCCAGGAATTCCAAACTTGCTGTTTAGATGTCTGGCTTTTGGTACCGTTGGAGTACTCATTCCCTCCAGAATCTATTCTTACATTAATTGTTTCTGGGGGAAGATGCACTGTATCCGATGATGTGAACACAGATATATTTTTCTTATGTCTTAGATGTGATGTGCCAAATAATGCAAGGTTTATTCGTGTATCTCCTCTCTTGAACTCTGGCGTTGTGATCCCTTCGTGTCTGCAATGTTTTCTGACTGATGTGGACTCATGTGAAGAACTCGCACTAGGTGTTTCCATTAATTGCTCTGAAACTGTGTTCATCAATTTAAGTACATCTTCAGAGTTTGTGATGACATCCTCAATCTTAACCTCATCCATGCTGGAATCATTATCATCATTACCATCAATGGGTGTGGTAACATATTTTTTTCCAGTCATGCTTCTGTATCCAAGTCTTTTTTTTGCTCGTCTTTTATCTCTCAACTCAGATGTCTCAGTATCGAGGTTACAAGTTGTTTTAAAAGAATGCCTGTGCTTGTTAACTTTTACCTTCTTTACACCTTTCCCTGAGGTATCAGCATGATGACCAAGTTCTGCTTTTTTCTCACAATTGCAATGTCCACCATTTCTATAACCCAAAATTTGAAACCATTTAGCAAGACAACAGTAGTTCTCCACCTGACTATTGATTAGAATTCTACTTTGCCTTTCATCAGATTTAATTTCAGTACCCATAATCTTTTTATCCTGGTCAATTAATTCCACAGTGGATGGACCCTTGCTGCTTTTCAAAATCTGTGCATCTGCTTTCAGCATGTTAACTTCTTCATCTTGCTCCCGAGGAACTAAACTTCTATCTTTCTCTGGTGGAACGATGCTCATCTCTTCAGAAATGCAGTCTGCAGATCCATCTTTGTCCATCACAGGAGTCAAGTCTGTGGTAGGAAGCAAATTCCCTGGTGTCATAGAAATCTCACTCACATCTGATGATTGTGTAGTTAAAGACATGCTCAAAGTAGGCTCATTTTCAACTACTGTTTTATTTAGCTTCTCTGATTGCACTTCTTTGCTTAGCACACTGTTCACTGCCATACTAACTTGTCCTTCCATCTCTCTGACAGACCATTTATTTTCAACAGCCATGGCCACTTGCTCTTTTTGTGCAATTATGTCAGCTTTAACACTGAAACTCTTTTGATGCTCAGGTGGTAATGGTTTGCTCTGTTTTTCTCCTCCACATTGTGCCTCATCAGATACCTTTACCATCTCATTTGAAGGCTCATAAATGTTTTTAATTTCTTTCACTGGCATTTCCTGGTCAGCAACTTTTGGTCCAGGCTGCAAAGTCACGAAGGATGACAGACGGTCATGTTCCTTGTCAAGCTCGTAGAGCTCCTCACTGAGATTCAGCCAGGATGATGTGTAAACCGTTTTGGGTGGTACAATGCAATGTTCTAATATGTGAAATCTTGATGCAACTTCATTTAGTGTCTCTTTTGAAACTGCCTGGAATATTACAGAATTCTTTCTTCCACAGTGATGTTCGACTTCTTTCATGATGTTAATATAAATGCCTGACTTTGTTGCACTGTAAAAGTTTTGATAATGTCCATTCCAATACAACTTTATTATCTCTTTGGAGAGGTCATTGCAAGGTATGTTTTTCTGGTATCCTTTTTGTATCTGCTCCATGTCACTCACCAAACTGCGCAATCTCTGAAGAGTCCATTCATTTACAGGTATGGCAGACAACTTATCCAATCTAACATCCATTGTAGTTTCATTATGTCTCCATGTAACTGTACAGTTATCAACAGTGGGATATGGCTGTGCTGTCAACTTTGACTCTGTACTTACACTGTTAACAGAGGCCGATGATAATCTTTGACTCTGACCAGGAAATGTGGTATTTTCAGCAGGTCCCGTTACAGGAGTGGCTAGTACTGGTGCTCCCTTTGTTTGAGGTGTATTATCATTCCAGGTTTTTACACAACTTTCAATTTTTCTTGACTGTACCATATGTGAAATGTAAGGTTGATGTCCATTTTTATTTGGTACAAATCTTGTTTCAAGGACTCCCTCCTTCACTTTGTTCACATTATTTGGAAATGTATCACCTGCCACAACATCTTGAGTCAATGGTGTAACAACAGCAATAGCTTTCTGAGGCATGAGCTTCTGCTGATGTACATCTTTAGATATATAAGCATTCTCTTGACAAATTTGGATTGTTTGAGTTGGTGCCAAAATAACACCAAAATGCTGAACATCAGTGAACAATCCCTGATCGATAGCATTCTTAGGTAAACTATTCACAGTCATCAAATGCTGCTGCTGATTGGATAGACTGTTCTTCCAGTTTCCATTGAGATTATTACTATTCAGAACAATCATACGTTGCATAGACTGCGGTGTCATATTTGTGGTCATTGAGGCAGAAGATGCATTTTGGTGTTCGAAAGAAGAAGAACTTAACGGAACTGGACCTTTCTGAAGTTTCTTACTTCCTCCAGAAGTTACTGTCAGTTTATCATTTGAAGAGAAATGTTTCAAATCATGTTGAGGATAGTTTTGTCTCTGGAGAGATGCTGTACAGCCAGGAATTCTACTCTGTTCAGTCTGTCCATTAGCTGACACCATAGATTGTCTTAAGCAAGATTCATCATTACTTTGATGGTTTGCCAAAGTCCGTCTGTTGCTGATTTGAACTCTTTGTGATAAATGTGTCCAGTCATGTCCAAATGCTGTTGGTCCTTCATAGGTCTTTGGAATGGTGTCCAGAGGTACTGGTATGTCATTAGTTTTCCCGCTCAGATGATTAGATGTGCAAACTCCAGAGCCACCAAGCTTTTCCATTGTTTGGGAAAAATAATCCAGTTTGCATTATTTTCTAACGCAAATTGCAACATCATATGTTGAAGCAAGCTGAAAGAGAATACATGAATTAGATTTTTTTTTGGTAAAAATCTTAAACAATTTTTAAAAAAATAGCAAGAAAAAATGCTTTCATAAATAGTTGTATTCTTACAACAACAACAAAAAACAAAAGACATAGCACACTGGTTGTCTATGAAACGTCTCCTGAACAAGCTTGGTTACTTAAGTAATATAAAAGGAAAGGGAGTGCTGTTGTGCTCATTATCAGCACAGCTATTATGCAGTCATAGGTATGAGGTTCCTCAATCAGCATTTATCATCTACAGATTATAATTTGTTTATTTAACTAGTTATTTTCCAGGCAGAAGATGCATTTTACTGTTCAAAGGAAGAACTTAAACTCTTGCTTCAGAAAGATCCAGTTCAGTTCTTACTTGTTCCAGAGGTTAAAGGCAGTCTATTATTTGAAAAGAAATGTTTCAAATCGTGTTGAAGATAGTTACATAGCATTTGCAGTACCTTATACAAGATATGTCTTCAAGAAACTTCACTTAAACACACAGTCATGTGATTAAACAAATTAATAAGTAATTGACATTTATTATATAACAACTATTACCTCAATATTTTTCATCATGATCATATGAAACACTGGCCGACATTGGCCTGCATCAAGCAAATAAAATAACTAAGGAGATTGCTGAGATCAATGAAACTGAGTCTGTCCAATGCATTATTTACAGTCTGAAGGAAATTTGGCCATTAAACAAACATGGAGTAAAAAACATGAAAGGCTGTGATCGAAGATTAATTAATTGGTGAAGGTAAAAATAAATAAATAAACCAATAGTAGAAAGCACAGCCATGTTTAATAGTAAAAGTAAGACCATTTCCACATGCACAAGGTGGGGAGAACAAGGATTGGGACTAAACACCTGTGTGGCCATAAAAATCCACTTGTTAAATGAACTTACTCAGCTAAAAAGTCTTCATTTTGCTAAGGAGCAAAGGAAAGGGGTAATGTGGTCTGATGAGTCCAGAGTTACCCTATTCCAGAGGGATGGGCGTGTCAGGGTTAGAAGGAAAGATTATGAATTGATGCACCCATCATACATAATGTGCACTGTACAAGCCCCTGGATCTCGGTATATTATGATCTCGGGTTGCTTCAGTCTAGACTAGCAATGTTACGCGGCCATAAAATGAAATCAGTTGATGACCTGAATGTACTGAATGACCAGGTTATCATGTCTATGGATTTTTTTTTTCTTCCCTGATGGCATAGACATATTCCAGAACAACAATGGTAAGATTCATCAGGCTTAAATTGTAAAAACAGTGGTTCTGGGATCCTGAGGAAACATTTTTACACGTGAATTAAACACCAAAGAGTCCTGAACCTTAACACCAATGAAAGTCTTGGAATTTGCTGGGAAAGACTTTACAAAGATGACCCTCGCCCATCAATACAGGATCTCTGCCCAAAATTAAAGCAATTCTAGACATAAATAAAGCAGTGTGCTTTCACACTAGAACTTAAAAAAAATGTTACAGCTTTCACACTATAACCCAAGTTTTCATACGTTCACCACCTTTCACATGTGACCCAACCAGGCGTAAGGAACAGGCTGAGAGCCTGTGCACACCGCACACCTCTGCCTAGCATCCTGTTTGCCAATGTCCAGTCACTGGAAAACAAGCTTGATGATCTCAGGGCCAGGGTAAATTTCCAGAGAGACATTCAGGACTGCAATTTCCTCTGCCTTACTGAGACATGCCAGACCACTGCATCCAGTCGGCAAAGTTCTTCTCAGTTCGCCGCAGAGACAGAACATGGGAATCGGGGAAGGGTGGCGTGTGTTTACTGGTGAACAGCAGCTGGTGCAACGGCGCGAGCGTTGTTCCTCTCATACTCTCCTGCACACCCAACCTGGAAATATTGATTATCAAATGTCGTCCTTTTTAATTTCGTCTGGAGTTTACATCAGTCAATCAGCACAATTTATATTCGACCACAAGTGGACATGGACACCGCGAGCTGCAAGAGGCACTCACACAGTGCTAGGCAAAACACCAGGATGCTGCGCTTATTGTGGTGGGGGACTTTAACAGCGCCAACCTCGAACACGAAGCGCCAAACGTTTATCAGCACATCACCTGCCCCACCAGGGGTGAAGAAACACTGGAAAGACAACAAAGACAGCTACAAGGCACAATCTCAGCCCTGCTTGGGAAATTCTTCCACGTTATCTTCCTCATGCCAAAATATAAACAAAGGCTCAGGAAACTCCGGCTCAGAGGGAGGTCGTGCGCTGAACTGACCAATCGGTGGCCGCTCTACAGTACGCACTCGATGACGCATACTGGGACGTGTTACGCCACAGGTCTGATGACAGCAACACGGATGTCATCTACAGAAGTGGTTGTGGGATTCATCTGGAAACTAGGGATGATATCGTGCATCAGAATGTTTCCCAATCAGAAGCCGTGGGTGGATAAGACCATACGCGATGCTCTGTGATCTCGTGCCACTGCCTATAACGCGGGACATGGGTTCGTACAGGGTCACGTCATGCAACGTGTGGAAATCGGTAAAGAAGGAGATGCAGCGCTACGGGAGGAAACTAGAGTCACAGCCACAGTGCCAGTGTCAGGGACTAATAACTGACTATAAAGCACCAACATCCAGTATGACAAATGCAGACGTGTCTCTGGCAGACGAGCTGAACACCTATGCTTGCTTCGAGGATGCTAATGCTAAAGCTAACGCTAATAGCTGCAGACAGGAAGATAATGCCAACACCGGATATGCATTCATCTTCTCCAAGCAAGAGGTTAGAAGAGCCTTCAAGAGAGTGAACGCCAGGAAAGCACCTGTGTTCACAGAAATATTCAACCTTTGCTTAACCCAGTCAATAATTCCCATATACTTTAAAGAATGCATAATTGTTGCACCCCATCCTGCTTCCCTCAATGACTACAGCCCTATAGCCCTGACCTCATTAGTGATAAAATGCTTTGAGTGGCTGGTCAGAGACTTCATCTCTTCACTACCTAACACATTGGATCCACAACAGTTTGCTTAACGCCAAAACCACTCAACTGATGGTCATTTCTCACCTCCTTCATACATCACTCACTCACCTGGACATTACAAAGGGGAATTATATTAAAATGCTTTTTCCTGAATACATTTCAGCATTTAACACTATAATTCTCTCCACAAGCACCACCAAGTTGTAGCAGCTGGGACTCCCATGGCACCATGGATCACAGCCACTGGCAGACCACAGCCACTGGCAGACCACAGGCTATAATATGTCTCAGCCTCCCGCACCCTAAGCACTGGAGCCCCCAGGGTTGTGTTCTGACCCACTGCTGTACTCATTGTACATGTATGACTACATAGCCACTACCAACTACAGCACCATTAAGTCTGCTGACGACACGGGTGTGGTCAAACTGTTCTCTGACAACAATGAGACCGCCACCCTGCAGGAGATTAGAAATTTGGAGACCTGGTGCCAGTGGAACAACCTTCTCCTTAACAGCAAGACAAAGAAGCTGATAGTGGACTTCAGTACAATGCAGGAGAGGAAATACCAGACCCCCATGATGAACAAGAGCCCAGTGAAGAGAGTAGGAGTTCATATCATGCAAGATCTGTCATGGTCCACCATCAATAGCGTGGTGAAAAAGGCCCAGCAGCGTCTCTACCACCTCAGACGCTTGAGAGACTTTCGACTGCCCTCTTAGGAACTTTTACTTCTGCACCAAAGAGAGAATCCTGATGGAAAACATTGCAACCTAGTTCGGAAAGAGGACCACGCAGGACAGACGAGCTCCTCAGAGGTGCAATCAGCTAAGCGCATCATCCGTACCAAGCTCCCTGACCTGCACTCAATCTACAACAAGTGGTGCTGGACCAAGGCCAGGAAGATCATGAAGGACCTCAGCTACCCCAACAATGGATTGTTCTCTCTGTTGCGGTCAGGAAAGAGCTTCTGCTTCCTGAAGGCCAACAAAGAGAGACTGAAAAGTTTCTTCCCACAGGCTATATATGGACTCTCAACCAGAACTCTACATAGGACTCAACTGATTGGACTTGCTATGTTTTCTCCACACGTGTCGGAACACACCAAAACCAACAACTTTGAACATAGTACACAAACATATACTGTATGTTGCACATTATAAAAATATATAAATATACACACACAAAGAACTACTATTGCACTACTGCACTTTAGAGATGGAAAATATCAATGCTGCTCATTTCATTTCACACTCCATGACCACCCTGTCCTGCTGCTGTCTGCACATTCCACATACTTTATACAGTTTATTTATACAGTTCAAACTTTTTACATTCTTACATTTTTATATATTTTACATATTTCTAGTTTATTTTACTTTATTGTAACAAAATTGTGGATTTTATATTTTATTCTTTCCCAATGTTTCTTTAGTATTTTGTTTATTTCCTTACATTCATGTAAGCATTAGTGTTTTGCTTATTTCCTTACATTCGTGCAAGCATTTCACTGCACATCATACTGTGTATGGTTGTATGTGTGACGAATAAAAATTTTAATTTGAAACCAAACCAGCATTTACAGTCAAAATGATTGCTGATTGTATTATTGAAACAGGTGCGTAGATACACTGAATTTCAGTTAATGAAGTTTGTTGCATTCTGACTCTTGGGGAAAGCACTATGTATAATAACTGATAAATTTAATTCCAGACATAAGAACTCAACTAGGGCTGCAACAACGAATCGATTAAATCGATAAAAATCGATTACTAAAAGAGTTGGCAACGAATTTCATAATCAATTCGTTGTGTCATGCGATGCAGAGACATTTGATGATAAAAAAAAAAATAAATAAAAACTTTAGTTGAGCATGGAGCGGAGTCAACACACTCGGTCTCGCGCACTGATGCTAGCAGAGTTCAGCGCCCCATAGACAGGGCGGAGCAAAAAAAAAAAAAAAACCCGGGCGGGGGTAGAGAAATACGTAAATCAGGTAATCGTCTCCCCTGCTGGGTCTTAGTGTGCGTCTCTTCCTGGTATAATCAACATCCGTGCACGCGTGTACTGTTTACTATAACACTGTGACCACGTGTGTGCGTGTAAAACATATTTTATTTTGTGTCTGTATGCGTGTGTGTACAGCGCGCGTGTAAAGCAAAAGCAAGTCTCATTAGAGAGGTTAAAAATCTGTTTTCTCTCTCTGCTCAAGGCTTAGCCTGCTCTTTGCCTGCTGTGTGTGCATCTGTCCCTCCTACTTTCACCTTCACAGACACACACACACTAGTGATGGGTCGTTCATGAACGATTCATTCTTTTTGAACGAATCTTTAACGTGACTCAGAGGAACGAGTAGTCTCGGAGAGTGATTCATTAAATTTCTACTGGGCGCGCATGCACAAATCATCGCAAAACCTCCGTAGGTTATGTACAGCAAACAGAATTGAGCGATTCTTTCACAATGACTCTTCTACTCTGAGTTGTTCGTTCTTTAGTCACGTGCCTCACATAGACGATATGCAGTGCAATAGACTCAAAAGAACGATTCAGACTGGAATCCCATCACTAACACACACTTTCTCTCTGCTCTACACAGAAACAGTGCTCTTTTCAAAGGTAAAGTGCAGGTTAATTTGTTTTATTTTTACTTTACAGCAGTGATTCCGTTACTGTTTTTAAAAATTCAATTTGGTTTACGATTGTTTTGGAATATGAGCCTGCTTCCGGAACAAATTATCCTTGTAATCCAAGATTTGCCAGATGTAAAGCATACATGTCTATGTTTTTTGTGTTAGTCCATTTTTATTTTATTTTATTATTATAACAGCTCAAGGAGCAACATGTTTGTGCACTTTCTAAAGTTCTTTATTCTGTTTTTGAATAAAGGGTTGGAAATTAATGCTTTTCTTGTTTTTTGTTTTTTAGCCGATTCATCGATTAATCGAAAAATAATGGACAGATTAATCGATTGTTAAAATAATCGTTATTTGCAGCCCTAAACTCAACATCAACTTAATAAGACTTAAATAAAGGGTTGGAAATTAATGCTTTTCTTGGTTTTTGTGGGGTTTTATCCGATTCATCGATTAATCGAAAAATAATGGACAGATTAATCGATTGTTAAAATAATCGTTAGTTGCAGCCCTAAACTCAACATCAATTTAATAAGACTTAAAGTGCAGAGCGACCATGACCATGATTGTTTCATGTGCAAACAGAGTGAGCATTAACAAGCTGGGGTAGTTATGTTGAAGTCAGGACATGATGAAACAGACAGACAGACAAAATAAATAAACAAATAAATAAATGAGAGGAGTTAACTTGTTAATATAAAGTTTGTTAATATGCCATAAGCATGTGGCAACAAAAGAAGCACAATACAAACATTTCCAGTGTACCGGAGCCCCCCCATCTCGACTACTCAGACCACATCTCTGTTGCTAATTCCAGTATGCAGACTGCTGAGGCAGTTAAAAGCCTGGCCAACAAGAGGCATCTTGGGCTCCCTCTGTAACTGGATCCTGTACTTTCAGACTGGAAGACCTTAAGCAGGCTAAATCAGGAATAGCATCTCTAGTATTTCCACGATGAGCACTAGGGACCCCAGGGTTGTGTACTCAGTCCACTGCGGCTCACTCTGCAATGCACAGCTTGAACCACATCAAGTTTGCCATTGACACGTTTGTGGTGGGTGTTATCAGCAAGAATAACGAATTAGCATACAGAGTGGAGTTTCTGCAGCAAATTTGCTGGAGCTGTATCACTGCCTGGTTTGGGAACTGCATAGTCTCATATCATAAGGCTATGTAGCAGATAGTGTGCACAACTAAGAAAAACATTGGGGGTCCCTCTTCCCTCCTCAAAGATACTAACACCACATGCTGCAACTGCCGATCCACTAACATTGCAGATGACCATACACACCTCTCATACACATCTTTTACCTTTGTGACATCATGAAAAAGGGACGGTGGCGATACAACTAGAGGTACAACTAGACTCCATAACAGTCAGTATGTTTACGTCAACAGTTAGTAATATTGGAGGTCAGCTGTTCTGGAATAGTTCTTGTAAGAACAATATTGTCAAGTGCATTTGCAAAACCCATCAGGCACAATGATGAAACTGGCTCTCATGATGACCAAAACTCATTTAGAGTTACCAGCATCAGAAATCATCAATTTATAGCACCTCACATTAGAGCTGTTATGAAGGTTTTACAGAGTATAAGTAGCAGACAGTAGCATCTCAATAATAACTGTTCAAAGGGAATTACTGCATATTTTTGGATGCCTTCAGCATTGTTTAACAATGTAAAAATATACAATAAATAAAAATCAGAAAAGGAACTTGTATTTGACTAAACACCAGTATACACGATCATCTACAGTCACTAACGAAAACTGATGGGTGAATTGAATAACATTGATTATCAGTGTAGGGATGAAAGTGAGCAATCAATCTATGACATTCCAGAACCTCGCTTCCAGCTGAATGGCGCCATCCCGATAACCTTATCTCATCTGTGAACACAAAGCAGCGTCTGTGAAACGTAGCGTCTGTGAAACGTAGCCGCGGAAAACTTAACCAAGCATGAGAGCATGGGACAGGAAGTCCGCTGTGCCTGGAGCCGCGCTAAGACCAGATGCCTAGAAGTTATCCTCGGCCATTCGGCAAACAAATGAGAGTTTTACAGCTTCACCCCGAGTTGGGGGTGGGGGGGGAGACCACCAAGTCATACAGTTGACACTCTCTTTGATCCCAGGACACGGGATGTCTTCCCGTGTTTTCTCCTCTTGGCTCAACGAACAAAGACATACTGCATAGACATTCTTCTAGACAATCCTTAAAGTGTGCCAGTATTGCAAAAATTATAGACAAAATAGTCAAACATACACACAGACATAAAACATACTAGGTAAATATATGTATAACCTAGGAAGTGAAATCAGCGTTTACAAACCCCTTTTGGTAGATGAAGATATGAATGAGCGTGCAAGATATGGGATGTGTGATCTCAATTGAAAGCTTGTTTTATTCAAAGAACATTGGTGTAAATTGAAAATCGGTAGAATGAACAGAGCTCATGCGAATCTACTTTATAAATGTATGGGCCCCAATGGGATGGGCCCCACGTGACAGCCCCACGTGACATTGGGCTAATGTATGTACAAAACGGGGGACCATGTGGGGGACCATGCGGGGCGTGGCTAAGCACCGCAACCACATCCGATTGGACCACGAAACCCCAAAATCCAATCTTTCGTTGCTCTTTCACCATCGACCTTCGCCCTAGGGCTGGGCGGTATACCTTTTCATACCGAATACCGGTGTTTTTTAAAAAAATTATATAAATTTTTCATATACCCCAATACCGGTGAGTGTGTGCGCACAAAGCGTCGGGAACACAGAGCGGTGGAACGTC
>JAQMYG010000012.1:19824118-19834469 GCA_030014215.1 Clariallabes teugelsi | reverse complement strand
GCTATCAGGTAATTCTAAGCCAAGTGTATATACACATGCGCACACACACACACACACACACACACACACACACACACGTTATTTTTTATTATAACACAAAAGTGAACATTCTGAATATGTATGCTGCTAATATTCCAGATTTGTTCCCGATCTTGAGGATATTGTAAACTTTGAGGAGTTGGTGAAGGAGGAGGGACTGTCTGAAGAGACTCAGAAAGCAGCCAGGTCCTACAATTTGGTTTTCTTTGAGTCCAATGAAAACATGTACATTGCTACCTAGCAGTTGTCCTATTTGAGATCCTAAGTCTAAATAGCTCAGAAGAACATGTATAAAGGATAAAGATGAGCATTTCCATTACGAAAAAGCATATATTTATTTATTTATTTATTTATTTTTTAAATCATTTTAGCGTTCTAGATTGTGTACTCGGTGACCTGACCAGTAACTCGGCTGAGGGAACCGAGTATTTCAAAATGCTGGTGGGAGTTTTTGCCCCAGAGTTCCGGAGCATGAAGAACATGCACTTGAGGAACTTCTACATGATCGTTCCTCCTTTGGTAAGGAGCTATTTCTGTGGTTTCAGGTTATCAGAATGATTTTCGCTATACTTCTGCTATTTGTGCTGTAGTTGATATTTTAAAAAGTACCATTGAAACCGGGTTTTTAAACCATTAAAATATTGAGCATAGAATAAAAATATTTTTAAAAATGTTAATATTAATTTAAAAATTAGAAAATGCTCAAGAATTTGCTCTAAAAAAAAAACCAGGATATTTATACTTTTCTACTGTAGATTTTCACGCTCATTAAAATACCAGGTACTATGAATATGTATGTGAGGATGGGTGATAAATAAAAGGGGATTAAAACATAATGCTTGAGTAAGCTTTTGTGCCTTAAGTACAGTTTAAAACATTTTACTAATACCTAATACTAGAATCCCCCCGTTCTCAAGGCCACAGCAGTTTAGTACTTATTTCAATGCATCTTTGTGATACCTCGGTCAGTGTTTTTATGACTGCATATTTTCAGACGGTAAACTTTGTAGAACACTCCATCAGCTGCAAGGAGAAGCTGAACAAAAAGAACAAAAGTGGTGCAGCATTCACAGATGATGGCTTTGCCATGGGTAAGTGTCAGATGTAAAAATCTCGCTTTCATTATCTATGAACGTGCTTCTCTCACTGGCAGCATCTTAAGTTTCACACGCTTTCTTTCCTAAGGTGTTGCCTACATCTTGAAGCTGCTGGACCAATATCAGGAGTTCGATTCACTGCATTGGTTCCAGGCTGTTCGAGAGAAATACATGAAGGACATGAACGCAGTGGTGAAAGAACAGAACGTTCAGGCTACCAACCAAGATGAGAAACTCTTGCAGACCATGAACTTGACTCAGAAGAGACTAGACGTCTACCTGCAGGTGTGATAACAACTGCTGTAATAAGTTATTTCTTTAAGTTTTTTGTACCTTAGCTAAGTATATATTAAAAGTTGTAGAGGCATCGTTTTTATAAAATGACACAGTGGCCCAGAATGTAGGATTGCCACTTCAGAGCTCCAGACGTTCAAGCCTGAGCTTGTGTTACTCTCCGTATCGTGCTACGCAAGTCCTTCGCATGTCTGTGTGGGGTTTTTTTAGGTTTCTTCTCACTTGCCGGTAGGTAAATTGGCCATCCTACATTGATGTGCATGGACAGGAGTTCCATCCAAAGTGTATTCCTGTCTCATGTCTGGTGTTTCCAGGATAAGCTCTAGATCCACTACAATCCTTACAAGGATATATACTGAAAATGAGGGAAATAAAAATCCCACACATCTTATAAAACCTGAAAATTGATTAATTAGTTTTCTAATGATGAGTATGTTTGTGAGGTTCACTTTGGGGCATGATTATTTCTAAGCTTACATTCGAGTGTGCAAACAGCAACAATATCAGTCCCAGGTCGAAAATAGTGGACACGAAGGTCATTACCTCTTAAAAAGAGTGGGAACAATGTTAAAGAAATTCTAATATTTGAAATGACTGATGTTTTTAGTGCTGACACATGCTTTTATGATTTTGTCTGCTGGTAGGAGTTCGAACTACTCTACTTCAGTCTGAGCAGTGCACGGATATTCTTCAGGGCCGATAAGACCGCAGCAGAAGAAACTCAGGAGAAGAAAGATCGGGGTAGGTAATTACTAGACAGCACAAAGTGGGAATTTTCCAATATGTTGTATTAAGGCATTGGAATGGGGATAAAATATTGAATAGAAAATTTATATCCAAAGTTTTTTGAAACAAAAAAATTTTGTGCAAGGGATATACCGGAAGTAATGCAAAAGTGAATATGCGTGTGTGTATGTACTGTATGTGTATTTAAAGTTTTTCGGACTGGATTTTGGTTGTTTTTCAAAGAACATTTTCCCCCCTCTAAGTAAACACTATAGAGCTTATAGAACTTCCATCAAAAATGAGTTTGACTGTATTATTTCTATTCACCTTATATGTATTCTGTGTTCTAGAAGATGCTGTTAAAGCTGATGCTGTTTCACCTGAAGCTGCTGTCACCACTATGCCAGGTGCCAAGTGAAACTGAAAGAAACTGCTCAAGCCTTTAAGGTCATACTCAAGAGTGGAAACAAACCTGCTTAACCAGAAAGTGTATCGAGTGCCATGTTTTGGATTGCAACTCAGCATGGCATGGCAAGATCAAAGATAAATGGACTCCGGTCGCTGACCATGAACTGGGAACATATAGTGGAATATTTATTCCTTTTAATGCACTTAGGACTGGGACTGACTGTGATCTGCTTCTAGAAATTCATGCACGTCACCATTATATTGTCAGATTTTGTTAGATGACTGTCATATACAGTATGAGCAAGTTTGGCAGCTGTGATTAGTTGATGAATTACTTTTTGGTTTGTTTTAAGAAATATTTTAATATTACAACTATTTTGAAATACTAAAGCAAAAGCTAATTTTTAATTATAAACCATCTTTAAGATTTTTGCTAATTCCTTAGCTAAATTGATTAGAAATGTCTTTCTGGAGTTTTCTTGATTAAGGTATAAAGTGGAGGTGCTTATATAACAGGTTCTCCATTGAAGTAGGACTTTTAACCTACTTTAATGTAGATCTGTTGCTAGATTTACAACAGTGAAATTTTCCAGTGAGTTCCGAGTACATTATAATGTACTTCAGAGAAGAACAGTAGATGCCTTTTCTAGATATGTGACGATTTTCATAACTTGGTGTATCAGCTTCTTTGGTACAATGTGCTAATGCTAGGTTGAATTTCTGCAGTTGATTCTGATATTAGAATGTTCTGTGCCATGTGACCCTTTGCACAAGGAGAAATAAGTGTTGTGTCGAACTGTATGAAAAGGTAGATTTTTCAAAAGAAAAAATATGCTTTCTTAAGAAGAAATGGGCCATTCCCACTTGACCGTGTTTATTTGTAGAATGGAAACTGCATATCTGGATGAACGTTATATATTTTGGGCTTCATGCCGAAGGTGAACACTGCTTCCACTTATTCCTGGATGAAAACTGGAGGGTGTGTAAAGCCAAATCCGGGTGGTGTTGAACAGGCTATGATGTAAGACTGGGACATATTCAATGACTGCACTATAGGAACCTCGTGAGATTATTTGGAACATCAGGTGAAACACTAATGAAGGCACCTTAACCTTTTATTAGGTTACACACAGTCAGTGTAGGAGTCTGACATTTACAGGAGGGATCCTTTTGACATTGTTGAGGAAAGGCCTGCCCAAGTTCATAGGAGAGAAATTAGACACAACTGATATTTAAGTAAGCTCAAGCCTATGGAAATGTAGCAAACTAACATTGTATTTAGTACCTGACATCTGTGCTGCCTAATCTGTATAAAAATGTGTTCAACCGAAGCTTGGCCCTTTTTTTTTTTTTTGGTAAAAACTTGTTCATGTAGAGGTTCTGTGTTGAAGATTTCGTGCACTGCACTCAGACCATAATGCACATGAATGCTTAATGGTAGAAGAACATTCCAGTTGAATGTTGATTTCCCTTCCTTGACCCTTGGCATTCTTTTTTGTAAAATAAATAAACCAATTAATACAACAATTTGTGGAAAACCGATTATTACATTTACTGCCATGACAATGACATTTCTTGGAATAGAGAGTCTCTGGGATGATCACTTATTTATAGCTAAGAGACCCATAGCTAGCCATGTCAGCTACTATCTTAATCACCTTCCATACTTAGCTAAATGATCTAAATTATTGGAACGAAAAACCTACATGAAATTAGGTGTTCACCAATCTGTTATATAGTTGAAATATTTTAGTGGTTGTGGAAATACTGCAGCGTTTATTTTAGTTACTGTTACATGTACGCAGTTCTCAGTCTTAGTTTAGGCTCATTGCCAGTCTTTCACTGATGAGCCTCGTAGCCCTCGACCCCTCCCATAGAGAGACAAACACTGGTTCAGGAAAGCCGTTCTGCTTTATTACAAAGGAAAGAAAGACGCGTTCAACGTTTTCAGAAAATACAAGACTGGTCTGTTTTTTTTTTTTTTTTTTTTTGTTAGCAGTATTACCAATTTTCCTTTTCCTATGAAATGCTTCTACTCAAACAGCTGCATGTGAAATGTTTCCACCTTTTTTTCGGGGGCTTGGGACATAGAGTTCCTTGGTTTGACAAATCTGGCCTTCCATATTTTAGAATATTTATCTTGGCCTTAAGTGCACAGGGTAACAAGTGTGAACCCCTGTCTGGCAGCTCAATTTTATTAACACTATATATATTTTTTTTGTTTGTTTGTTTGTAACACATAATGCCACCACTGCTCGCCTCCTAAAAATGAGGCTGAGCAAAGAATAATTACCTTTTTCCAAAATAGACGTCATGTATATATATATATAGATACAGCTATCTATATATATAATATATACACATTCGTACATACATATCTTTATTCATGTGATGTCCAAAAAATAAAAAAAAAATGTACACATTTATTACAAAATCGTAACAAAGACTGAGAAGTGTTTTATCTGGAACAATGTAGCTTAGTCATAACCCCCTGGGTGAGGATGGTCCACAAGCTGTTCCCACAATGGTCACTAAAACAGTCTGATTTTTAATTATTGGAGTTAGGCAGAGAAAACCTGATCGGGTGTAGGATTGAATGCACGGTTAAGATGACGGACAAAGGAATGTTCTGGAGGAGAAGAAAAAAAAACAAGGCTAAAAGACAAGAGAGATTCCATGATGTTAACAGTAGGGTGTGTTTCCTTCCTGACAAAAACAGCAGAAGAGCATTTTTCCACATAAAAAAGCACAAAACAATTTTTGTGTTCTTTTATTACTAAATAGTGCAACAATGAACATTGCATTTTTCTTCCGCCCTTTTGTATTCACATGTATTGGATTGATTTTTGTGTCTGTCCTGTTTACTAACGGTACGTTTCGGAAAACGAAACGTAACCTTTTGTCGTACTGCAAGTCAGTTCTCCTGCCAGAGACCAAACAGGCTTTTGATCTGAGGCGTAAACAAAATACAGACTGGTGCTCAGAATGAAAAAGAAGGAAAAGAAAGAGGGTATGAGAATATTTAAAAACAGTGTAGGGGGGGGTGGGGGATGTGTGTCATTTTGGGCAGCACATTATTGGTAAGGCATGGTGTCTCCCCTCACTGGTTAAGGTAGAGACCCCCTGCCCTCCTCCTGCAGTCCTTGTCCAGACAGGTGAGGAATAAAAGCAGATTGTGGTTGGCCAAGTCTAGTGCTGAGGTCTGTTCCTGCAGCTCAGAGAGCCTGAGCACCTCCGGTTCAGAAGGCCTGCTGCGCCGGGTTGTAGTTGAAGGTGGTTGGTACGTGAGGCCGCTCCTCAAGTTTGTCATATTCAAGATGAAACTCCTTAAAATTGGAAGAGGAAGGAAAGAAAAAGACTTAGTTAGCAATGTTTATCCCAAATAACAGCTAATATTTTGAAGGAGTTGTGACTTTGCAAGTATGCTTGTCTGACTGGCAGCTGGAGATGACCAAAGGATACTGAATAGTAAAACAGGAGCTATGCTGTATGTTGCCATGAAAAGACCAAGCACTGCGACCATAGATGACCAACCAAGATAAAGTTTCCCCTCTTGCCTTTTTGGGTCTCCAGTCAACTTACACCACATTGTTTCTTTATATGGTCATATGAGATATCATACAATACTGCACAAGGAGTAATTGTTGATCTTGGACTTCCTTAGTATTCATGCTTGATATCATTAAGGCATTCGATATAACTCCTGATTTGCCAAAAAAACAACAACTGCACTTTAAATTCAATAACCATTAACAATTCTATATAATAAACATCTATATTTGGGACAGCTAAGTTTTTAAAAAAAAAAAATAAAAATCATATCTTCTATATTTTATTCCAAAATTAATTTCTCATTGATAATCTTGTTTTTTTAAGGTCACGGGCGGTCATATAAGCATTTCACTGCATATCATACTGTGTATGCGACATATAACTTGAATTTGAATTTATAATTATTAAATTACAATCATCTCACCTTAGCAACCTTCCTCCAGTTAAGACAATCAAAAAAGTAGTATGTCCCCCTCTCATAAGTGTTGGTCTTCAGAGTGGGCTCCATGCCAGGTGCTCTTGTAATCCACACCCTCTCCTCCTTATGGTACCTCCAGTCTCGGTTAAAGCTGCAACATTGGTATAATGTATAATATTACATCAACACAAAAGACCATACGCGGTCTCATGATTTCATCTTTAATTGTCACTGACGGGGCATTTCTTATCTGTTCATGAAACGTATGGAGTCATGCATACAGTTCCACAGCAGCCAGAAGCTGTAGGAGATCTCCTCCGTTCATGTAGTAGAGGTAGAACAGCAGGTCCTCCCCATAACGTGCTAGTTTTATTGCAGCAAGCTGTAGACAAACAATGCATATAAAATTGAATGTCAAAAATCTTCTTACGACTAAAGTGTCTTTAGTGCTAACATGCATTAAATGTTCCATGAACAAAGTGCTCAAACATTCCACACAGCTGAGTTATATCTCTGCCTGGCCTAATCTGGCATGTCTACATGGGAGGCAATGGTACAATCACATGATTTTACGTCAGTGTCACATACCTTGTCCCTTATATGAATGTTGGTTAAGTACTCAGACGGAACATGAAAATCTGAAAAAGAAGAGTACCAACAATTAGTTCAACTCTTTTTAACAACAAAATGTGGATGTAAATCCATAATGGCCATGCTGGATGCAACAGTGGCAAGAATCTCAACAAGAGAAAACAAAAAACGTAATAGGAGCCAGACTCAAAAGGGAAAAGGCAAACAGTACCAAGAGTGTTTAAAGTATCTTCAATATGGAGATAAGAGCTTCTCTAGGTGTATACATTGAATAAAGCAGACACTAACCAATGTCCTGGGGTCGGCATGGTGCAGAAGCCCAAGGAGATGCAAACTTCGGATACAGATTCCTGTTGAAAGACATACGAGCATTAAAATCTCAAGACCTAAAAAAAATCTCAGACGAAATATAAAATGTATACCATTTATAAAAACAATAACAAATCTTCATACAGAAGGAAGACACTAATACACAGAAAGGATTATGAAATCAACCATAACATTGTGACCGCTCGCCTAATATTGAGTAGGCCCCCAAAACAGCCCTGATCTCGGTTGAGGCATGGACTCTACTAGACCTCTGAAGGTGTGCTGTGGTATCTGGCACCAAGCTGTCAGTAGTAGATACATTCAGTCCTGTATGTTGTAAGGTGGGGCCCGCATGGATTGAACTTCTATTTCCAGCACAAACCACAGACGCTCGATTAGTTCGATATTTGGAGAATATGAATGTTACGTTCTTCAAACCATTCTTGAACCATTTGTACAGTGGGGTAGGACACATTATCCTGTTGAAAGAGGCCAAAGCCATCAGGGAATACAGTTTTAATGGAGGGGTGTACTTGGTCAACAACAATGTTTAAATAAGTGGTAACTGTCAAAGTAACATCCACATGAGGCCACATGTAACAAACTGTGGTGTATCCTGTGTGTCCTGACACCTTCCCATCAGAACCACCATTAATTTCTTCAGCAATCTGAGCTACAGTAGCTTGTCTACTGGAACAGACTACACGGGCCAGCCGTCACTTGCCACATGCATCAAGGAGCCTTGGCCACACATGACCCTGTCGCCAGACCACTTTTGGTTTGTCCTGACAAAATGCTGCCTAACATATCCCAACAACTTTCTGGTGTTCATAGATATGAGATGATCAATGTTATTCACTTGACCGGTCAGTGGTCATAATGTTATGGCCGATCAGTGTATAGACGTGTCATACTCTGGAGAGTTGAGGTTGAGCCCCAGTGTGGTCAGGTCACTTCCTAACGCCAGATGAACCATCCCAGGGTCTGTTTCAGCTGCTCGGATGAAGGCTAGCAGTCCGATCATTCCAAACTGATCAGTCACCATTCCAGAAGGAATGTTTGTCACCTTGCCTGTAAAAGAGTAAGGTTATAACCGGGATTGTTATTCTGTTTTAATAATGTGCATGCTTCACTTTATTATAGAAAAATATCTCTTTGTAAAACACTATATCCCTCCACTATAGCTGGGTGATGACCTCAAATCAACATTGTGATTAAATTTTAATTTACCTAAATTATGACTAAAGAACATTTATATTGTTTTGTTTGCTATTTTTTGGCCTTATAATTCACCAACAAGGTTTATTAAAGCCGGGATTGTCCCTGCCGTGTTGCTTCCACGTCGCAGATTGGACAGGCTGGAGTCATGTGACTCAAATTAGTCATGTAACTAATTTAAAAATACTCTATATTAAACGGAATTAAAAATAAATAATTGTCCTAGGCGTGATGAGTCTTGAGACTTGTATTGTTGGGAGTCTTGTAATTAAAGCTATTAAAGAATTAATGAATGTATAAGTATCTCCCTCCTGTAATGTTTTGAGTCATCAGTGACGAATCACTTCAAAAGTTAAAGCAAGGATTTTCTATTTTTATTGCTGCCAGGTGCATACTGGAGACAAGAAAATAATTGTTTCTTAAAAATGCTGTGATGCTTTTGAGATGTTTTAAGCTGGTGTGTTCAAAAACTCACTTTTGAAACAACTATTTTGTAAAAAAATATTTAAAGTATTTTTTACTTTCCATATCGGATTAAAAAAAAAAAAGCTCTGTTAAAAAGAAATGGTCTGAAAGAACATAGGCTACACAACAAAAAGAATTGTTTTTAAATAATTTTGTAGCACCCTGATTTAGTTTGATTACAATTCAAAGTATCTCTCTATTTCCAATTCTACTACATACATTGACTAACTTTTTAAACACTTTTTTCATCCAAGGAATTTGTTACAAGACAGTTACACCTTGCTTTTTCCACACTCACAAAGGCCAACATAATAATGATTGCTTATAAATATTCTCACTGCATATAATATCAGCTTGTTGATACCATTTAACAGTCACATTATTTAGTTATAGCTGCCATGAATACTACAAGTCTGTCAGAATGATGGCTGTGTCTTAAATCAACCCCTAAATATCTTCATAATGAGAGTAGCAAGTGACCTCAATACAAATGACTGGGGTTTAATTACTTTGCACAGCTCTGCCTACAGTTTAAAAACAGGTGATATTTATTCATGAGAACTTTTATAGTGAGTCTTTTGCATCACTGATGTTGATGAGGTCAAATCCCTGACCAAGATATAGGATTTGTTAGCTAGAACTGCAGTATATAACTGGTGTCATGTAAAACGGAAAGAAATACAGTGGAACCTTACTTGGCCTGCGAGTCTTTTGCAAGACGAACAAAATTTAAAAATAAATTTCAACTTAATAAACGAGCGCAGCCTTGACATACTAGTAGTGTAGTACGTATACGCTTTGTCTGCCGATGGTCACGTGATCACAACTGAGCCAATGGTTTTTCCCTCTTGCGCCCTGTGGGATTGTGGGTAAGCATCTCCCATGACTCGTATAGTCAACTTCCATGTACTGTAAGATTGTGACAACGTGTGTGCATTTTTAAAAATTTATTTTGTGTGCAAATGTAGTGACTGTTCTTCAGCAAATGTATTGCAACAATGGCCCCCATGAGAAAAAGGATAAAAAACTTTTGAGATGAATCTGTTTATGGACAATGCAACGTCACGTTTCCGCGAAAAGTAAAAAAGATTCCAGTAACGACAGAGATCAGTGATCCCATTTGTGTGTGTGCACGTGCTTTGATATAAAAGCACACTTCCGGAACGACTTATGCTCGCAATCCCAGGGTTAACTGTAACTTTAAGTAGTTTAATCTATATATATCTATATATAT
>JAQMYG010000012.1:19782930-19806329 GCA_030014215.1 Clariallabes teugelsi | reverse complement strand
TGTTTACTACATTGTAACATTTTTCTGACTGGTGCGGACTAAAGCAATCGAACTATAGGTGTGAAAGCACCCTTAGAATAATGAAACAGATATGTAACCCATATCTGAGATAAAAATACAGTAGATTGATTTTTTTTTATTATTGCTGTCTTTGTCTTGTTTTGTTGTAGACGCGGATAGCAGATTGGCGAGAAGGAGCTCTGAATGGAAATTATCTTCGCCGCAGGTTACAGGAAGCTGCTGAGCACATAAAACATTACGAACTTAACGCCACTCCCAAGGGCTGGTCCTGCCACTGGGACAGGTACGAGCTCCTTACCTTTCACATCTTTATCACTCCACACCCCTCCCTAAAAACTCTTAACTCCCACCCCACACTTGTGACTATTGACTACTTTACCTCTGCAATATGGCAAATGCCTGACTGGTTTGTAGTATTGGGAAATGTCGCCAATCAAGGAGAAAGATACAAAGTTGTGTTATAAGGGAGCATCAATAAAGAGCCAACTGACACGAGCCCCAAAGAGATGAGCCCAGTCACCCCCAAATCAGACAGAATGGTCCACTAGCTCTTAGGAAGGTGCTTGCACGTGCAAGAGCTTTGAACTTTACAGGACTGCCCCAAAATGATGAGAGCGTGAGTGACACAGAGTGACTACATGGGAGCACACAAGCATCAGTTAAAGCGAAGACGGTGCCTTGCTGTGGGAGCCTGAAGGTCAGACCAATCTAATTTGTTTACTGTTTTTTTTTCCATGCAACATTTGATGATTATAAAAATACTCTTTCCTTTACCCTCTTCTGAAGATGTCTTCTCAAAGGCATCTCGGTGGGTTTTTGTCTGTGTGAGTATTGCCATGACTACTGTTTAATAAATGTTTTAGGATTTGCTGTAATTGTGATGATTTTTGAGCATAAAGTGGGTTTTTCACCAGTGTTCCCCATCCAATCTGGCTCCTCGCATGGGCTTAATGCAAAGCCCAGCTCAACATTTTTTCATTAGGGAACTAGAGACCCCTTGCTCTACCCAAGTCTCCCTGGGTCTCATGTTAAGAAGCCAGCTGCTGAGACAGTATTGTGTGTTTGTTTTTTCCAACTCTAGAGATCACAGGCGATACTTCTATGTGAATGACCGGACCAGTGCCTCCCAGTGGGAATTTCCAGCAGTGAAGGAAGACGAGGAAGATACCGCACCACCCCAACCTTCTGCAGTTTGTCAGGAAAATGCAGATCAACTACCTGCTGAGGCTTCCAGTGGTATAGAAGGTAGGTCTCATTTCAACAATCAATTTTGAATAGGAAAAAACCTGTAACCAAAACACAAGGGGAGGATACAGCAGACTAGAAGGTAAAGATCGCATATAGCATTAACTAAAGCGTAATTACAACAAATCTTGAATTAAGAGTTGATTTGTACCTAGCCTCCTTACCATGTGTGTTCAGTTTTGTGAAATGCTCATCAGCCAGTGTTTGTGATTTGCTCAGAATTAATGCAGTAGATGCAATACTACTGAAACTGATATAGTTAGATGACCACTAATATTTGTAACTTCTGGTCCCTTCTCTGTAGAAACCCAGTCGTATTGGTCAGCTCCTCAACCTCCACTTCCACCAGACACACCACCTCCTCCTGCAGAAGAACCACCCCCACCACCACCACCTCCTGAATCTCCTCCACCACCCCCTCCTCCACCACTCAGCGATGATGGAGAGATCGAGGAGGTTGAAATGGAAGATGAGGATGCTGAGCCACCTGCTCCTGGAACAGAGGAATTTAGGGTATAATATTTTTTACTGATATAAATTATGTGCCTGCTGTATAGAAATTTGTTCCATGTTACATTTTTCCATTTACACTTCAATTTAAACATCTGCCTTCCCCAGGCGAGTGAAGCAGCAGCAACTCAAGGAGCTGTGGCTAAAGGCCAGAAAAGGAAAGCTCCAGGATCAGAACAGTTAAACAAAGCCATCACTATTGGCAGCAGTCCCATACTCTACACCCAGCATACTGCCACAGCAGGTGACTGAAGAGACCAGCATTTAAATACATAATTCATCTAAATTTTCTTGAATACTGAATATTAATTATTATGGTTGATGAATTAAACTAACAAATAACCGTCACAGTAATTCTCTATTTTGCTCCGTAATCTCTCAGCCCCTATAATCGCTGCAACTACTTATTGGGGTATGACTGCAGTAGCTACACCTGCTCTGCCATCTGAGTCTTTTGTTCCACCAATGCCAGCTGCACCCTCACAACCTCCACTTCCACCACCTCAGCCTCCAGTTGAACCAGTGATCACAAAGATGGCTACAGACAAAACTAAAAAGCTAAAGAAGGACAAGGTAGGTTGATACAATCTGTCTCTCACACTTTGGATTTGTACCTACTCTTGATCTGTGGGCTTGAAAGCGTTCCTTTAATTTCATGGAATACCCTGATAAGAGACTTGTTTTTCAGACGAAAAAGAGCAAGACTAAGATGCCATCTTTAGTGAAAAAATGGCAAAGCATCCAAAAGGAATTGGATGAAGAAGAGAAGTCAAGTTCTAGTGATGAAGACAGAGACCAACTAAACAATAGGCGCATTGAAGAGTGGAAGCAGCAACAGGTTTCCTCGTAAGTGCAGTGGAAAGCAGCGAGCTTTGATCCTTCATTTTATTGATCTGTATTTGGGGTATATACTGCTTAATTTCCAGTCATTTTGTTGTTGGACTAAAATGGTTTGACTTCTCTCAAATTTGCAGAGGAAAGGCAACGAAGAACGCCAACTTTGAAGCTTTGCCTGATGACTGGAGAGAAAGATTGCTAAAGAAGAGGAAAATGATGCAGAGTTCATAACATTGGTCCTTCTGTCTTGGACTAGATTTTTTTTCTTAACTTTTTTGTACATGATGGACTAGATTGAACTGAATGTTTTTATATTATCACCTCTATTTAAGTGGTGAGGAGGTATTCTGAAGAAAGGCATCAAAGTGTCTGTTATTGTTTTTGTAAAAATAAATCTGTGTACAAAGTATTTGTTATATTTTTGTTTTTATGTTATATCCCTTGCAGTCATCAACATTGATCAATAGTAATTGCAGAGCAACCTGCCTTCTTTTAATTTTAGCATGTGTTGTTTTTGAGACTAGTACTTTGTATAGATTATGGCAAGTTTTGTGATGTTTTTAGGATGTAATGTGCCATGATCATGTGTCTTTGATCCAAAGACTGTTTACTGTAGGAATTCAAGCTAATTTAATGTCCATGTATTACTGATACCTTGAAGCTTATGTTCCTAGCTTTAGCCATAAAAAGTAATGGAATAATACACAATTTTGCATGGTGGAGAACACTGTTTTTCCCCCAAGGTTTTTGAGGTGATCTGTTATTTAGGGTATTAATGAGGGACCTGTATATAAATACTCACTCTTGGGGTCAGATTTCTTATATACATCAGTGAAAGAATTGTCTGTGCAGGTTATAGGCTTTGCAATAATACTTTATAAACAAACTAACAATGAGAAATTTCAGCCAATTACAGCCATGCTAGTTTCTTCCACAGTGTTCTGTATAGCAGTGTCCCTTACTAGAATTCGGGTGAGGTGGTCACTGAAGTTTTCTATGTTGTAAATAATAAATTTATACCACCTAATTAAGAGGATGCTGCTTTTTAATTTGGATAATGCAGTGCTTAAAGGTTTGTTGTGTCCAGTTGCTGGATAAAAGACAATTCCATATGAGTGATAAATAAATGGTTTTAAATTGTTTAATGTATTTGAAATTGCACACAGCAACACATCATACACAGATCAGCTATAAAAGTATGACCACCTGCTTAATATTGAGTAGGTCCACCCACTTTTGCTGCCAAAGCAGTAATAACCTGTGTTTTTTGACACCTTACTAAGCATGAACCTTTTCAGCAATTATAGCTATAGCAGCTCTTATGTCGGTCTAGGGTTCACTTCCCATATGCATCTGCGAACCTTGGCTGCCCATGACCCTGCTGCTGGTTCACAGGTTTTCCTTCGTTGGACCACGTGGTCCTGACCACTGCAAACTGGAAACTTTCCGCAAGAGCTTCCGTTTTGGAGTTGCTCTGACCCAGTAGTCTAGCCGCCATAATTTGGCCTTTACTATAGTAGCTATAGGTAAAATATGTCATACGAGTGGCACCTGGAAGAGTGGGTCTGTGTATATTAGGTAGGAAGTGAAGGTTTTGTCCCTGAAGTCGATGTGTTGGAAAAAGAATTGCCAAATGAAAGAATTTGAGTGACTAACAAGGGCCAAATTGTGATGGCAAGACAACTTGGTCAGAGTAACTACGAAACAAGTGGGATGTGCCTGGATTGCAGTGGTGAGAACTGACCAAAAGTGGTGCATGGAATTAAAATCGGTGAACAGAAAAAGTGTAATGGGCAGCCAAATTAGTGATGCATGTGGGGAGTAAAGGCAGGTCCATATCCAATATAGAAGTTACTGTAGCTGTAAGGCCAATGCTAGTCTCCATTGAAAGGTGTCAGAAGACAGTGCATTGCTGTTTTGGTGGCACATGGGGAACCTACTGTACTCAATATTATGCAGATTATAATGTTATGGTTGTTCGGTGCATGTTGTGATACCATTCAAATAATTTGCCTTTCTTTCTTTCTTTCTTTCTTAATACACTGCATGGATTACTGCACAATTATATTTGGGATATACTTGGAATTTATTATTATTATTATTTAAATAACATTTACAGGGTTTAGGTGATGCCCTTTTCCAGAAGATCTAAATAGGTTATTGTCATTAATTAATATTGTTTTTTTATATATACAGTATATACACCACTGTGTATAAAAAATAGTAATTAGCTTTGGATAAGGGCATCTGCATGCTGTATGTGTTTACAGCATGCAGATGCCCTTATCCAAAGCTAATTACTATTTTATTTCTCATTATACATCTAAACATTAAAATGTTAAGGGTCTTGCTCAAGGGCCCAAGAAAGGCAACAGGGTAGTGCTGGGACTGAACCTGGGACCTGCTGTTCAGTAGTCCAACACTTTGTTGAACAGTATAACAAGTGTTCAGTGGGATTCTTTTAAATATAAATAGTAAATGCGTCTTTTTAATAAATTGTACCCTATCACTGCTGATACATATTTACCTGGTTACTAACATCACTGTTACCATTGTTAAAAGCGCCATACAAATAAAATTGAGTTGAATAATGATTTTATGTTGACATTTCCTGCCACATTTCGGCATTTCTTTTTGAACATTACTATTGCCTCTGTTTACGCTTCCTGTGCGGAAAGTGCGCATAGTGTCCATGGTAACGACGCTCGGCCTGACGTCAATTGCCTAGCAACTGCGAGGTTTGTAGAAACAACAAATGATTGTAATTAGCCATATAACTAGCCCCTCTGTGGCTATGCAAAAAGCCAAACCAATGCTAGTCAGTGTCAGTAATAGTAGTTTAGTTAGGTGCTTTGAAGCGGTGTACAGTATATGAACATCTTCAGAACACCATGAGCAGTTTTTAACCTCTTACTGAAAAATTACCTCATATTTTAACTTATCTTTGTTACGTAAGTAACTTATCTAACTATCGCCCGCTAAGCTAATGAGCTAGGGAGAATTAACTTGTTCACACGGTTGGGAATCGGGAGATGATATGCAGGTGAGTAACGTAACTAACATCTGGTAACTTTAGCACATTTTTGTCGCATACACCGTCTTATGGAATATATATATATATATATATATATATATATATATTTAAAAAACCTTTTAAAGGATTTTGCTTTTACTAGAATGTATAAATTTCCACTTCTATTTGAAGAGGTTCACTGATCACAAAACTGTACGTATATTTCTCTCTCTCTCTGTCTCTCTCTCTCTTTATACTGTATATATATTGACACAGTCCTGGCCAAAATTGTTGGCATCCCTGAAATTGTTCCAGAAAAATTTTCAGATCAATGAGTCTAGATCTAAATCCCATTGAACACCTGTGGAGAGGTCTTAAAATTGCTGTTGGGAAAAGGCGCCCTTCCAGCATAAGAGACCTGAAGCAGTTTACAAAGGAAGAGTGGTCCAAAATTCTGGGTGTGAGGTGTAAGAAGCTTATTGATGGTTATAGGAAGCGACTGATTTCAGTTATTTTTTCCAAAGGGTGCCAATAATTTTGTCCAGCCCATTTTTGGAGTTCCTTCCTTTTTTTTTGTTCCAATGCACACAAAGGGAATAAACATGTGTATAGCAAAACATGTGTTAATGCAATAAATACTTTTCTGTGAGAAATTCTTGATTTTCTGGCAAAATTTCAGGGGTGCCAACAATTTTGGCCATGACTGCATAATATTCAAAGTTAAGCATATGATTCAAAACCAAATGAAGCAAATGACTGAAAGAATTAAAGAGTATGAATTAAAAGAATTAAAGAGAGAATCTGAAACTTGTGGGTTTACACAAAAGGGTTTACAAAAGGATAATAAAGTGTGTGTAAGTGTGTGTGTGTGTGTGAGAGAGAGAGAGAGACTTTAAATCTTTTTTCCTATTTCATTAAGTCCCCAGATGATCCCTATGAGAGATTCATTCTGCAGCATTTAAAGCATTACGGACTTTTTACAGGTAGGTCGGTGCTAAAATGCATCAATCATCTTTGCTTGTATAACACAAATAAAATTTAAAACAAAGCATATCTAATGTCAAGTAAAATTTTATCATGTCCATTGATGAGCAGCAAAGTTAGTAGTACGGTGGCTCAGTAGTTGGTACTGTCACCGTGCACCTCCAGGGTCTGGGATCGATTCTCGACCACGGTCTGTTTGCATGGAGTTTGCATGTTCTTCCATGCTTAGTGGGTTTCCTCCAGGTTTCTTCTCACAGTCCAAAGATGAGATGTTGAATTCTAATGTATAGATCCTTAACAAATTGTTGTTTATCAATAACATGGAATTGAATGAATGTTTGAGAATGTATTTTGTTTTCTAGGCCAGAGTTCAAAGTTTCTTCAGAGAAATGTTTCATCAGGCAGACTATGGGACAGCAGCCATGAGTCTGTGGCTGCGGATGTCCTCCATTCATCTCCTGAGAGCACCGACATGGATGAGGAACAACTACAGACACATCAGGGACAATGTATGATTTTTAATAGCAGAAATGTAACCGCTGATATGTGATGAAATGATTTTTCTAGTCGAATGTTCTTATAGCCAGTGACCTTTTTCTTATTATAGAGATCTCCCCTTACACTTTCTGTCTGTGGTGTGAGTGGTTAGTTTAGTTTTTATATATGTAGTTTTATTTATTTTAGTTTTTTTTATTTATGTGTATTTATTTTTGTATCGAATATCTAGTCTCTTTAAACATGGAGAAATATCTACGGACCAGGCAGCTGCTAATTGATCTTGATGGTGGAAGGCCTATACCACGTCTGAGGGAACCACTGGACCTCTATTCTATCCCTTCCATTTCCTGTCCCTTCCAGGGTGTTCGCTGGCCAATTGAATGTGAAGTCGTCTGTGACAATATCCATCACATAGGTATCCATTCTTCATGCTTCTCATCCAGAAATAGTCACACCATTTCCCGGTTTCCCTTTTTCACAGAAATCTATTTCTTGTATGTGTATTGAAACAGAATGGGAACCTGCAGAACCAGAACCATTTTATAAACCGACAGGACATGAGCCGGCACCCACGTCATCAGGAGAGGACAAAGGAATCACTGTGTATTGTATAGACTCTGGTAACACTTAACATCCAGATAGAATTTGCCAGAAAAGAGTGTATCCTTTCAATGCTTTTCACTTCATCAACTACTTTAAAACTGCTACATAACAGCTTTCTTTTTGTGTTTTTGTTTGTCTTTTATTAAGCCACAAAAATGCCCTACTTTACTCGTTCCCATGTTGGTGGCAGCAGGAAGCATAAAAAGAATTTCACATCTAGTGCCGACAGCAAAGAGACTCCTACCCTGTCTTTTGAGTCCAGATTTGAAAGTGGCAATCTTCAAAAAGCAGTTAAAGTGTAAGTGGGTAATATTTTCTGTACGTATATTACTTTAACAAGGAAGTAACAGATATTAGCAAAATAACACAGCAAAGTTGCTTGTTATGTTTTCATTATACACTAAAGATATTTGGTTTTGAGTTCTAATGATGAATATGAGATGATGGATCAGAATGCAAGCATCAATTTCCTGATACCTTTGTTGGCAGACCACTACTTTTAGTTGAACAAAAGAATAGGTGAACAAATAGACTTTAATTAAATAAACGTTAACAGAACTTGTGCATTAATGCATATCTCTTACTTGCAGTACCTGCATCAGTTTGTTCTGCAACCCACTGACATAAAAAAAAAAAAAAGCAGTTCCAATGATCTATTTATTTATTTATTTATCTATCTATTTACTTTGGTGATGCTTTTTCTTACTGTAAAAGGTGTTGGTGTTGTGACTATCGCTGGGGTCACTGTAATTTTTTTTCACTACAATGTTTCTGACGTTGACTACTGTTGTTTTCCTTAGCTGACCTGTTCGTTTTCCTTAGCTGACCTGGTTGATTGCTGGTTGTTGGTACAACAGTGGTTTCTTTCTTTTCCATGACATTTGAAATTGTTGCAATGGCTATGCAAAATGCTTGTGCCTTGCCCTATTCTCAGCTTTAAACTGGCTTATTTTTGCACCCATTAAGAGCTCTCTTGTTTTAATGTCAGTGATAATGTTAAATGTTACATATTTAATGTTAGTTTTGAAAAATACAAGCTTCAAAACAAACCCTTAGCATTTTCTGCTACTTATAATCAGACAGGGCACACCTGGGAAACACCTGTCAGTCTCGTGTTCTAAAATTTTTTATCACTTCAGAAAGGGTAGGTTAAAAAAAGATCTATCTATTTGATCTAACACCTCATTAAGTTTTTAAAAAATCTCAAAATAAATTGTCTTCAGTGTATAGCAAAATTAATTGGCCTGGCCTTTCCAGTGCTTCTGGAGGGGAATGTATATTGTATATTAACAACAAATTTACTTAATGTAAATTGCACTGTAGTGTGGTTGTGTGTGTCTGTGTGTGTCTGTGTGTGTCTGTGTGTGTGTGTGTGTGGTGTGTGTGGTATTTTTGGACACAATAGTTTAGACGTACCTTCTAATTCAATAACTCATATGGCATTAGGTAATTAATTAACATCAACGACAACAGTCAGTTGTTTTTTAAGACACAAAGGTGAGCTCTTCTGGAATAGAATAAAAATCAGAAAGACCATTGAATTAGAATGTGTGTCCAAACCTTTGACTAGTAGTCATATATAAAACATTAAACAATGATATTTTCCCTTTTAGTGGTCATTATGACTATGAGCTCACTTTGCGCAATGACCTGTACACCACAAAACACACACAGTGGTTCTACTTTCGTGTGAAGAACATGAAGGCTGGTGTCATGTATCGTTTCACGATTATTAACCTGATGAAATCAAGCAGTCTGTATGCAGTAGGCATGCGTCCACTGGTGTACTCTGAGATTGGTGCCTGGCTGAAGGGAGAGGGTTGGTACCATGCAGGCAACAACATTCGGTAAGTATACATGGGTGTCAAATTAATTAGTCACATTTAGATCATTTAAAAAAGTTTGATACCCTGCATAACAATTATCCATTTTTTATAAAAGGTATTACCGGAATCAGAATGAAAAAGAGGGCAAACCACTCTACTCGCTCACTTGGACACTTGAGTTTCCTCATGAAGATGATACCTGCTACTTGGCTCAATCCTACCCATACACCTACTCAGACCTGCAACGTTATCTGCAAGCTGTGGTTTCAGACCCAGCTCGGGCAGTATACTGTAAAGTGCGAGTACTTTGTCGAAGCTTGGCAGGAAATTCTGTGTATATGCTGACTATTACTGCACCCAATGGCACCTGGCAAGAGCAAAGAAATAGGCGAGCAGTGGTAGTAACAGCACGGGTGCATCCGGGAGAAACGAATAGCTCATGGATGATGCAGGGATTCTTGGATTTTTTGTTGAGTAAATCACCTGATGCAAGTCTACTGAGAGAAACCTTTGTGTTTAAGGTAAAGGAATATGGGTTTGGTCAAAAATTATAATTTTTTTCATTCTTTTACATGCCAGCTCGAAGTTAAACTTATTTTGGGCAATATAGATCTCGCAAACTCCCTTATCACTTATGCTTCCAGTCTTGACTTTGGAGCATAACTGTATACACACAGTCCCTCCCTAACCTATAGAATGTTTATATATTAAGTTTGTGGTCCTTGTCATTTTTAGTAGCTCATACTTTTATTATTTATTTGTAGGTCTATTTTTATATTTATTCAGTATTTCACCTTGTTCATAATTCATAAATCAATTCACATGATATAATAAGGATATATTTATGAGTACAGTTATACAAAAATGATCATCTGCAGGTAGTGCCAATGCTGAATCCTGATGGCGTGGTTGTTGGGAACTACCGATGCTCTTTGGCAGGGTGTGACTTGAACCGCAACTATCGAACTCTACTTAAGGAGTCATTCCCCTGTGTGTGGTACACTCGTAACATGGTGAAACGGTGAGTAACATAACTCATACACTTACAATGACACTTATTTTATTAAAGGTGAGTAGAAGTATGTGCAGATTTAACCAGGCATGTATAACATATTTAAAAAGGCAGTGTACAAAAGAAAAACAAACTGTCAGTTTTTGTATTCTGTTCTTAGCTAACTGAAGTAGAACCTGACTGGGTCCTTTGCTGTTGTAACTCATCTGCCTCAAGATGTGTTATGTTGTGCATTTTGAAATGCATTTTCTGCTCACCACAGATGTCCAGACTCAGTTTGACCATCTCAATTGACCTCTCTCAACACGAGCAGCTCTCTGGACTTTTTTCCTTTATTGCACCATACTGGGTAAACTCTTGAGAGTGTTGTATTTGACAATCCCAGGAGATCTGAAAATACTCTAACCGGCCAGCCTGGCACCAACAATCATGTCATTGTTAAAAAAAAAAAAGAAAAAAAGAAATCGTACTTGCCATATGATTGGCTGTTTAGATAACTGCATGAATGTGTAGGTGTTCCTAATAAAGTGCTCAGTGAGTGTGCTTTATATAAAAACATACAGGTGGCTCAATAGCGAGCTAATAATCTGAACACGTTTTGCTCTTCAAGATCCAAGAAAGATTTAAGGAAAGCAATAGTCATCCATGATCTGAGGAAAGAATTAAATAAAAGATGGTATAATCAATTTCTTTAAATATGAGTTGGGATAAATTTGTCAAAGGCTATGGCTAAAAAGGCAGCATAAGGCCCAAATAAGGTTTAAAAAAAAAAAAAAAACACACAACTAACAAACAAAATTGTACATCTTTCCAGCCTCACCAGCAGGTCATGTATAATCAAATCTGTATATTGCAAAGTTTTTTATTTTTATTAATTTTAGGAATTGTTTTGCAGTTTGATGGATGTATCAATGGCCAATGATTCAACATATTTTCATTCATATTAAATAAGATATGTAAAGTACATGGGTTTAACTCCTTAGGTTGCTTTCTGAGAGAGAAGTAGTGTTATACTGTGACTTTCATGGCCACAACAGAAAAAACAATGTATTCATGTACGGTTGCACCGACCGAAAGGATACTTCACTACATCTTCAGGAGCGTGTCTTCCCTCTGATGATGAGCAAAAATGCCAAAGACATGGTAAGTATATGCTGAGGCTGTTGCAACTAGTTGATGCCTTAAAAGTGGATCTTGAATTATTATTATTATTGTTATTATTATTATTATTATAGAACACATTTGTTTTTTTTCTAGTTTGCTTTCAGTAGTTGCAAGTTTAAGATTCAGAAGTGCAAAGAAGGCACTGGTCGCATTGTAATGTGGAGGCTCGGCATAAGAAACAGCTATACCATGGAGTCAACCTTCGGGGGATCCACTTTAGGTAAAGGCCTTTAGTTACAGTATATATACAGTGCATCTTGAAAATAATTAATATGAGGAAAAAGTTCATCTTCTTTCATAATTGAATTTAAAAAGTGAAACTTATATTCTAGATTCATTACATGTAAAGTAAAATGTTTTGAACCTTGTTTTGTTTTGATTTCAATCACTATGGCTTAAAGGTAAAAATCAAAATTCAAAAATCCAGTATCTCAAAGTCTTAGAATATTTCACTTCCGAGTTTTGAAAATACTAATTATACATTAAAAACAAGCAGCACTGTGGCATAGTGGTTAGCACTGTGGCCTTGCACCTCTAGGATCTATTCCTACTTCGGATCTGTGTGCATGGAGTTTGCATGTCTCCTGTGCTTTGTGGGTTTCCTCCGGGTACTCTGGTTTCCTCCCACAGTGCAAAAACACACAAATTAGGCTAACTGGTGTTGCCTGTGTGCCCTGCAATAGATTGGCACCCTGTCCAGGGTGTACCCTGCCTTGTGCCTGAATTGTCCTGGGATAGGCTCCAGGCTTCCTGCAATGTCTTGTTCAGTAAATGCATGGAAAAGACGAATGACTTGGCAGTTGTTCAGATAATGATCAACCTCCCTTTCACAACTTTTTCATGATATTAAATTTTTCGAGACATACATATACCAAATAATTAACAATTGAATCAACTGTATGAGCCAAAGAATAACCTTTGGTGATTCAGTCAAACTGTGGTGGGCACTGGCCCATCAGGACTTCAGTTGAAGATTCCTGATACTGTATAAACTATATAGTAAGTTAGACAAGAGTGCATTGTTATAAACACATCATGTAGTGGTATTGTTATGCATGACTGTTAAGGATGTCTCAGAAATGTTTTTACCAAGTCGATTTTTATTTTTAAAGGGAGTAGAAGAGGAACTCACTTCTCTGTCGGGGACCTAAAGTCTATGGGCTACCACTTCTGTGATACCCTCCTCGACTTCTGTGACCCAGACCAAACCAAGGTTTTTTATTTTTCTAGTATCTTGTATTCTGCTTATACGACTGAACAAAGATGCTAAAAATCTGGTTTAAAACTGTTTTGTTCAGACTGAACATTGTCTGAAAGAACTGGGTGGGTTGCTGAAGCAGGACATCACACAGAAATTGGGCAGGGATGTGGACACCCTGGAGGGCATCTCTGATGTAGACATTGAGTCCAGGTAAGGAGATTTAATTATGTAAATCATTTGACTCGATCATCACATTGAAATGTATTCACACTAAATAAGATTATAAGCAATGTGAATAGATGACACTACTTAAAATTATATATTGTGTATATACAGTATGTATATGTTATATATAATTTTACGTAGTGTTATCTATTCACATTGCTTATAATCTTACTTAGTGTGAATACATTTCAAAATGTTTCATATATATATATGGAATTAATATGTGGTCTAGTAGCCAAACCTCATGTTTACTGTAGCCTTTTCCAGATACTAAGTATTAATATAATACATGATACTAACCATGCACACTGATTTATTACAGTACAAGTGGATCAAACAGCACAGACTCAGATAGTCTGCCTGTCCATCTTTTAAACTGCACAGACCAGGTACACCGTTCAACTGGTCAATTGTATATAGTGTCATCAGCTTCTACACTTATGTTTATTTATTTATATATTTTTGCTGATATCCTGCTTTTTTCCTTGACTTTGCCAAGGAATTAAAAGCCAAGAAGAAGCATTTACGGAGCAGAAAAGAAAGAAATAGATTACGAAAGCAGGGATCACAGAGTGCAAAATCCAAAACCCTTCAGAAAGACAACAAGAATACAGTAAGCTTTGCATAGAAATAATCAGAAATAAAGTGTCACTGGGTTTTGTGTGTCCTGTAAGAGTTTTCTTCTTGACTTGGCAGGATACAATACCATCAAGTAAAAATCCAGTGCCTGAATCAATTCACGAAAAAACAGTTCCTCCTGTGCCTCCAGTGAAAGAGGGGAAGGACAAGAAACCAAATGTGATTAAGTCATATCTCAACTATGGATAAATTATATGCAGGAAACATTGATTATAATATGTTAAATCAATTAGATGAAACATGTTTGTATATCCAGGCACAGTCTGGGAGGGAGAATCAGTCTGGGAGAACCTGGATCCCACATCCAATTCCACGTGTTAGTCTTGCTGGCCATGGAAATCTTTGGGAGAAGAAGAAAGACAAGGTATGGCCTCTGATGTATTAAAGAGCAATATCAATTTTATGTAATAAATAGCATAACATAATAGTAATGTTATAACAGTTAGGATTACAACATCATCTTGAACATTGGAACAAATTATGATAAAGCAAAAACTAAAATCACGACTTGTACATGTAATGTTTGTTTCAATTTCCTTAATGCAACATATTGAACTATGACTTAGCATTAAGTGTCATGTAACATCTTGTGAAGTGCAGTACCAAATAACAAATATAAATAGTTTCATAAATGGAGCTGTGATTTAAATCTAATCTTTTTTCAATGCAAAATGCCTGCAACCCAGAGCGATCACTTAAACAATGAACATGGATCTTTATTTCTGTTTTTTTCACCATTGGACTTAAATTGTGTTTCAAAAATACTGTTCGTATTGAAACTTCAGATTACTACACAAAAAAATCTAACTAGATTAATGTTAAATAAATTAGTGTTAGCCCAACTTCTTACAATGAAATTTGTTGAGACAACAGGTAACATTGTGTGCTTGAACACTGTGAAGAAATACTGAATGAACCAATAGATTCAAGTTCAGCCAACAATTTACCTTCACTAAGATGTGATTGATTTTATAAGACATAAACCCAGCAAGAAGCAAGCAAGAAATGTTTTGGTAAGTCAATATTACCTCAGAATTTCTCAAATTACAACAGAATTTCTCAGTATTTTATAAACACTGTATATTCCAAAGTATAACGTTTTAAATTAACGTTAGAGAATTAGACAAGTACCATCCGAGACTTTCTTAGCTTAAACATTGTGATTTATCGTATTACAAATTCCCCGCTACTTTAATTTGCCATTTGCACTTTGCCTAGCAATGCAAACCCAACCCTTACCCTTGATGCTATCAAACTGCACTAGCGAAGTGAAGATGACCATTTTGGGATACCTTATTATGGGTAAGTGATGTTTCTTTCCTTATAAAATATGTTTCAGTTAGCTTAGAGGTTATTTTAAACAAGCGTTATATGGGTTAGAATGGTGTATTATCATTGTTATACTGTAAAGCAACATAAGATTACTGAGGCCAGCCTAGCTAATGCTAGGCTTAATGTTACTGTACTGAAGCCCCAGTCTGTGCTTCTGATGAATTATCAATAACATTACTTTTTAGTCAGTGTTTAATCATTTGCTCAAATTTTCTTTTTTGCATCTTTGTCGTCCTTAAATGATTGAGAAATTTTAATATAACACAAAGATAACCTGAGTAAATACAAAATGCAGTTTTTAAATGATTATTTCATTTATTAAGGGACCAAAAGCTGTCCAAACCTGCAAATAATTACTTTGATGATTGATGAATAATTTAAGTGTGACAAATATGCAAACATCACGAAGTAAAATCAAGAAAGGGAACTGATACTTTCTTATGGCACTGTAACATTTTAAATCTTATAATTGTCTGGATAAAAAAAAAAACTTGTCCTTCAAACAAAAACAATGCTTTAATGAGTTTTCCACTTAGCTTAGTGCAACTTTTGTAATTGTCTTGGTCATTTTTGAAAATCAGTGGCAGCGCCAACATCAGTTGGCTACGTCTTTAGATAACTTGACATTTTACATCTACAAACGTTATTTCAGTTAACTTATTTGTATGAAACCACACTGACTGACATCAAGTTCAATGGTTAACATTAGCAGGCAGTTTATTAACATTATCCTGTTAACAACATTGACAATGACCATTTGTGCTTGGGGCTAGAATTAAGTGAATTTCAATGTTGTCTGTGAAAGTCTATGAATTATTCTGGCATACTTTGGTTCTGCTCATAGTTGATGGTCATAGACTAGTTAAGGAATGGCAATTCACTTACGTCATACATATTTATCTGCATGTGCTACCAAATTATAAGCATTCCAACTGTGTGACAATTTCCTTTAGACCCTCACATTCAGACATCTCTGCTCCTTATATATAATATTAGTACCTTTATTAATAAATGATGAAATGATTAAATAAAAAATGCCAAGATCTTTGATGGAATATGTAACAATATGTAGCTTTAACCCATCAATAAGATTCCAAAAACAGCTTTTTACACAATGTATCCTTATTGATATATTAAATTTTTAATCATAAATAAAAATTGTGTGTGGTTTATTCATTTTTGTTTTTACCAGACTTCTCTTGTTTTCTTTAATCAGAGGTCTGCTGTGGAGGATTAGGACAGAGGAATGACATTTGACCTTTTGGAGCTACTAGAGGAACAAGCTGTTGAAGCTGCTGTGGTGTTGGAGGGTACTGTAGTTTTTGTAGTTCCTAGGTGACTATGCAACAGCGTTTGGAATGATGTTTGGTCTGGCCTATACTCGGAACAATTCTGAATTCCCAAAGGACTGGATGTACACGTTTGAAGCCATCCAAACAAGTGTTATCGGACTTGGAGAGACATGTTCCCCTTAGATTCATATGTTGAGAAACAAATTCTTGTTTTTTGTGTCTGACACATTAGAAAAAAAAGTTAAAAACAGTTAATCTTTACTAGTTTCAATAGGAAAGGATCAGTAAGAACGATGAGCATTTGGTGTTCTTCAGATATTTTGCTAACCTTTAAGCCAAATAGAACATACACTGGCAGTGGATAATTACTGCAATAATTAATATGTTTCAGCTGTTAATAAGTTATTTAACCCTAACAAATGGAGTAAGTAGCTTCTCATTTCGTAAACAGCCAGAAAACATGTGGCCATTGCAAAGAAGTTACTCTTTTTCAGAAGGGCCAAGTTATTGTTGTGGATAAGAAAAGTAAACAACTAAAGAAATTTGCTGGAATTCATAAAACTGGATTATAAGAACTATAAAACACATTATTAAAACCTGGAAGAATATTGGTGAACCATCATCTTCGAAGAAGAAATATGCTCTGAAAAACATCCTAAATGAAAGGGATGGGAGTTTACGTGAACAGAAAAAACAATAGTAGCTTTATAGTAGAGCTATGTTTAATAGTGAAAATAAGAGAATTTCCACATGCACAATGCAAAGAAAACTTAAGGGATTGGGACTAAACCGCTGTGTAGCCTTAAGAAAAGCAAATAAAATATATTTTTGTATGACTTTTTCTTTTTTTTTTTTTACCCGAGCAGTGTATATTCTCTTGTTTTATGCAAATCACTGTTTTAACTTTGACTAGTTTTGGAAGAATAAAGTTTTTTAAAGTAATGTTTGTGGGTTTCAATTGTTGGGGTATTGTTAGGCCAACTTGTTTTTATAGAAAAACAATCACTTGAACCAACATCAATGGGATGAGTCAACTTGACCCTAGAGATGATTAATTAAATGAATTGCAATGGAAAGAGCCAATTTACTTTCTTGAATAGTCAAAAGGTTAAGTCAACCGTAGAGAAATTTAACCACACAACAACAATGTCTTGAGCTTACTGAAATATTAGATTTAGAGAGTCAACTTAAGAATTTGAACTGGGTACACATGTCAACTAAAAAGCATTGTGAAATATTTTGTTTGGTCAGCAATTTATCTAAAAGTTGAGTTAAAAATTTTTTAAAGCTGTGCAAGTTACTAAACTTTGAGGCACCTTAATATTTTTTATTCTTACTGTAAATAAAATATTAATACTGTAAATGAGAGAGAAGTCATTGGAGTGGTTTCCTACATCAAGTTTAAAATAACTTATAATGAGTAATGGTCTGTTGTCCCTCTGTGTTTCCAATGTAAACCTGCTGTGGTATTTAATTGCTGTAGATAAAACTTTTCATCTTTCTACTGTGCTAATTATTCTTCCTCTGTACCATCTCAAGCATGATGTAGGTTACTTTCCAGCCTTATTAGATGAGACTACAGGGTCAATAAATCACTCCCGGATGCAAACACAGCACCAGCCACTGATTGTCACCAAAGTTCGCCATAGATTATCATGCCTGCCAATTCAGCAGTTTCCCATGCTTTTCAACAAGGATGTCAAAGCATACTCAGGAATGAGAGGTGTGTCCATTCTTAAAAGTTTCACCTCCTTTAACATTCTGCAGTTACCTCATTATTTTATACACTAACGCAAGATTTAATATTATTAATAGGAAGGACCTCAGTTTCAAAACTCTCGCTGCATAGGTGAGCAGTTTTATTTAAGTTTCTTTATAGTATGTTTATACTTTCCATTATAACATCTAAATGTTGTTTTACATTCTGTAATCATTGATTTAATGCCTTTGGAACTGTCATAGTTTTTTAATATATATATATATTTTTAAAGGAATTTTTCTTGTAATATAATTTTAAAAATAAACTCTCATATTCTATATTCATTACATGTAAAGTGAAATATTTCAGGCCTTTTTTTTCTGATGATAACATCTTACAGCTCATGACAATAAAAATATAGTATCTCGTAATATTACAATACTTCGTAAGATCAATAAAATGGATTTGAAAAATCCCATTAATTTATTTACTCAGTACTTGGTTGGGCTCCTTCAGCACGAATTATTGCATCAATGCAGCATGGCTGGGATATTATTGATGACCAAGTTGCTTTGTTAGCATCCCTCCATTTATCTGTATTGTTGGATCGTTTCTCATCCTCCTCTTCACAATAGCCCATAGATTCTCTATTGGGTTCAGGTCAGACAAGTATTATCACAGTCAGCAAACCAGTTAGTGGTAGTTTTGGCACTGTGGACAGCTGTGGACATCTCCATAAATCTTGTCAGCAGATGTAGGTGCCAAGTGCTCTAAAATCCTTCGTTAGATGGCTACCAGCAAATAACATGGCACACAAAATAATCACAGACTGTGGAAACTTCACACTGCACTTGCAGCGACTTGGATTCTGTCCCTCTCTACTCTTCCTCCAGACTTTGGGACCTTGATTTCCAAATGAAATTCAATAATTACTCTCATCTGAAGAGAAGAGAGAGAGTGAGCTCTCTTTCCACTGAGCAAAGGTCCAGTCATTTTTCTCCTCAGCCCAAGTAAGATTGTAAAAAAGAAACTAAAAAGCTTCTGATGTTTTCTCTGGTTTAGCAGTGGCTTGATACTAGAAACACAACAGGTGGAGACCATTTCCTGAAGACATCTGTGCGTGGTGGCTCTTGATGGACGGACGCTAGTCTCCTAAATTCATGATTCTGCTTTGCTTGAGGCTTCTTAAAGCTTCGTCTTCTTAAGGCTGAGGTTTTATCCTGGTTGCTTGTACACCTTTTTCTACCACATCTTTTCCTCACAGTCAATTTTATATAAATATTCTTTGATACAGCTTTCTTTGAACAGTCAGCCCTTTCAACAATGATCTGCTGTGGCTTATGCTGTTTGTGGAGGGTGTTAATAATTGTCTTCTGTATGAATACTATAGTAGAATACTGTATGAATAGTCATATATTCCAACTTAAAATTATATATTTTAATATTTTGAGATACTGGATTTTTCATTTTCATGAGCTGTAAGCCATAATCATTGAAATTAAAACAAAAAGGATTTTATTATTATTATTATTATTTTACTTCATATGAGTTTAATTTTTGGAATTAAAGAAGAAAAGTAAATCAACTTTTCCACAATACAGTATTCTAATTTTACGAGAGGCACTGTATTTCGATCCGTTGCAGGGTTGTTCCAGAGTGCATTTCTGTCAAAAGCCTTGAGCTCACCCGCTCTGTCTACTCAGCCCACACTGCCTACCAGGAAAATATCAGGCAAAAAAGAACACTACAATCAAACAGAGTTTCACTGGAATACTACATGCCTGAAAAACCAAACACTACAGGCACCTTGAGGAGCAATCGTAAAACATATGCAATACGTGAGTCTGATTCATATGAATATAGGATTTGCTGAGGCCCTTGAACTTAAATCCATTTTCTACGTAGACTGTCACTTACTTAGGTGACATGATGGTGGAGCTCCAGGTTCATGGGTTCATAAGTTATCCTGAGATTGAGTTGCCTTCTGCGTAGCATATCACTCCTTGTGTTTCTTTTTTTTTTTTTTTGATGCGGTGGGGTTGGGGGGGTGGGTTGTGGGGGGGACAAGACCTTGTCTTGTCCCTAAGGTTGCTGGGATTCTCCATGATGCTGCTCAGGATAATGGGATTACTAAAGATAAATAAATGATGCTTTGATTGCTGTACACTGAGATATGATAACTTGAAGTGTTTTTATTCCTAATTGTAAAATCTAATTATTTCAAGTAAAACAATCACAAGATCAATACCAACTGAGCCCTCATAGCCAGTTTAGAATCCAATTTAGATCTGATTTGTGATTACTAAGTATTCCATTTCTGACTGTAAAACAACGATTGTAGGCTAGAGGCTAGAGTTATTGATGTAATTTATTGTTTGGTGGGAAGAAATCCATAAATGTTTAACAAATACATAATCTGCTCTTAAATAAAATAAAATATTATTGTTATATTTTATATTTTAACTGAGCAATTGACCAAGAGATATTTACCTGCAGCAGGATTGGCAGTACTGGAGACTGAGCAGTCCAGTGAAGCAGAGCAACTTAATAAACAAGAAACAGGGGACTACTCTTTTTTCCCTGATCTAGAAAACATTGACCGACCTGGCAAAAGGTTTTTCAGTCTTTTATTCACACCATGCCTCATATCTTACTTTGCATTTTTATTTTGTTAACTGTCATTACTGTGAGCTATATTAACCTAATTCCACAACAGTCTGAGGTTCTCAAATCGACTCGGAGCTCTGAGGCTAGAGATGTTACCTGGTGGGCAAGAAGATGCAGCTTCATCAGGCAGCTGGAGCAGTGAAGGTGGGTATACATTGCCTTATATATCTAAGGTTTCACTTGTTTAACATGATGAAAAATGATTATATTCTGCCTATAGTGTTTATACACTATATGGCAAAATGTTTGTGGACATCTGACCATCACTCCCACATGTGAGTAGAAGAACTCCAACAAAAACCTGATCTCAGCCCCACTGAACACCTTTAAGATAAATTGGTACATTGACTGCAAAAAAGGCCGTCTAAGAAGGCAAAAGGGGGCAGTGTCGAATGGGATGTTCCGAAAGCACAGATTGGTGTGATGGCAAGGTTTACAAACTATTTACCATATACTATTTTTTTTGTGTATTACATACATTTTTAGTGTATTACATCCTATGGAACTAGTAGATTCTTTCCATTGCTCATTTCCTTGCTGAGGTGTCACAGCAAGAAGTGAGGTGGACCCCATACTCAGGTGTTCAGACCTTTAGAAAGAGAGCAGCAAGCATTGCATCTCAGCTTATAAGAAAATAAAAGATAATTATGCCTAATAAGTAAAGCTCAGGGAAGCTTAGGAAAGCTGCCTTGCATATAGAGTGGGGCCCATTTAGTCTCAGTTTCTGCCATTGTGAATTTTATGACAGAGCACACCTTACTGGTGGGTATTGATGGCCTCATCATGTATCGTATTTCACTGAAAAATTGCATACAAGTTGTGTCCCTCTGTTGCATGCTAGGTGCAATAATATGGGTGGACTTTAGTGGGCTTACTACAGGCTTTTAATGCTTTGAGCATAAACCTGAGTTTAACCCCATAACTTGACCATAAAAACAAATTTGTTTCTAAGGCAGATGATGCTCTGGCTAATGTAGGTTCTATTTCGAAAAAACATGGTGGCAGATTTGGGCCATATTTAGAATGCCCAAAGATGAAGATAGAAGAATACAAATATACAGAATTGCTACTGGTTGCACTCCAAGCCTGACAGAAAACCTCACTCCTGGAGAACAACTAACTTGGTGGTGAAGTGTAAGTAAGTAGATTGGAAGGTTAGATTTGAACTATGATTCTATGACCATCATACAAAAATACTGATTACAGAATAGTAGTGTAATGGACTACAGTTGATCCATGATCCATACGGAGATAAAAACCAGGCCAAACAACATATTCTTAATCTCAGACTGTAGCCCAATTAGAAATGCATGTCCTTTGTTTTGCTAACATTAGCACAATTCTTCATTACAAAGAATACAAAGTATTGCAATTGATCCATTGATAATACAACAGCAAGTCAGTCTCACTTAAGGTCAGAAACATGGCCTTGCTCCTCTTGTGACAACACTGCTATTAGTAATTTGCAAGAAACCTCAACTAGCTTTGAAAGAAACACCTAGTTGTACATAGAACTACAATAAGTAACCTGTTTGTGTCTTACATCTGATTCTTCCTTCTCAGACGGGGGCATGCTTTCCAGAGGATGGAAAAAGAATAAATAAAAACACAATCTCACAAAGAAGAGGAGTGAAAAGATTTTACTTTGGAGCAGAGCCTGGAAACAGGAATTATCCAGAGGAAAAGTCCTTGAGATGCTGGGAAATAGTTCCTTAAATTACTTCATTTATACAAAAATGCTTAGCACAAAAAAAAAGCAACATTTGTTTGACTTAGAAACATGATAGATAGGAGCATGTTCCTTACACACAAAACCTTTGTGTTTATTATTAGTCAGCCTTGGGAATATGCTTTTTATTAAGGCATTTATTTATACAAACTGGGCAAATATTCACATATAAAATGTATATAAATAGATGCTACTATCAGGGACAGAACATTTCCCTAACATTTTTGTGCTACTTGTGCATGGGTGCTAAAACTTTTTACACAATTATTGCCATTAAACATATCATTACAGTTTATATGTATTTTATTTTTAACCACCTGCAATTTACCTTTCCTTTCGTTATTGAGTTAACACATATGCATTGCCTCTTTTTTGAAAAACAGATAAAAAAAAAAAAAACATACAGTACAATACTCTGACAACTGTGATATGCTGATGCCATAAATTGACATAGAAAAAACAGAATCTACAAAGGTAGTTCAAATAAATGTTTACAGTCTGTTTGTGCTTTGTAAATGAGTATATGCTACTGAAATGTTCACTTTAGTTTTTTTATGTATATTATTTGCAAAGATACATAGTACATCAGTGGAACAACTGTCATGATCCGAGTTCTTGAATACCATTAAACTGGCTGAGGTGAAAGCGGCTTTCTGTGTGTCTGACCATTGCACGCAGTGCAACAAAACCAGATAGAGCCTGCAAGTAGAAATGCAAATAAAAAACAAACATTTAACAAATAGTAGATTATAACTTGTTGTGAGAGCTTCCTAAGAACAATGTGTATCAGGGTTTGACATTAACTTTTTTGCTGACTGGCCAATATGGCTAGTGGATTTCCGGAGTCACTAGCCATTCAGCCTTTTTACTAGCCACAATTTTGTTACCAGAAAATCGCAGTT
>JAQMYG010000012.1:19763632-19778363 GCA_030014215.1 Clariallabes teugelsi | reverse complement strand
ATATGCAAATTGCTATTATAAAAACTTAAGCAGCAACTTTTCCAATTTCCAATATTTATGTAATTCTCAAAACTTTTAGCCACGACTGTATAAATCTATATAAAAACATTGATTCATTTGTTACAGTAATATTTGTTACAGTAGTATACTCGTTGCTTACTTTGAGCTGCAGCATTACGACTTCACTAATCCACCAGAGAGGAAAGAAACACATGTTGAAGAAGAGAGCCATCTGAAGAGGCAGGCTGGAGACAACATCTGTACCTGCGGAGTGAACAAGGCTACAGTTAAACCAGTCCAAGCTAACAGGTTATCGACTCTTCTGGATAGCCGGTGGAGTTACTGTAGTTAGACAGCTAGCTACAGTATAGCTAACGTTACACTTATCGCCAGATTGTTTTTAATTAAAGACATGCAAACTCACTGTGATTCAGAAATGTGATATGATCCTCGGGTGAAAGCTGTGTATGACCCTGATGTACGAAAACACTCCGTGAAAAGTCTCCCAAACGCCTTCTTATGGGTTCAGGGAGATCCATAGTGCAAAGCTAAAAGCGTAACCACGAACACTGCTGCTAACAACGGCGATGACGGCGGGGTGCGTTCAAGAGCCCCAGTGCAGTGTTCAACAGCAGCACTCTGCATTCAGGCATTGTGTAGCTTTACAACCCAGATCATTTTAGCGATCTTTTACTTTGCTGTTCTTTTTCTTTCTTTTTTTTTAAGTCAAGATTTTGCAATATAGAGTGAAATATCCTTTTTTCAGTACGGCCTAGACAATATGATGAACTGATTTTTAATTCATTTTAACCAACTATACAAACATGACTGAGCAAAAAAAGAAAATAAAAAATGGATCACACAGACAAAGAAATAGCACAGATAAACATGATGTCTAACGCTTCCGCGTTAAAAATAAAATAAAATAAAAATACAGAGACCCTTTCATAATAGAAGGATGTTCATGTTATGAACATAAGGCAATTAATCAGTTCACTATAGCCAAATGTATTTTGAGCTTTGTATCCCTGAGCACTTCACGCAAATCAGGTACACTGTGCTCAAATTTTCATTTTAGATCATAACGTCCCTTGTTATGATTGCAGTCACATTCAAGTTAACATTTATTCATGAATTAATTTACAGCTAGATTTTGAGTAAGCAATTACAGATCTAAAACCTCTATTAGACTGGTGTGCAAGAGCAGTTGTTTTGTCCGTTAGAAGTAATTTGTCATTTTATTGATAAATTATTTAGTGCACTCTTTGATTAAAGTTGTTTGATTTTTTGAATGCAACTCCCAGTAATAATCCATCACAAAATCCTTTTTTTTTTGTCTAATACAAATGTATAAAACCTACTGTATATGTATATTAAACATAAATGTTTGTATATCTGCACAGGAAGTTTCATCACAGGCGTGTCACAGGCAATTCTTGGGTAATGTTACAGTAGTCAGCGTCAAACCGTGAGTGTGCCACAGGCGTCCTCACTGAATTTAACAATAAGCAGCATTGTCTACGGCGAACATCAGTACCGTACTTCAGGCCTAGCTCAGGGCTACTAAAACCCCGGACTGCAGAGCGTCTACAGTGACAGAGTGTCAGGATCTGCATGTGGAAGTTGCGGGTTACCTCTAGTAGATTAATAAAACCAAAGGAGGAGATGTGGGTTTTCTGGCGAGCCCATTTGGAAATCAAGAGACCTCATTTGTGGTCATAACAGTTAATATGCGAACCCTGCTCTTGTTACACCACTAAACCACAGACACCACCAACTGTGAAAGCCACAGCTTTAGAACTTCTTTGAGGTTTTGAAATTTCTGGTAACCTATATACCTCATTTTGGGTTTCACATACATGAATGACATCTAGCAAACTTAAAATCAGCTAGTTAACATTAGTGATCATGTATATTACTGTAACAAATGAATCAATGTTTTTATATAGATTTAAATATATTCCTTCTCACCAATAGAAAGAATCTTTACACATTACAAAAACAACTTTATTTTATGCTTCCAATGACGGTTCATTCACATTAAGGGATTGGTAGCACCAACAAGTCCATTGAGTTAAGGCAAAACAATTTCCCATCTTATAGAGGCACGTAATTGGGAGGTGGGGGGTGGGTATTAGCACATAGGTAAAGTTCAATCAAACACTGTGTGTAACGCCAGCGTCACAATATATATTTTCAACCAAATATAATGCAGCAATAATTTGCCAAAGCCATGTGATAAAGTAAAACATGTAATAAGTTATTGACCAATCATGCAGAAGTTAAAAAAAAAAAAAAAAAAAAGACTCTATGGATAATCAGGTTCCACTGTATAATATCTGAGACAGGCTTTATATTGCAGAAGCTTTTCAGCCAGGCAACTTTGTCTCACTCTTGTATTTAAGTCAACACTCAGATCTTTGTACCTGCACAAAAATATACAGATAATAGTTATGAACTGTGGTAACAGTTTTTTTTATTTCATTTTCAAAAATATTTGTAACTGCCATATTGTCACCTATATCTATATACAGTATAAAGCATAGTATAAAAGTACAACCTACCTGTGAGATATTTTCCATAATAACAGTGTGTTTATGGCCATCAATATTGCTAGAGTAAGAAAAAATCTTTCCATATTGCCATTGTTTAATATATTTGGATAAAAGCTTCCTAAAAGCAAAAAAAGGCAATGTTTTAGTCATATGCAGTGGCTTGGATTTCTATGTTTATTAACCTATTTCTTTATGTGTTGAAGTGTTAAATGATAGTTAAAAATGTTCCTTACCACCAGACACAAAGTAAAAGAACTGAATCAGAAGAGCACCCAGAAAAGATCCTCCACCATAGGAGAGAGTAAGGAATTGTAGGGAGATCCCTCTAAGGTTGCTGGGAGTAAGACAGAAGGAGATAAGGGAGCCTGAGTAGAGGAATGAGAAATGAAAGACTGAAGTGTTTGAGTAAAAATATGCTTAAAGTTTTGTTTTTACATAATAAGAAATGCTTACATGCTGGGGTGACAAAGGCTTCTGCCACACCCAGTAAGATGTACTGAGGTGCAAGATGAATGCAGGGCATCGAGGACACCTGAAGCACAGTACCTGAGATGGACTGATCCATTTGAGGATAATGCTTTCTGTGCATCTCTGAAATACCTGCAGTTAGTGCAGACAGAGCTGCACACGCATGCCCGAATACTAAAATATAAAATGGCACATCGATGAACATTACTGTACATGATTAGGATTATTTTGGTTAACTTGAATTGGTCACACTGAAAATGCCTACTTATTAATTTGACTGGGGAGGGAGGTGTTCTCTTTAAATACTGGTAACAGGTGCTGACAAACTCCATTAGTGGTGCTAAAATAAGTAAAGGCAAAATGCTGATCACATTCATAGCTGCTATTGGCAGCATGACACCATTAAGGTTGAGGTTTGAATGCATTGTCTGGAGGAAATATCCTGATGGAATCTGTAAGTGAATAAAGAAATAGAAACAATTACTGACAGCTGTTGGATAGAAGCTCGCACTGACAAAAATATGAACTTCATTTATCACAATCATCATTTTATGATGTTTTGCCTTTCTAGCCTTTCATTCTAGACTTGCTTTTTCTAGATACTGTCAGACTTATTATGTCTCATAATACACAGATGGCACACTTGTATACATATTAGACATATCATTAATTTTCATGTGTACTTGCCTGGGTTATACAAGTCCGGTAGAGTAACTGCAGTGCAAAAAGAGGAAAAAGCTTTAGCATAATTTTAACATTTTCTACTTTGGTCTCACTGTAGCATCCTCCGTTGTTTTCCTTGGCTCGATCAAGCCAGTCAGTCACATCTCCACTCAAATGACGATAATGGAAGCAGCCCATTTTTAAAGCGTTTAGAAACACACCCAGTGTGGTCAGCAATGAATTACCTGTGCGTCACCCAAAACAGAAAACATTTTGGAAGTAATGCTTACTAAAACTCATTCATCATTCATTTATGTTTAAGAGCAAAGCCAAAAGATAAATTACAGTGATGTATGCACAAATACATTATGCTTATTATAAGTATAATAATTGCTAAAGCCATAATTTTTTTTATTCCTCTATGTTTTCTGAGATCTTAATTACAGTGTGGGTTTTGTGTTTCCAGGTGTGTTTTTATTGCTACCTTTCTTGGGATGTAAGATAAGCTTGCTGCGTGCCATAAGGGTGCCAACGAGTCCCAGGAGAACAGAAGTGAAGGGAATGAGAAAGCCCAGGTTTTTGCCCACAGACTGCTGAATAAAGGCGATCCCCAAGAAAATTACTGTAGAATTCAGATTGACTAACCAGTAGATCCTGTAGGTGTTATACCAAGTGTTACTTCATCTTTTAGAAAACAAACGCAGACTTAATCAACTCAGATTTCACAAAAAAATCCCTAATATCCCTAATGCCCTAATTTACAGCAGTAGCTCATCCACAACTGGCATGTATGTTAGCCCATAAATAGCAATGATTTTTCAGTGAATGAATTTCTTACCAGTTGAAAAAGGATAGTATCTTCTTTTGATTATAACCTTGAAGGTTATTGATTCCCAACGGGCAGAGGATAGCACGTATCCCCCCAATACCAAGAGCAGCAGATAGCAGCCCTGTGTAGAAGAGAATATGTTGTATATGCGGCTCAAGCTGATGTTTAACATTGTGTGTGTCGATGTAGAAATCATCGAATGGGAATGCAACTACGGGGAGCAGTGCTGTGCCTAGGAAGGGAAATGGCATAAAAGCATAAGATCAATAACTGGTACATCCTCAGCATTAAATCTTACAATGTGAAGAAGTCTAACATAATTACTATAGATATACAGACTCATTTACAAATGTTCTTTTTTTTTTTTTTTTTTTTTTTTTTTACAAAAGATTTTTTTTGTCAAAATGGATTTAAGTTATGTGTGGAACTGTTCATAAGACACATGCAAAGTAGTCCATGCTTGTAGTGTTGTAGATTCTTTATGTCAAAGTAGAATCATCTAGGTTCCCTCTAGTAAGTTTTATACTGCTCATATAATTATTAATTATTATAATTTTTTACAACAATGAATAATGTTAAATAAATCTCGATTCATAGGCAGATAGTTTATAGAGGCATCAAAACCATTAAAGCTAGCCTTTACTTGTCAGTCATGGACAAAAGCAGTAGAATTAAGAATATGTAATAGATAAGTTTTTCAGACAAGACAGTATCATTTATTACAATGAAACGTGACTATGTAAAAAAATCTAAACCAAAGTTATCAATGGTGTTCATTTACTATTATATTTATATTAATTCTTTTTATAATATTTTTCCCAAATTGACCTCAAATAACCTTTGCTTCAGGTAAACATCTTCACACACAGATAAAACACACATATCTACATCTTTTGAACACCTTTTGACTCTGCTGACTTACCAAAGAAATGAAGGAGAGCACTAAGGTAAAAAACTTTTTCCCTTCCCAAACATGTCTCTGCAAACCATCCAGCGAGAACAGGTGTGAGTGTACTGGCTCCCACAAAAAATAGGTTAACAATGGCAGCCTGGTAATTGTTATATCCCAGTCTGATGCTGCAGAAGAGGATCATATTACACACAATCCCAAGAAAAGTGAACCTCTCGAATAACTCCACGAAAAGAACACAGATAATCGCCTTCACTTTCTTTCGAGGCTTTCGAGGCTTCCTTAGAGCAAACTTCTCATTTGGGTGGCAAGTCGTAGAGACCTTCTGGTGCAGATGGCTATCATGAAGGCCGGCAACGTTTAATGCTACCATGGTGCTTTAGGATCTATTCCTTAGGAAGTCCTATCCATGGACTGGTATATTCCCTCAACTCGTGCTGGAAAACAGGAGGAGCAATTTCACACTCACTTGTGAAGTCTTACATGTAGCAGCCCACGGTTGTGATGAAAAAAGCAAAGTCATCTGCATGTGCAAGGGTTCATGCTGCACTTTCACTATGAGTTCTAAGTAATGTTTGTTTGCCTATTCTCCTCACTGGTGTATGAACTTCTCCTCGCTGGGTTCAATTCATTAAGAAAGCAGACATGACGCCAATGTGATAGCATGAGCGTTCATGATAAAAGTGCTGTCAGGAAAGTGCGACATATTTCTGTAATTACTGTTTGGTAGTTCTAGATGATCTTTTATTATTGTGTTGATGCCTCATGCAAAGAGGCAAAAAGAGTTTAGTCAGCTGAGATACTCAGTAGAGATGGTGTGTTTCAGGAGTATTAACAATAGTCATTGGTTACAAAAAAATAAATGGAAGAAAAGCAGAACTATGTTTACAGTGCACATTTTAATAATTTTATGCAGATCTTTTTTATTCTGCACAATTCTATTCTAGCTTGAAAGCAAAAATATGACAAAGATTAATTTCACATGCAAGCATCAGAGTGGTGCCTGCAGAGTGCTTAGTAAATTAAAGCTAAAAAAAACCTTTAATGAATAGAGCAGCCCACAGCATCTCACAGCTTAGTGAGAAAAACAATCCTCTGTGTTAGTACTGTTGTGCTCAGGGCAGTGCAGTCAATTAGACAGGGGACATGAAGTGTGAATTCATGGTTTGTAACTTTTGGAATAAGAAACTCTAAAATCGGCATGTTTTTTAACATGAACATATAATATTGCTCTCACCTTATATGAAGTTCTTTTATTAGGATGAGCTGACTGAATGAAAAACAATGGGTCACACCCTACTGAAATATAAATAGACCACCTGAAATTACTTATGGTTAGTTCTTCTTCTTCTTCTTCTTCTTTACTATGGTTGTTTACTCACTTAGGCCTACATTTACCTTTCCAAGCTGAATAAATAAGCTAACAAATTAACATGTTTATCCAAGCAGAAAATTATTCAAGACTGGGGTGTCAAATCAGTGTATCTTTTGCTTGGTTGGAATGAAAGCCTGCACCCAGTTTGACACCTATGTTCTAGACATATCAAGAAACAAATGTAACCAGTGTCTTATTAAAAGATTAGGAACCCAGTTAAACATTTATTCTGTGCTTCTCTTTCCAGATAAACATTAAACATTACAGCTAAATGTTAATTTAACATGGTATTATTAGGTGAGCCATTAACCATCTCCTTAAACTTAAGGGTTTGCCATCTTCTGTCATGGAATTTGGTAGGGTTTCTTCAAATCAGAGTTTCTTTGAGTGCAGAAAGTAACGTCAAATAAACATTGCTGTGCACAGCATTAGCAGTAATCCACCGCAGCCTCGTAATGGTCACATCATATTTGTTTTTGTAGTTTGTTTGCCTGTTTGGTTAATTCACAGGCATGAAAATTCATTATCATATTTTAATTTGTGGCTACAGGACACAATGGATTCCCACATTATGGCTAATTTGTGCATATGCAGTAATTTAGTAACAATCTGCCTATTTGTATCTGTGCAACTGTATGTTTATATGCTTTATACGGAACATACAGATTCATATACTTCGCCACTTTGTATAAAGCATCATATATAATTTAACTGCACATATACAGAAAGGCTTTGGACATTTTAAACATTGTGTCAAATCCTATCAGCCCAGTGGGCATAAAAATTTCTGAAGCCCTCTGATCATCTGTAGAAGGTCTTCTAAATTTCTTTAAAAGTTTTTTGAAAGTGGTTTTTAAGTCATCTTTACTTAGAAAAGCTTATACTAATTAGTTAGGCATGATTTTAGTGTAAAGACTTTAATCCTAATAACATCTGGGTTGTTAACATTTTTATGGTTTTAATGGGTGCCGAAGACATCCCAATATTTCTCCATTAAGCATCGTTCTAAAGATATCTTTCCTGTACCCACTGGGGTAATAAACATAAAAAAATTTCCTAAAAAAACATTAAGAAATACAAATAAAAAATTAACACCTTTTATGAGAATATAAATAATAAGCTATAATAACATATAGCTTATTGATGCTTATTTGTTGTATGTAAACTGGCTACTGTAATGATCCAATTACCCCTTTGGGAATCATAAAGTACTCGATCTATCTATCTATCTATCTATCTATCTATCCGTCCGTCCGTCCGTCCGAAGTCAATCTAACTACTGTAACATAGCCTACTGTACTTCAGATAGACATTTGCTCAGTGATTATATATCGTTTACCTTCATTGTCAATGTTCTTTTAGAGATTGAAATGATTTGTCATTTGTCATAAAAAATATCATTTAAAAAAACTTTTTAAATGCTTTTTTATATCCTTGGCTGCAGTTAGTTTGCTGAACTCAAATATTTCTGCCTGAGCTCACCAATTATGAGCACAGAAAGGGCCACATTGGCATTGACTGGGTGTGAATGGATCTAGCAGAGCTTTTTCTGAAAAGAAACCAGTAAGACTGAAAGAATACCAGCTCTGTGTGGTGCATCAGTGAAAGAGCCCATAGTTCCGTCACCATGGATCACATTCTACACTTGACACTTTACTTTCAGGATATTTCTACAGTCTTTATAATATTGTATTATATATGATATATCTGCGACACTTTTAAAAGAACAATAATATTTATTATGATAGGTTTATTTACTATATTTACTTGATTAAACGTTAAAGACTCTACTTGTCACAACAATTGCAATTCCTAAACTCTCCACTTGGAGGCACTGTTTGAGTTGGCTTAAACAAGGCGTGAGGCATGAACATTGTTGGAGGCAGGAACAAGTGGACCAACTAAAGAGCAATTAATTCTTTATAATTGCACAAAAATTATTTTTAATTAAATCAATAATTTGTCCTGTGTCAGAAGGGCATAATATTGGTTGTTAATCATAAATGGAAGATCATTAAAGATTATTTAAAAAAGCAGCAGTTGATAATCAGGATACCACTCTTAAATGTAATATTACCTGGAAAAGCATGATAATCTGTAGTGGTAACAGACTGGTAACCAGGAGATAACTCTGAATAGCCTTAAGCAACAACCACACGCTTGTAAAGCAGAATTCACATGATATCATATTGTATGTTGTATTTTAATTTACAAAAAAGCCTGAAAAGCGAAAAAAAAAAAGAAGAAAAAATTTTAATATATGCATGATGAGACATAATATTATGACCACCTGCCTTATGTTTATTAGGTCTCCCTTTTGCTGTCAAAACACCCCTGATCTTTCGAATCATGGACTCCACTAGACCTCTGAAGGTGTGCTGTGGTATCTGGCACCAAGTCAGTAGCAGATCCTTTAAGTCCTTTAAGTTACGAGGCAGGGCCTGCATGGATCAGACTTGTTTTTCCAGCATATCCCACAGATGCTCAAATGGATTGAGATCTGGAGAACTTGGAGGTCAAGCCTTGAACTTCTTGTTGTGTTCCTCAAATCATTGTTGAACCATTTTTGCAGTGTTGCAGGGAATATTATCTTGCTAAAAGAGGCACTGCCATCAGGAAATACGTTTCCGTGAAGGGGAAACTTGGTCAGCAACAATATTTAGGTGGGTTTACGTGTCAAAGTAACATGCACATGAAAAAAAAAAAAGATTCAATTATTTGTCACATGTACCTTACAGCGCAGTGAAATCAAATTTTTTTTTTCACATATTCCAGTTAGGAAGTTAGGGATCAGAGCAAAGGGTCAGCCAGGATACAACTCTCAAGCAGACAGATTAATGGCCTTGCTCAAGGTCTCAACAGTGGCTGTTTGATGTGCTGGGGCTGGAACCCCCAACCTTCCCCATTAATGGCAGGACCGAAGGTTTCCCAGCAGAACATTGCCAAAAGTATCCACATGATATAAAAGACAACGTGATTCATCAGACCAGACCGTCGTTTTATATTTGTCCATGGTCTAGTTCTGATGCTCCAGTGCCCACCAGGTGATTTTGGTGGTGGACTTGGGCTTAGCATGGGCATCCTTGGCCAGTCTGTGGCTTTGCAGCCCCATATGAAAAAAAAATTAATGCACTGTGTGTTCTGACACCTTTCTATCAGACACTGATTTATCTTATTCAGCAATCTGAGCTTAAGTAGCTCTTCTATTGGATCAGACTACACTGGCCAGATTTTGCTTCCCACATGCATGAGTGAGCCTGTAACCAGTTCACTGGTTTTGGTTCATGGGGCTACTTTTGGTAGGACCTGTCCACTGCAGACCGGGAACATCCCAGTCATCTAACCATCACAATTTGGTCAAACACCTTCCAACACATCAGCTTCACAGATTTGCTGCCTAAAATATCCCACTAACTTTCTGGTGCCATTTTAATGAGATAATAAACATAATTCATTTCATCTGTCAGTGGTCATTATGTTATGGCTGAATTGTGTGTGCATGTGTGTGTGTCTGTAAATGTTTTGTTTTTTGTTTTTTTTTTTAAAGTGAAATTATTGTAGTTTTTAAAAGTTTTTTTCACATTCTTATGCAGGCTCCACTTGAAATAAAACCACCAGAAATTGGTGCACAAATTTTTATTTATTTTGACCTTTTTAAAATGAACACAGTCCAAATAATGCATGCGGGGTTAAAATATACATACAGTACACCTAATGTTTGGTTGAATATTCCTTAGCAAGTTTAATGGATGCTTTTGGTAGCCATCACCAAGCTTCTGGCAGAATTCTGGTTTGGATATTTGCCCACTTTTCTTGGCAGAATTGTTGGTCTTCAATTAAATTTGTTGGTTTCCTGGCACAGACACAACTTTTACACACATTTCACCAATAGCTTAATGCTGACCGTCTTTATCCATTCCACAACTAGCTTTGATGTGTGTTTGGTGACATTGTCCTGTTGGAACACTGAATTTCTAAGCCTTAACTGTCTAACTATTTATTAGTTATTATGCTGAAGAATTCTGAGGTAGTCCATGATGTAAAACTTGCTTGACTGTTGACAGTGACACTGGTGTTCCAGCAGCTTCCAGTTCATGGCAGGCCTGTGCCTTGGTGGTTCCTGGATTGTTCTTTACCACATTAACCTATTTCCTCTCAATTGAGTATGAGATAATGGGTCTTTTTGCAGCCTACAATTTTACTTACTTACAAATGTTTAAACAGAACTTGGAATCCCTAATTGTTCATAGATGGCTTCAAGAGAGATTCATGATTCATTTTTTTCTTAGCTCACCAGTGAGCTTATTGGCCATTTTACTGTGTTGATCAACCCAATGTTGTGTTGTTAAACAACAAAGCTACCAGCTGTCAATCAAGATCAATAACAGGATGTTGAGAGGACTTGGACTGGATTAATTAAAAGACATCTATCCATCCACCCACCCATCCATCCATCCATCCATCCATCCATCCATCCAAACCTTTAGGTCTTCACATTTTCTTACAATAAATTCCATCCAATCTTGACCATATTTCTTGCAAACCACTTGCAACATTTTGTATTTATTATATAAAACAACAACAATAGTGATTATTATTATTATTTACAAGCAAACTGATATGTTTTTTTCCCTCCGCCTCACAAAATCTATGAAAAAAACAAACAAATAAACCATTTTCATACAAATCACATTCTGCTGGAGCTGTCTAAGGACATACAGGTTTTAAATTAGGCAAGGGTCAAGTAACATGGCTTAAAAGGCATAAAAAGGCCAACAAATTCTAAAACATTTACTTTCGTTTTGCTCTTGAGTGGTTTCCTTATTTGTTAATAGCCTTGGCAATAGAGACGTAAGACGCTACTGTCAGACAGCGCAATGAAAAGGAGAGTGCTAGCGGTTTCATCTGGGCAAGCTGCATCTTATTGCTCAGCAACAGAATAGAAGTGTTCACTTTCCAAAAGTAGGATAGCAGTGAATGGATTGAGGATTCTAATTAGTGAGGTGGCTTTTGATTTGCAGTGTGAAACGGCCAGTGCAGATGTATAGTGCAAAGCGATTAGGCCACTTACAGTGTGCTGTGTGCCCAGTTCTTTTCTCTCATGCTGGAAAGTTAGGCATTGAGGTAAAGCAGCATTGGTATATTACGCTGCTGAGGTGCCAAAGGGGCTGTTGTGTGGTGTGACAATGGTGCTGCCTCGGCCCAGATGGAGGATGTGATAGGGGAACTAATGTAGACAGACTACATCAATTACACACTACGTAAAGACATGCTGCCTAAGTAATAGGTGGTAACTATTTTTTTTAATGATCTTACTAATGACCTCCATCTCATATAGGAAACTGCAGTTACATTTCCATGAATGTAATCTTTTAACTATTAACTATTAACTATTCCAGAAAGTTCCTTGTTTTACAAATTGTGGATAGGATTTTGAGGATTTTGAGAGTCAAGCATTTGCTTGCAAGTGTTTTCAGAATGTATCCTAATTCACAATAAAAAGAAATCCTCATTTGAGATGGTTAGCAGGCGCATGTGCTGTGCCTGATTGGGAAGAGGAATGCCATTGAATTTGGACCTTTTTTGTGTGCGACACTCTTTTATGCTGGAGCTGAAGAAATCCATTGTGCAGCTGGACACCCTGAGAAAGAGTGAGCTCAGAGCCATTGTCAGCAGATGCTTCTACTCAGCCTTAGAGGTCTGAATGTGGTGAATAGCGATGCTAAAGGCCATACCAAAGCAAAACAAGACCGCTGGGCAGCTTTGAAGATTAGAAAATTAGGGACAGAGTGGTGGGGGCATAGTTGCATACAACACACGATTGTTTAAAAAAATATTTTTTTTTTATGTTCAAGTATTTTTGTTGTTCTCTGTTGAATAGGTGTTAAAGGGGATTCTTGTGCTTCACAGTTGTTTGAGGGGGAGAGAAATATCAAAATTCTCTCCTACCACGAGGAAGCCTTTTTTCATTGCTTTTCATTGCATGGCTTTGTGGTCAAAAATGGAAATATGCCTATGCTGCCAGATTCCATTGCAAAACTTGTATTTGGGATTACCTTAAACGCAATACTGAAATAGCGTGAAAACTCTTCCCTTTTCTTATATTCAAATAAATGAATGGCATTCAAGTAGCATTTACCTCACAGCTCTCTTGTTGCTAGGAAACCTCACTGCATCAGTTCAGTTCCTTTCCCATTCTGGGTTCTTCTTTCACCATATTATTGTGTAAATAAAGGCAGCTTACATATGAAATGAAACAATTAGGGCTTTAGTCTATTTGTAGTGTGTCAGTGCTAAATTAGTCACTTGCTAGCCGTTATTGTTCCCCAGTCATGTAGGTCAGTGTAAGTCCAAAGTCAACACCTCATTTGAACCTTTAAAAGTAAAGTGGTTGAAATGCTTCAGATTTAAATGTTACCTTTTATTTAAAGAACACCAGTAAAGTTGGAGTTAGTGTGGCTTACTGTGTAACCTTTCAACTTAGGAGCAAAGTGAGGACACAGTGGTGTCTGCCTAGATTACTGCTTGGAAAAGGACCTCATTCAATTAGCTGCAGCTCTGCCACAACCACAGAAAACTGGCCAATCAATATGCATTAATTAAGCCAACTTAACAAACTATGCCCTTGGCAAGTGCTCTGGAAGTAAGTAATATAACTTGTCATTGTTTCTGGTCTGTTTTACCCATTTAAAGTTTTAATGTGTATGTGTGTGCTGTAAAGATAAAAAGATAAAACTGCCTTAGATGTGAAAATTTTGCAGTGTGTGTGTGTGTGTGTGTGTGAGAGAGAGAGTGATCTTTCCTCTCTCCTGTTGAGTGACTGAGACATGAGTCTGTGCATGGCTCCATCACTAGGACTCAGATAAAGAGCTCTCTCAGTTGCTGCGCTCCTTCTCTTTTCTCTCCCAGGACTCAAGCAACCTGATGTCATTTAGAAGCACTTTGATTTAAAGCTTGGTTTTGAGCCTCTAAAGGGCTGTTTTGTTCTCTGCCTGGTATGTAGAGAGCTCAACAGTGCAGTGGAGACTACTCTCACAACACTCTGTATGGAAACAACGCTCACAGTCCTCCACGGAAGCCTTGTAGCAATATGGCCCCACAATGACAGTGTATCGCCCGAAAATGTGAACAGTAACCAGAGTTGTGAATTGTACTCTGGAGGTTTTAATGTAGATTCTGTTTTAGAAAGTGTAAGCAGAATTTTTAAACATCTTTTGAAGTAGTAATAGCCCTTACAGAAAAGTCATATACTGTAAATGTCACATCTGAATAAATTTACATGTAAAACTTTTCCCATGCTGTCAATTGTTTAATTGAATATTCTTGTGTAATTTCAGGGAATATTAAAATGAAATGAACCTTAATGGTTTTCACTTGTACTTACATTTATCACACAATTGCATAAATCACATTTAGAATTTGTAACAGAAATTGTAGCTCAGCATTTCCATGCTGTTTTAGGTCCCTGTCACTGAATTCAGGTAACATTATTAAATTAATAATTCATATTATATTATTATATAAATAATAATAATAATAATATCCAATTGATAGCATTTGTTTAGTACTGTTGAGCAAAAATCGTTATATAAATTACTCTCCCACTTATTCTATCCTTTGCTGTCCTTTAAGTGAGATTGATTTTGCTGGTAGTATTGCTGAAGACTTGAGCATGATGCTAATATGCAATAATGACAAATTCTCTATCATCTCTGATTCCAGGTAATTGTGACAGAGCTATGTATTTTTTTGTATCTAGATATTACACTGACATTTAGGCTGAACTGTTTTATATTCATCGTGGTTTAATTAGTCACAAATCAAATGTCAAAAGTGAAAGTAAGTATATTTTTCCCAATTTTCTCCCCTAATTTAGTCGTGTCCAATTCCTCCCCGTCACTAGGGGGCTCCCACATTAAGGCTACCACTAC
>JAQMYG010000012.1:19745054-19761490 GCA_030014215.1 Clariallabes teugelsi | reverse complement strand
CAATACTGTTCTTGCAAGAACTATTACAGAAAGGCTGACCTCTGTGTCTTAAAATAACAACTAACTGTTGTTTTTGTCGTTGTTACGTAATTACCTAATCCCATATGTGTTATTTTATAGTTTTGAAATCCCCAGCATTGTTGTAGAATGTAGAAAATAAAAGTGTTCTAAAACTTTTGAACGGTAGTGTATATGTTTTGGACACTTTATGAAAAACACCTTCACTAGTCTGTCCTTGAAAACTACTTGAAAATCTCAAAAAGGAAGTACTCTCTTGCACACACAAAACATTGCCTCTTTCTTGGGTGTAAGAGCAGTTTTGTGGGCCCCCAGGAAACATGCAATCTCACAAATAAAGGGCAGACACTGCATAAATTAAAGATAATCCCTGGTAAATTATGCAAATATATTCACATGGACACCAGATAATAGAATATAACTGAGGTTTTAGGATCCACTTTGTGAATGCAAGTAAACTAAACAACATTTTCCCATGTATAAATATGTATTATTACTTAACATGTATTATGTCCCCATTGTCTTCTTAGTATATATATATGGGGGCCCACAAAACTGCTCTTACACCCAAGAAAGAGGCAATGTTTTGTGTGTGCAAGAGAGTACTTCCTTTTTGATATTTTCAAGTAGTTTTCAAGTACAGTATATGAATGTAATATAATTTGTAAAAAAAAATTGAGACCCATTAAAAAAGAGACCCTAAAATAAGGTGATGCCTAAAAACAAACAAGACAAAAAACATTAATTTCTCAGAAAGTATGTACCACCTTTATCATAATCTATGTTTATTAATAGGTGATAATTGAAGGGACATGCAGTGAACAAATTTATGGAACACAATAAACACTTAAAAGAGAACAACACTGCCACATGTTGTATAGCTGTGAAAAATTTCCCTAAAAACAAAATGTTACATTTGTGGAAAGTTATAACTAGATATAAATAATTTTTAAAGAGGGATATTTTTACCTTACCACAAATGAAAACTTGTCCAAAAATGTAACATTATGTTTGTGGGAAATTTATTATGTTTGGAGTATTGTTACATTTGTGGGTTATTACTTTTGCAGGTGTTTCACTTTATCCCCTCAGACACCCCCTCCCACACACACTTGCTGTTATCACATTTCATGGCTATAGACTTAGTTTTTTCAGGGTCACTGATGATTTACTAGTGGCCATTTAGTCAGTCCATTTGGTTCACCCAGTTCCTCAAGTTCAGAGGTCACAGGTCATTGCTGAGAGAGAAAGTTAGAAAAAAACATTGACTGCAAATTATATCTTTCATCTCTTTATTAATTAATTAATTAATTTAGTATTTATTTAAAAATAATTCATCTTTGGAAGATTCATCTGGGAGATTCAAAGTTTTATTCCTTCTGTTTTTTTTTTAATTGCCTTTTTATTTTATTTTAAGTTTGAGGTGTTAAAATTTGTGTAGTGGTTAGCACTGTCGCCTTGCACCTCTAGGGTCCGGGTTCGATTCCCGGCCAGGCTCGATTCCCGACTCTGTGTGCATGGAGTTTGCATGTTCGTGCTTGGTTGGTTTCCTCGGGGTACTCCGGTTTCCTCCCACAGTCCAAAGACATGTAGGTTAGGTTAATTGGTGTTCTCAAATTGCTCGTAGTGTGTGAATGTGTGTGTATGTCTGTGTTCCCTGCTATGGATTGGCACCCTGACCAGGGTTTTCTCCGCCTCGTGCCCTAAGCCTCCTGGAATAGGCTTCAGGTCCCCGCGACCCTGAATACAGGATTAAGCAGTAATGACGATGACGATTAAATTAAAAAAATATATATTTATGTTGTTAAGAAAACCTCGGTCTGAACCCTGCAGTCAGTGGGCGGCGCGCGCACACACTTCGTTGTAATGGGTAAGGACTCGTTTAACTGAGTCGATTCTTTCACAAATCCCTTTGAATGTATCGAACTATTGAACTATGAACACCATGGTGTTTTGATTCGACTGAATCAGGACCCAGAGCGCAGTCTTACTCTTATGTTCACGGTTTCACTGTTATGTATATGTCACATTCGTGTAGCATAATCATTATTCATAATCCTTATTTTTATCCACAGCCCTACTTACAGTATAAACACAGTGCAACAATATAGTCAAACTCTTAACCTATTAGCCATATTCGTTGCTGTTTAGGACTATCGTAGTATGTGGTGTTTGATTTTGTTGAAATCGAAGAGGGCTACGTGAGGAAACGTTAAACACATTTTCTACATAGAGTTTTAACTTGTGAACCGAGTCAATTTGAAAGAGTCGTTCAGAAAGAACCGACTCATATCCGAATCGCACATCACTCGTATCGGCTCGGACCTTCTCACTGCGCGGAATGGCGTTTGTGTGGAAACCGTGACAGGGACGTCAAACTCTTGCATCAATCAAATGTGATTTTATTCTGTCCGTCAGTCGTGGAGGAGATTCCTGCTGTCTCGTTAATCCCTACGGTTTTCCATTACAAATCTTGGTCGAGGAGAAGATGGAAACATCGGACAGCAGATGTGTTCTCTGGCTGCTTCTGTTACTCATCTGTCAACTAGGTGTGTATCTGAAGTTTCTATCTCGCTTTACTTGCGGTATGGATAGACAGCGAACCCTTCTGTGTTAAATGAACTAAAGAGTGAATGCTCAAGCTGGGCACGAATGCAAACTGTAGGAGAATATTGTAAGAATATAAGAGTAAACTGAACATTTCAAAATGTTAAGTGTTAATTTCTCCCTGTGTGATTATCATTTGCGCAACTGCAAACTTCTTGATGCAGGTTATATTTTATGAATAGAAATCATAATCATAGAAAAAAAATCAAGTTAAACTCTCGGGGTTAATATCTTTGGTAGTTTTGGCAAATTATTATTATTATTATTTAATCTAGATAATGCATATATTATTCTGTTTTACCCTAAAAATCTCATCTCAACTTTTGCTTCAAATATTTTGTATTTATAGTAAATGTATAGGTTTTATCTAGTCATCATTCTCTTACTATTTTATGACCTGAATACAGAATTGGAAACACCACAATTCTTAAATTCACTCTCCAGCAACTCTGTATTTTTAGTTTTTTTTTAAAGAGATATTGCTGCAGTGTGACATTGTGACAGAAAAAAAGGTTTCAGGCTTCCGGTCAAGTTCAAGTTCCTGAATATCATACAGAGAATTAAATTATAGATGCATACATTAATGTTTGCATCTCAGGGGCAAGTCAGACAGTCATAAACAATGGAAAATCTTTTACTTTCAAACTCAGTATTAAAGCAGCATAGAAAATACAAATAAGCCACTATTGCCTCATCCAGCTGACATTCTGAACTTGTACCCAGAGACCCTTAAAACCAGTTAAACCTCATTTGCTTAAGAGATGCAAAAGTCTTTTTGTACACCAGCTTGTGAACCTGAGTAACTTTTGCGTTGTGAATTGAATAACAATCAAGGTTTCAGCAGTCGGTTCTCTTTGGAAACTTACTCTGGGACAGTAAGGATGGTCTGGGCTCCAAAAAAGCTCAGCTGTAGCCCTCTACCTTCAGCTTCTTTTTTTCACTCCTTTCAATTGCTGCTCTCAATGAAGCTTTCATGAAATCTGTGGCACAAAGGAAGGCTCAACCTTTTGAAAACTCACAAGACTTAGTGGAAGAAGAGCGGACGGTCTTATGAATGAAATGTAGACTTTCACACCATCTGTTTTCCCAAGTGTGGCACTATGGATAAGTTTTCCCCTTGTACTTTTTGGGCACTGTTCCGCTTTTTCCACTGCAAAAGCCTTCGTGTTGTTTTTTAATGTTGAACCCATGACAGATGGTGACTGTAGACTGTCATAAGGCATTTAGGTTCCACAAGTCCCCTCCCACATGACTTGTGTATACGCACCTATGAAGGGCATGTGGCAGTGTGTGTGGAACCACATGCTCTAATTATTTAGTTGTTTGCATTGTTTCAGTAAGATGCCATGCTTTCTGTCTAATAGAAACGAACCATGTTGCCTGTCTAACTAATTATTAGTATTAAGGTGATATGCTAGTAAAAAAAAAACAAATCACGTCTGTAGTACATCTCATTTCTATCACGTACCTGCTTTAACCGATTTAAATTTAATAGAGAAAAAAAGTTTCCCCTCAAGCAAGTCTCTTTCTCTGGCTCTTGCTTTCTTTCTTCTTTTCTTGTCCTGGTTAGGCATGCAGACCCACCCAACCCAGTTTCTTTGCTAGTGAAAAAGGGGAACAGATTTCTTCTCAGCAGCAAAGGGGGCATTTTGATGACCAGATTAGTTGGTATTAGCCTCAAGCGTATTCACTCAGGCATGCACAGGGGAACACAGTGGGTCTCTGAGCCTTGTCTCTCCTCCACGGGACAGTGAGCGGGCCGTAGCTGAATGGAGCAGGCAGGCTCCGTGCGGGAGCCAAATCCCCATGCTGTACAGCCCAAGGCTCTGGGCCTAGGTCCCCTGGTGAATTATGCTGTCAGCTGCTTGATTTGTTATGTGCCTGGCTGGCAAGAGGCGACCGGTGCTTGCGGGCACACAGTCACACAGAGAGTCAGGCAGGGAGGGGCAGCTCATTGTATATGGCATGTGAGTGTGACACTTAGACGGGCCCCTGGTTTGTCCCAGTAGTGATGGAGAAGGACAGAGGGGGGGTTTAAGTACCTTTGTGTGTCTGTGTTTGTGTTCTGTGTGGGTGTATGATTTGTTCCCATCATGAGAGTGTCAACTGCCCTGGGACCTTGCTGGCTGCCCTGTTTCTGTCTCAGCCAGCATGACTGGGAGCACCTCTGTTTTGGCCTTCTAGAGAAAGGCTTCTTCTTACAACACCACCTTGCTCTGCATTAACGTTTATTTCTCCTTTTCTTTCTTTTGTAATTGTACTGTCTCCCAACCTGAATTCCTATCATATTGATAACAGGTAACTTTATTTTAATACCAAACACATTAGCACTTTATTCACTATAGTCACTGTAGGTTTCAGTCTTTTATCCTTATATGATTTTCATTTCCTGTGCCCTATTTAGCTACATAGGGTGCTCATCTGTCTTCTACTTCCCTGAGGCTCTGTATTGTCACATGTCCCTTTTTGTTTCGATCTCGTTCACTCGTGTGCTCCGTATCTTCATCATGATGTGATTGGTGTTACAGGCTCTGCTGGTGCCCTGGTGCTTCTTTGCCAGCGGGGTCAGTGGCCCTGACTAGCCACTTAATTAATGTCGGCAGTGCAGAGCTGTCTCAATGGACAACTCACATCAGCAATTTGAGAGAACAACAGGAGTCCTGTTGAATGGCTGGTAAAGAAGTATCGAACTCTCCTTCTCCTCTTTAAAGGTCTGGAGGTGTGTGGTCTGGAAGAATCTCTGATATTGATGTCCCTGATCGAGACACGAATACCAAAGATGTGGAAGTTAACAAAAAGCCTACAGTATATGTTAACAGCAAGAATGTGAGAGATTCTCAGGCTGTAGAGGCATAAATTAGGAACGTATACTATGGTCAACTCCAAAGATATAAGAATAAAATTACATGGTCCATTTTAGTGTCAAAAACATTGTGGTAGAAAATAATTCTGCCTTAGCTTGTTATTGCATGGGTTGACTGTTTCCACTAGTAAGCAGTTAAGTGACCAGAAGTACAGTTAAGCTCAGGTAGCTGACATATCGTTGTCTACTTTATAGCTTCTTCTTTCTTTAACACCTACCAACTGGGTTAATAGTTTAGATCAAACACTGATAATGATCCCTGTCATCTCTTTTGGCTAATGGTTACTTACCACAACAACACACCTAGTATTGTTCATTCTAATGAACATCCTGTTTTGCTTGTTTTTAAGGCTTTTGACATACCAGTGGACATGTAATTATACACTATGGAGTCTTGAAGGTTAAAATACTTGGACATGTATTTTAAAAGTATGGTAAAAGCATTATTTTCTATGTTTGCTGAACTTCAGTGCATAGCCAACAGTAGATGAGTGAACATAAATGTTCACTCAATAGTGTCAACTATAATTTTGTAGTACTATCTGAAAGCATTGTGGAATCATTGAAAAGCCTTCTGAAAAGGAAGAAATCGTTCATTTTGTTGTGTGCATGCATAATTCGCTGGCGTAATGCTAATTTGGCTGGATTTAAGCCATTATTTTCCAGTTCTCACCCAGTTGCTGTTTTCACGGTCAAAATTGAATGCTTTTGTGCTGCCGTGGGTGGAGTTTGGCACCAGGGGGTGTGACATTCAAAATCTGTCTGTGTGAAGTGTTTTCCCACTTCTTATAACCTATATGGAGGATTTGTTAATTTGTCTTTTGCATAAACACATTAGGTTTGTCATGGTACTGTCATTTCTATGTATCTTTATTGTTGCAATGTTGTGATATGAAAGTCTTATGAAATTGTTTGTACAAAATTGATATTTCTATAAAGTGCCTACATTCTACATTTGTTCACTTTTGTTAATTCTAAAAGATATAATACTCAAATATTGACATAAGCTTAAAATTTGCATCATGAAATAGAACCCACATTTCAAAAAAGAGAGTTCATTAAGTCATATTACAACAACACATTGTGAGTAAGAAGTCATATTTGGATGAGTAACCAATTTTATCAAATACACACCTCTTAATTGATCCTTTTAAGGTTTAGTCAAGGCAACGCCTGGCCAGAGTGCTCCAGTTAGCCACTCTTTCTTCATGTGAAAATCTGTGCCCTTTTCAATTAGGATTCTCCTCCAAATAGCTAGTCGCTTGAGTACTCAAGGCCATCAAAGAACTAATGGGAGATTTTACAGAGTCTTTTAATGAGCCGGCTTCTCAGTTCACTCTGTCTGCACTGTATAGGCCAGGGAAAACCACTGCGCCTTAAAACAGGTGAAAAGCAATTAGCAAGCAAGCTCTCATCTCAGAACTCCCACTGTTGTTTCTCTCTTTTTCCTTTTGAATATTTCACAGCTGAGCAGCATTAAAAATGTTGCATGAATGACAAGTTAAAAAATTGTGGAGGGGTAAATGTTTCGCTGAGAAACTCAAAGTGCTTCTCACGTCCCTCAAAAAGCCATACACTCCTTTTTGGCAGCCAGTTTGTTGGGATTTAGCAGATGATAAGTAATTGCTAGATCACACATGCAAAACATGTTGTGTTGGGCTATTTGAGACTAATTAGAGATGATTATTGGAGATGTTATTTGTGGAACAGTCTTAAAAAAAATCAGGCTCCAATTTGGCTATGGATATACTTATTTTTAGATACACTAGCACAAATCCAAATGAATGTGTAATAACAAGCATAAATAAGCCAAATACTTAGAGCATCATTAACTCAACCAGTTATAAATGATACCTTAGCTGTTACCAGATAAATTAAATGGTTTAAAAATCCTAATTATATTATTGTTCCCACTATAATGAAATGGACTGGACTGTTCTGTAGGTGGCAGATAATAAGACAAGCCTCATGTGATGGCATCATATTTTGATATATTTAAGCAATATGATTAGAATGCTGCATTTAACAAAATTAATTGGCCCTTACCAGATAACAATCACAAAACCCAAAGAGTAACATATGACCTTTTATATCAAACCTTTGGGTGAGGAAATGCAGCCAATAATAGCAGATAATTTGGCTGAATACACACAACTAGCTAACCTAGAATCCATAAGCTCATTAGATGTGATTGAATTTTCTTTTTTTCTATACAAAGTGTGGGCAAAAACCTATACAATGGGTGGGCAAAAACTTAGAATTGTGGTGAAACCCTTAAATACCACAATTGTAGAACTTTGTGTTATGTGTTACAGATATGGCAGATTATATAACCTGGCAGTATATCCTTCTTTTTATATTTGACAATTTAATATGCTGCACTCTTTTACTAATATGCTGAAGCCATGTTAAACATAATATCAGTTTTGTTGCTTTGGATGCAATTTTACCTGTATTTCATTTTTCACTCACTATATAATGTAGCCTAATATAGCATACTATAGTGTAACAGCAAGTACACTACTCCAAGTCAGCGAAGCCCCCTTTTTTTGTAGAGAGAGAGAAATTCTGACATATATGATGTGATGTGCTTAAGGAATTTCAGCAATTAGAAACATTTGAGACTTGAATTTTAAGCTTTGTGTATAATTTTAGTATAATGAAAAGAAGTGGTTTAGAGGAGCATATATTATCATCTGTATGACTAGCAAAATTCTGCACACCACTGCTAATAATCAGCTAAGTGCAAGCTTTGTGCACCACATCTGCCAGCTTTGCCAACAAGTATTTGCTAGTCCACCAGCATGTCAGACTATACAATGATAACCAAGTTTGGGGATTCATTTCACCAAAAGCTGTCTTTGCTGCACTGTATGAATGACCAGTGTGGGAAAATGCATTTCATGTACTGTATACATAAAGATGTATACACAGAATAAGTCTGCATAAGATAACTGCGCTTATACTGGAGGTGTAAGTACTGTATAGGTGTTGTTGCTAGTCTAAAAGGAGTTGTGGCACAAGGTGGTACACCCTAGATAGGATGCCAGTTCCCATGGTAGTCTAAGTGATGATTCCATCACTTCCAGACTCAGATTGGCAAGCATAATAGTTGTATAAAGTATGCAAAATGCTTTTCAACCATGGATATCCTATAGTTGTGCTGTCACAAGCTGTCATTCATTCAATATTAAAACTGTGTGCTTTTCTGAGCTATGCATCCTATATATTCTTTCAGCCATAACTGAATACAATCAGTTGATGTGGATGTGGATGTAAGCCAGCACTTGTGTTTCTTTTTGCCAGCCTGAGAAGAAAACAGAGTACTGTAAAGGCACTGAATAAGGAGCTGGACTTCTCGTCTAGTGCTAGAGTTACAGTGGATTACAAGGAACAGTGTCTATTTGTTTTTGTTCCAGCCTCAGTCTTCATGATTCCCTGCATTTGGCACTCAAGGCCCTCTTAGAGGGACAGTACAGCAGGCATATGTGACTGAGAGGGGTATTAACTAAATAAACCTGCCCAGTGAAACTGTCTCTTCAATCATTTTAAAGCTCTGTTCCTCTATAAACAAAGTGTTCACATGGGCTTTCTGTTTAAAACGCACTGTAGCCAATTGTAAATGTTTACATATATTTTATGGCCTAGGTAGTCCTTTAGAGAAGCATACTCAATGCAAATTTTTTATAAGTAAACAGGTAAAGTATATTCCATGAATTGAATGCACATTTTCACTTGTGTAAATGTACAGTTGAAATTAGATGAATACAGGCAGCCTTTCCTTCAGGAAGTTCTAAAGTTTAGCTGATGGCTGAGAACAACAAGGATTGTGTAGACATGACAAAAGACAGCATTCAAGGGTGACTGGTAAAAGATGTGCAGCTTAGTGAGGAAAAAGAAAACTGGGTAAAGTGATATAAACTTGCAGGGAGCCTGTCTGAATGGAGCTGGAATGGTGCTGTGTCCATGACAATGAATGAGGGATGGAGGGAAGTCGCAATGGCCAGAGGGCATGTAGAGATCCGCTTGTTTTCCAGGATGAATGTAGCTACACTGCTCACATGCTGATTGCCAACCTGGGCTATTAGTTATAGGAGATTAAAATGGCTTGTTGGCCTTTGTGCCTTTGTTTTTGAGAGACAAAATCAATGAGATTAAAATAGGAAAGCTGAAAAATCCTAGAGTTTTTTTTATGCTTAAAACTCCTAATAATAGAGTTTGTTATATATTTAGCTAAATTGATTTACTGTATCTTAATCATATAAATCTATTTCCTTATCTGCTTATTAAAAAGTCATTGAGCTTAAAATAAGTGCATCTTGAAAATTTAGAATATAAAAAATGAAAACGGAACTCATATATTCTAGATTCTTTACATGTAAAGTGAAATATCCAGCATTTTAAATTATTAAAGTATTTAATTTTGAGTTTGAATAAATTACTATTCGTGCAGTATACTGTAAATACCATGTACCTCACAATCTAGTTCAGAACATATATAGGGAAGACTGCTGACTTAGTTTGATAGTTGTCTAGGAGATTAAGATTGGAATCCTCCACAAAGAGGTTATGGCACAGAAGGTGCTGTACTGAAGCATATTTATGGAAAGTTGCCTGGAAGGGAAAAGTGTAGTAGGAAAAGGTGCACATGCAACAGGGATGACTGCCAAGAATTTTTGGCTGTGCCAAAAATTGCCAAGAAAAGCCAATTCATGGCCCTGGGATGCTTCACAATGAGTGAAATGAGGCTAAGTTAGTGCATCAAGAGCCACCATGTACAGTACACATCTTCTGGGAAGGTGTGACAAACATCAAAAAAAGAACTGGACCATTGCTTAGTGGTCCAGAATCCTATTTTCAGATGAAAGTAATTTTTGCAATTTGAAATCAAAGTCCTAGAGTCTGGAAGAAGAATGGAAAAGGACAGAATCCAAGTTGCTTGAAGTCTGTTGATTTAGGGTGCCATGTCATCTGCTGGTGTTGCTCCACTGTGGACCAAAGTCAACATCTCTCAGGAGACAAGATTAATGTAAATTTCCAGCAGGACTTAGCACCTTCTCACAGTGTCAAAACCACCACTAACTTTGCTGACCATGATATTACTGTGCTTGATTGGCCAGCCAACCCACCTGACCTGATTCTCTATGGGGTATTTTTAAGAGGAAGATGAAAAACACTTAACAATACAGACAAGCTGAAGGCTGCTATCAAAGCTACTTGGTGATCAATAATGCCCTGGAGTGCCACAGGCTGATCATCTCTTTGCCATGCCACACTGATGCAGTAATTTGTACTAAAGGGGCTCCAACCAAGTACTGAGTGCATAAATTACCTTTTTTTTTTAAAGAATTTCTATATACAGTAGCAAATCCTTTTTTGATTGAAATATTCTAATATTTTGAGATACTGGATTTGTAATTTGAATGAGCTGCAAGCCATAATCATTGAAATGAAAACAAAAAAGTCTTGGAATAGTTCACGTTACATGTAATGGATGTAGAATAAAGGAGAATTTCACTTGGAAAATTAAATTACAAAAGAAAATGAACTTTTTCATCATATTCTCATTTTTTAAGATGCATTGTATATAATTCAGTAAAATGTATACTTGTAAGAGGTCCAAGGCCCACCACAAATGAAACTGGATTTGAGACCGACATGTAAAAATTCTTTTCTTTTCTTTTTCACAAAATATAGAGCGAGGGTATATTGTATGTATTTTATTATGTATATAATGTAAAAGGCAGACAATAGAAATAGCAACTATAAAACAAATATAAAAATGTAATTTTATGACTCTAAACATATTACTTAAAAATGGTAAAATGAAGAAACCAAATAAAACACCAACACAATTCTGCACAGCACTTTAATGATCCAACTATGCACCAGCAGCACAATGCACAAAACCATCAGACACAGGCCAAGAGCCCCAGGCAGCATCCACACCAATCCCCGGAATAGTGAAATAAACACGATCCCTGCAAGCACACCTGCAGCAGAACCGCTGACACCAGATAGATAGGTCCAATCATCCCAGAAACTGCCATATTTCATTTGTGACAGTGATTTGGTAGTGTTTTATGGAAGAAGGAATTGCACAAACATTTTTTTTGTGTTGTGATCCAGACAACAATTTACAAAACTAATGCCTGAAGCCATCCTGCCAATAAATCTAAGTTCCAACTCAGAAAAAAAGTCCCACTCAGTAGAGAAAATGACGAATCCTACGGCCCTAGTACAAGCACACACCCGAAGTCTGGTTATAATATCACAGCATATTGATGATGTCTGTGATTACAGTACATATAAATTAAGCTAACTCCCACACACTATGGAATAAAAATATAAGCTACTGTATACAAATTATAAGTATAGTTGTTGCACATTTTAATTGTGTTTTAGATTCAATTTAAATAATCGATTGATTGATTAAATATGCTATTTATTTATTAATTTTTATAAAAACAAAGAGAATCCTTTTGAATGTCTTGAAAAAGAATAAAAAAAAAACTTATTACTTAACTTAATCTTGCTAGCAAGGAAGCTTAAACTTTTTTTTTTCTGTCTTTCCACATGGTCATTTCGGTCCTGATGACACAACATGACAAAACACAACACACAAATCCATGAACAGACAGATAAATTGCATTTCATCACCTTCGGCTAATAGCACACATAGTGTATTGGCCATTTTATCTTCCTAACATATTTCTGATGCTATATGGAAGCACTGACATTAAAAATGATCATTTATGCATAATGGACAATACAGTAGGTTGTGGCATAAAAATTACAATCAAAGCCTTTTCTTGAGATGGCTTGTAGCTTTGGCACATAACACATTTATTGAAGCAAAGCTTATTTCAGTGAATTTGAACAATAAAGTGTAGAAAACTTATTTTCTCTCTCTGGAATTATTTGATAAAAATGTTTCTTAGTCCCCTGACCAAGTGTTCTAATTTTAGTTTTAGGAGGAGTGTTGTACTGTTTGAACACTTGGTCATTCTCCACTTTTTTCTCTCAAGTGTCTGTGTTTTATCTGCCACTTCTGCATGCATTTAATGTAGGCTGGGTTTTTAAGTACTGCTCTGTACCACGTCTGGAGTGGAGACTCAGTATCTCTGTTCTCTCTCCCACAGTATGCCTTAAAGAGGTATACAGTAGTACTGTTACAAAGCCTGGCATTGTTTAATTTGTACTTTTTTCTTACTTAAGTTTTGGGTCTCGGAAGCCCATTTGCCCATAATGAATTGGGTTACACCAAACATTATGCTACAATATAAATTCAACATGCAAAAAAAATAAAATAATAATAAAATAGTGACAGCTGCAAAACATGTTCTTCAACATTTTAAGTTATTAGTATCACAGTATTTCACTAGAAGTTGAAGTTAATCACAATGACATGTTTTCACACAGTAGTGTGGCCTGTAACTTGTCTGTCCCACTGGGCGCAAATAGTCCTATATTTCAAATCCTCTCTCTAGATGCGGTATAGAGATATTAATATGAACAAATCTGTACTCTTTTCATCTTCCTCTTTTGATTTCTCTCTGTACCTTTCTTGTTCCTTACCTAACGCCTTTGGACATCTGAATCTTTGCAAGGACTTCTTACTAGGCAAGAAAAATTGTTGTGTGTGTGCAGTTAAAATGCAAAGCAGGGATGTTGTTGCCTCCAAGTGTGTAAAATGCAATGAATTGGAGATAAAGAAGAAGAAGATTGACCTTTCAAATATTTGACAAATTACTGACAAAATAAACATTGTCTTTTTTACTGGAAATTAAGACAGCCACAGAGGTGCACTCATGCATGCTCACATGTAACTCACATGCAAAGGTTTTCACCAGTTGGCAAAACTTTGCTCTTTACTGGGAAATAATGAGAGATAGAAACATCTGAAACCATTGTATTATACCTTTTATCAGACACAAATGCTAGTTCAATTAGTCACGACTAAAATTTTACTTAGAATAATTTCTTAAGGGCAGTTGTTGCAGCAGTTAAAACATGTTTATGCATATTTCTTATAGTTGTTTCATAAATGTTCCATGAAAATTCCTTTTTTTTTTTCAAAGCGATATATTCATGGTTGTTTGGGGACGGCACATGGACAACACAAAGACCATAAGAATGACATAAGAACCAGACCTAGATTTTGCTGTATTACTCTTGTGTTGAAACATTGGTACTGTAAATCTCACTGTAACAGCAGTGTGAGTTTCATGTCTGTCTTGTTCTGTATCGTTTGAGTGTATTGCTGCTTATAGATTTGAGTTTGCATTGTAGCGACTGAACTTGCTCGTAAGACCTTTATGAAGTTTTGTCCTTTTTTTGTCCTAGAATAGACAAGATTATTGGTGTTGGAGATTACACTTTCAAATCACTTCAGTTCAATTCAATTCAATTCAATTCAATTTATATAGGACTTTTAGCAACAGACACTGCTAAAAAACAAAGCATAGACATCTAAAGAACAAATTAGACATGGAAGTGGGAAAAAAATCCTTCCTGAGACAACATGAGAAAGGAACCTGATTCAAAAGGCAAACCTTTCTGTTCTGGGTGACAAAAAATAGTCTGGTTGCGTTATTACGTAGTCATTACTGATCCATGGCTGCATGCTTTCAAACAGAACTGCTGATTGCTATTAATTAATTACCATAAATTGAGTATTTAATTACTACTATTGATTGAGGTTTGTATCTATATTTATTAAGCAACTTTGCAAAACATACTGTAAATGCATAACCGTTTTCAGCATCTGTTTCGGGTGCTCTGTTTGAGGATGACAGTGTGGGCTCTCTCAGTGTGTGTATGTGGTCATTCTTTTGTGCTTGTGTGTATTAGGGGAGATTGTCCACAATCTCATGTGGGTGCCATAATCCTCTTATTTTTATGCTCACTGCAGATTTTATTGATAGGTAAATATCAGTTTTATATTAGAGTCTTATATCAGACTTAAGACATACTGTATATTTAAAGAAAAGTTAAACAGTTTAAAACCATTGAAAGCATCATGTTTGGCAGAAAACCATTAAACCCTGTTGTCCTGCAGTGATGATGCAGCAGGTCGTTGTAAGCTTCTGTTCATGCTGTTCACCATGAACAGGAAATTGAACCACCAGCAGTGCTGCTAGGTGCAGAGAATATGTGTTGATTGAGTGAAAGCGCATAGGGTTCCTGCCAGACAAAACAAATTACACAGCAAGTTGAACGCTACACTCTCTGATCTTATTATGATCATGTTCATGCTTTGTAATTGGTGAAGGGTCAGAACACACGCTGGGTCAGTGGTGTTGGACAAAAGCAAATTTGTCAGATATAAATGACTTTTTCTCAATTTAATGATTTCATTCAAGTAATTCAATATCTTGCTTTTAGTTACGCTAATTACCAAGGTTCTGTATATACTGAGAAATGGAGAAATGTTTGCCATGTATTTTTAATTCAGCAGTCTCAAAAGCCAAAATACTTAATATTTCTCTAGTTACAGTATTTATTTATTATACGTTTTTGTTCTTTAAGTGTAAGAAGTAGCCTAAAATATTTACTTTTGCATACAGTGAGTAAAAGAAATGAAGTATCATGATATCGTCCTTAGTTACTCTTCATACTCTTTAAACTGATGGTACAAACTACTGTAGCATTATAGTGTCAGGGTGTATCCTGGGAACACTGAATGCAAAACAGAATAAATCTTCGATGGGATCAGAGGCCATCACAGGGCACCAAGAAAAAGACAAAGTTTAATGGCAAATCGAATAGATGTGGTGTTTTTCACATAGCGTTCAGTGGAGGCTCTATTACATTTTCTTTAGACAAATAACAGTAGGATCAAAGCTATAATCCTTTGTGGATACTGGATAGGTAGGCAAGTACACCTGGTTCACTTTAACAATGTAAACTATCTTCAGCCTTAAGCTGGTGCTGGGACAGAACTGGTGTTTCAAATGGAGGCCATTGTTGCTCATGTGTTTTTGTTCACTTGAAGGGGAGTCCTCTCGTGGGACTGTTCTTTTATGTGGAAAAAGAGGACATTAGCATAGTGTGGTGTGGGAGCGAAAAAAGAGACAAGAACTTGATGTTGTTTGTATTGTTTGCTCTGCCTGAGACAATAATGCGACAGTGGAAAATAACGAGAGATGGTTTGATGCCAAAAAGTCATTGAAAACTAGGAAGAATGCTGACTTTAACCATTACTGCATACCTGTCAAACTACACAAGCAAATGCAAATATTGCTGTATTATACCATGCAAATGTAATTCTTACTTTCAGTTCACTATTTAGTAGAAGGATCCTGCTTGTGGTCGACAGAGGAAATCTCTTTTAACACAAGCAACATTAGAATGTATTTTTAGTCAAAGAAAAAAAAAAAAACTATTTGGAAATATACACACAAAACACCTTCACATGCCTCCTGTTGGCAGGTGTGTGTACACAGGTGAGAGTGCACATACAGTACTGTATGACACAGCAGGAACATGACATGAACCAGAACCATCTTTTTTTCATGTGTACATCAGATTTAAAAAGACCTTTGTATTTGGACAATTTTATTCTATTTTTGCTTAAGTATAAAAAAAACTACAACCATTCATAAGGTGCATTGATTTTATCAAAGCAGGGCTGATAAAATAACACACATTGGAAGTTGACATCTTTGGATCAGAGACCTGGCCTACATAGAGGCTGCACATGCTAATTATTTCATAATTAGACCATGCCAGTGAACGCTATAAATTCTTCACTCATTGCATCTGTGTCGCTCTCTTGGAAGTTTAAGAATCCGCTCCATGAAGATGCACATAGTTCTCGGTGTGTTCCAAGTTTGTTTAATTTTTTCATAATGAAACACTCATTCACTATCTTCTATACCGCTTTATCCTGTATTCAGGGTCGCAGGGACCTGGAGCCTATCCCAGGAGGCTTAGGGCACGAGGC
>JAQMYG010000012.1:19716917-19736079 GCA_030014215.1 Clariallabes teugelsi | reverse complement strand
ACTGTGAGCACCTGTAACCGAGCATAAGCAATTTCCCTCTGGGATTAATAAAGTTATTTGAATCTTGAATCTTGAATGTCTTTGAGCCTTTTAAAAAATGAGTTGGAAATGTGACATTACTGTGTCTCACGTTCCAAAGTACACTGTCATTACCAGGTATAGGAGTGGGTGAGGGTAAGATTACCAAGATCAAAAGGATGTAAATAGATGAAACCTCTTTCTTTCTGCTGTCTGTCATTTAAACCTCGGGCTGTTTCCTTTAAGTAACTTACAAGTAGACACATGACATTACTGAAAGAGTCGAAACTGAAGGCATGAAAGCTTTCGCAAGAAAGAAGGTAAGTACAGGTGGGTCATCCTATTCAAAGCAACACATAATAGCAGTCAATGATGTACTTTGTCTTAAAAACATCAAGTCTCTTGTAGACCGGATGTTTGACTACAGTTGAATGTAGAATAAATCAAAGTTTAGGCAGGTCAGGTCTAGCAGGATCTTGTCCTAGCAAACAAACAGGCTTGTGCATTTCAGCTTTTACAAAAATACAGCACGGCGATGTTAGTGTGTTTTGTTTTTCTGTTGTTGAGAAATCATTGTATTTAACAAGTTATGGTAGATGGTAAATGCTAGGAATATATTCCTGGATATAAAAATGTAAACATGAAAAAACTAATTCTTTGTTTTTTAGGGATCTTTTATATTTGAAAAATAATTATAAAGTAACAACAGTGTTATTATTTTAACACCAGTTTTGTATAACCTGAAGATTTTTCTTGTGAGCTAACAAAGAGTGTGGTAAAACAATTAAATGTTCAGGTATTTTGTGGTTCACCAACACCAGTAGAAAGTTGTTCTATCATCTGTCATGTATCATGGGCAAACTGTATGGACATTAATGACATTTGATAACAGATTGCCTTGTCTCTTATCTTTCATTCTTTTGCCATATACTTGAGTGTATACTCTGAATGTTTGTGTGCTGCTGTGCTGTTGCAGTTGGAGATGTTCTGTGAGGTGATGACCATGCAGCAGGCTGGATATGTGATGCTGATGGACTACCTGCAGAATAACTACAGAGAGCATCAGTCTCAGTTCATGGGCCAGGTCTATTCTTCATACACCGGCACTGAAGAGATCCTCACACCCAGTATGTACGCCCACCCACACACACTGACACATACTCAGTGGCAGTATTAAGTCTAAGCTTTGAAAAAAAAAAAAAAAAAACATAAAAAGGGATGTAAAAGCAGAATGTTTCTTTGAAAATTCTGGTAAAAAAAAAATTATATTGAGTGCAGTTAATGATGGCTCCTATTTTGAGTGCATAATATCAAACTGAGTGCAGTTAATTATAGCTTTTGTCCTTGAATAGAATGAAGTCTGACCTATTTACAAGCAGATATTTGTCTAGTATGGCCTTTGTGATGTTCCTTTATATGTTACACTTTGAGTGAACGAGGGTATTAAAATGAGTGTTGAAATGCAATGTTTTATCAGATGTAATGATGCTATTATGTAATTATTCTTGTCTGTAATTGTATTTTTACTGAAAACTCTTCACTGGATGACTGAATACAGTTGCTAATACTCTAGTATAGTTCATACACTTAGGAATAGTGTCCTATTAACCTCAATGAAATAATAAGTTCTTAATTTGATTTTGTTGATAGTCCATTGTCTTTTACCAGTTTCCACAAGACTGGAACCTTTTGTTAACTTGACAGTGCTATGATTTAGATGTCTTTTTTTAAAGGTGAATTTCACAAGAAAATCACTTCCCTTTTATCTTGCACATGATGAACATGAAGTTGTAGCTCTACTTTCAGACATCATGTATGATTTCTCTCATGTAGATGTACTTGTTATTCACAGTCTTAATGACTAAAACAAGTTTAATGCTGTAGCAAGAGAATTTGCTCTTTTTTATATAAGCATTAGAGTGAACAGTGCATCTAAAATAAATTATAATACAGCATTTTTGTAATTTCATTCAAAATGTGAAACTCATATATTCTAGATTCACTACATGTCAATTAAAATATTCATGTTTTTCTTTTTTAAATTTTGATGATTAAGGCCTATAGGCCATGAAAATCAGAAATATATTGTATAAATACAATGTATCTTTCAGTCTAGTTCAATACATGAATGGGTAAGATTTCTGATTTGACAGTCTAAAAGACAATCATTGACACCAGTGGCCGCTGGCCCCCTTAAAGTTAGGCAGAGAAGAATGCTACTTTAACATGTAATTATTTGACATAATAATTATTTATTTTAATAATGAAATTATTACTGTATTACGTTCATTTGTGTTCATGTACGCGGGCCGCCGGACAAACGAGTGTCTATATAGGCGCGTAAATTTTTGAAAAAGTATGTGATTTGAGACTGAGCTCTAATTGGATTTTTTAAAATCATCCTTGGGTCGCCCCGAACCCTCCCACTTTTGTTCTTAGCGAATCAATATTGTTTTTAAATATTTGGGCTCATGTGGACCATTTTCAACGAGTCTTATTAGTCTCTTTAACGGTCTATAGACTATAACGGTCAGCAGATTGTTAGTTGATATATTGAATAGTGATTGACATGGAAGACAGCTAAATATGAGAGAAAATTCTGTAATTTCTTTGCTAAAATACTTCTTCTCAAGGCGATTGGACAAAGAAAAAAAAAAGGCTAAAGATCTTCTAAGCAGCAGTCAAGTGATCGCGGTCGAGCTTACACTCTGTGCTTTTCCAGCACTTCTTATGGCTATTTACAGGCGATTATTAAAAGTTAAATTTTAATTTTGTTTGCGCCCCCCCTTAAAAAATTTTGCACCAGCCGCCACTGATTGACACCCTGCACAAGGAGGGTAAGCCATAGAAGGTAATTTCTAAGAGGGCTGGCCGTTCCTAGAGTGCTGTATCGAATCATTTTGTTGGAAAGTTGGCTGGAATGGAAAAGTATGTTGAAAAAAGGTGCACAAGCAACGAGGAGACTACGACTACGAGGAGATTTTAGAGCACTTCATGCTTTGGTCTGCCGACAACCTTTATGGGGATATCGATTTTCTTTTCCACAGTGCCAAAACTGACAATAACTGGTTTGCTGAATCATATTACTCTGCTTGATTGGCCAGCCAACTCACCTGATATGGGCTACTTTCAAGAGGAAAAAAAATACACATCCAACTCAACAGTACAGATGAGCAGAAGGCTGCTATTAAAGCAACCTGGTCTTCAGTAACGCCTCAGCAGTGCCACAGGCTGATCGCCACTATGCCATGCTAATGAACAGACATTGCAGAAGCTGGACATTTCTGTATTTTAAATCTTTTTTTGATTGATCTTAGGAAATATTAAAATATTTGAAATACTCCATGTTTGATTTTCATGGCCTGTAAGCCGTAATCATTAAAATTAAGATATTCTAATTTTGAAGATGTAATGTATACAGACCTAATTATGGACGCATTCTATCCTCTCTCTTCTAATGCACACTTTTCATTTGTATTAGTGTGACAAAACTCAGCACTCACCATTTTCTGTTCTCTCTGTAATGGGGTCTGCTATTCTTTAACATCTTTTTCTGTGTTTGTCTCTCAGAAAGTCAGCAGACTTTTGTGTTGCCAGGTAACTGTGTCTGAGTTTGCCCTTTATGTCTGTGTAGGTCTACCATCCTCTCGTTATTGATGGAAGTTTGAATCATCCAGACCCCATTTTTGCCAAGATTTTATCGCTATTAATAGATAGATATATGGATAGATAGATAGATAGATAGATAGATAGATAGATAGATAGATAGATTACTAGACTGTTAAAGCATGCTTTTATTATTCACAGTGAGAGTTGTGTATGTTTTTTTTTTAATTTCTTTTATTTAGACAGCATTATTGCATTTGTTGTTGCAGTTTTCTGCAATTTAAGTTACCAATGGCAAATTATTTTAGTGTAAAAATGTTGAATCTTCTTAAGATAGCCTTGTAATAACTGAATCAGATGTTGATAGTGATCTATTGTGTGGCCCCCTTCTGCCCTCTGGTGTTCAAATGGATCAGTTAGTACTTTCCAAATTTTGCAAGGCTTGATTGAGTGAATGAGTTATTAGATTACAGTGTGCTCAGAAGCTTGTTGAATTTTCTGTAAAAACACGAATAAAATTACCATTTTAGTTTGTGCAGTCGGTATAATGGGCTAAACTGCTTTAATCTGTTCCTATCAGTGGTTGAGTGCTTTTTTTGTGAGGTGTTTAGTCTCAGATGCTGAGCACAGATGGTGAAGAATGCCTTCCACGCTAAGGTCACCATGTGCTAGGATCAACAGTGTGTGAACGAGAGAAATGATTGTAAAAAAAAAAAAAAAAACACCTTCTGTTTGCATGCATCTGTTAAACTGACATTATTTTCAAATGAAATACGTAGTGAAAAATAATTTATCAATAGTGTATTAGCCCGAGACCCATGTTATTTTTGATAAACATCCATAGAAAACATAGTAGCTAGGCCAAAACAATTCTACATAATATTGCTTTTATAGACTATTTCGAAATATGGTTGCTGAGAGAGTGTGTGTGTGTGTGTGTGTGTGTGTGTGTGTGTGTGCTGGTCTTTTGCAGTTTGTAGCTCAGAGCCAGAGAATGTGCAAGCATACCCGCACAACTACACAGGTCTGCTAGTGATGTGGGAGAGGCCACGGGCTGTGTATGATGCAAATATAGAGAAATACTCTGTCACCTACTGGCTGGCACAAAGAGATGATCCACCTACGCTGGAGTACCTTACTGATGGAGACCAGGATGTGGTACTGTACATTACACTATACTAATTAATTTCAACTAATTCAACTGTAAATTGAGCAAGCTATATTATATTATTAAACTATACATTAAAGAAAATTACTTTTTTTTAAAGAAAAGTGCATAGTCTTAATTGCTGTTGCTGTTAATAACTGCCGCTCTTCTGAGAAGGCTTTCCATTAGATTTTGTAATATGACTGTGAGGATTTTCTTATTCAGCCACAAGAGCATTAGTGTGGTCAGACAAGGAGGTCTAGCAGACGAGCAACATGCCACTTCATCCCAAACCTTAGATCTTTCTCTCTAATCTTGGCAAACCATGTCTTTGTGAAGCTTTTTTCACAGAAGAATTGTCATGCTAGAACGGGTTCAGACCCCTTAGTTCCAGTGAAATCTCAATGCTACGGTAGACAAAGACATCTTATCTAATTGTGGCCTTCCAATTTTGTGTCAACCACAAATGAGTGTTTTGGTCAGGTGTCCCCATGCGTTTGGCATATGTCATATGACCAAATCTTCACTATTGTCTAAAATATTGAATATAAACTTACTTTCAGTGGTTTTTAAGCATTCTTTTCTATGTATGAAGTCTACAGATGGACATGCTGTATTGTTGTCTTTGTTTTTCTCACAGGGAGCCATCATCCAGGACCTGGAGGCCAACACCAGCTACGTGGTGCAGGTGGTGGCTGTGTGCACTAATGGTCTGTATGGGCGGCAGAGTGATCAGCTGATAGTGGACATACCCGTGATTGACCCTGGTAAGAGAATGCACGCCACTCACTCTTATCTCTATTAAGAATGAACATATTATAGTATTTTCAAAAGTAACGAACACCACAGATGTGTGCTGATGCTCCACACTATAGTTTGATGTTTTGTCATGCACTTCTTTTATGATATTGGGTTATTGGATAGGAGACCAGAATAAAATCTATGCTACTTCACATTTAAAGTTTCATGTTTTAAATGACAATCACCTTATTGATTTAACCACATGCTCAAAATATTTTGTAATACCACTTTTGTCTGACTTTGACAGTCATTATTTTTGGTCCCAGCTGAATGTGAATTTTCTTAACATACTAACTTGGTTGTATTTCCCAAAATATAGCCCAATTTGTACTTTAAACAGTAACTTAAACACTGACCAGAAGAAAGCACTTACTAAAGATGAATAAATAATTATGGTATGTGTTTTTTTCTTTTTCTTTTAGTTTATGATGTACAATCTTTTTCATTTGGCACAAAATATTAACTTGAAGTATATATTACATATACTATGTCTCCAGATTACAGTGGGATTAAATAATTATCTGGAGTATTTTTTCAGATTAATCTAACTGAACCCAGTTTGATTCCCAGACATAACAATTTGAGAAAACATGCACTTTTTTCACATTAAATTGCACTTGTTCTTTAGTATGACAATTTAAATGCACAATTATTGAACATGTTCAATATAAACTGTCAGTACTTTTAAAAAGCCATAGGCTTGTTTAGACTTGCATGGCAGTTGTTGCTGGTGCTGATTTTGTTGTTGTTGTTGTTGTTGTTGTTGTTGTTGTTTATATATTTTTAATGGTCCTTTGCTGATTACTGTAATTTTGGGTTTTTTAAACATTTTCTACTAGATAAAACTTTGCATTCATTTTAAATATATTGTACAGCGTTACCCTTTTCTTTTTAACCTGTGTATTTCATGTGCATACCCTGCCTGAGCTGTGCATGGTATGGTGTGTTTCTTCTTCTTTTTTTTTTACTGAATCCCTTTTGTGGTTTTCTATTCTTCCGATGGTTTATGGTTTATCAATCTCACAACAATTTTTGTCAGTGCACTGAAATGTTCAGAATCTGTATCACCTCTGTTTATAATAAACTAATCTGTATTGCATAAAAAAAACCAAGCATTATATTTCTGTGGGTGTGTCTATGGATGAGTGTGTTCTCATTTTGAAAAAACTGTGCACTTTACTGTGAATGTAATACTTGTTTTTTCCATTGCTGTTGTAATTGCTTATCTAAGCATCCATTAATTCATCCTTGTCTTTTAATATTAGATACATATTCAGTACACAATGGCTTCACAGATAATTCTGGTGTTTAAATAATAACAAATGCTGAAATAATTTTGTTAGTTGCTCCTATTCAGAATGTAAGCTGAGCGATAGGAGTGAACCATTTCCCTGCCATATGAGAAGGTTTAATTTGTTTCATAGTATGGTCATTATAGACCGGGTATCTGATCTATAATATGATTTCTTTTCAATGATTTTGTTAAGATATTTTTAAACTATTTTAAACTATAGTTTATTAAGTTATTCTAGACATCAAAGTCTAGTTAAGGAAAAAGTATTTGGGGTATAGGGTGGAGGCCTTTCATTCCAAAGATCAAAGAAAAAAAGTTGAAAGTTTAACCTTCTATTTTATTGCTTGTTTTACACAACAAATGGTTGTCCATGTTCATAGTCAAAATACAAGGGCTATACAAAAAGTAATGCAAAAATGGATATAACTTTTTTTTTTAAAACTGAGTGAAATCATTCAAATTGCACATGTTGGTACAGTATAGTAACTCTTCCTCTATAGTAACTGTTCTTCCGTCATTGAGTTCTTGATGAAGAAGGAGTGCAGGCTGTCTGAGGTTTACAGAAGACTAAAGAATGTGTATAGAGATGACACCACTGACAAGAGCAATGTACACAGAAGACAGTTAAAAAGGGGAAACCGGTGTTGAAGACAAACCATAGAGTGAGAGACCATCAATTCGATTAATGACATGAAAGTGGTTACAACAGTGCACACGATTTTTTTTTTCAAATAGTAGTTAGGTTTAACAATGGTGAAAATGCATCACTTGTGATGGGGACTATGTTGAGTGGTATCTTTGTATAGAGGAAGAGTTAGTTTACCAACATATGGAATTTGAATGATGTGTGTCAGTTAATAAAAAGTTATGTCCACTTTTGCATTCATTTTGGTACAGCCCTCATGTATAGGACAATTTTTACACAGTCACTTCACATTTGTAGGTTGAGGTGATGTAAGGTTACAACTATACAGTATTGAAACATTTATTTTACTTTTGATTTTTTTTTTTTTTTTTAGAAACAGACCCTGACCCTGATCCCTTTGAAATCGATGAAGAGGTAACTAAAAAAGTTGCATAATAAGAGAAATGGCAGTCATCCTAATATAGGACTCTGCTAAAGACCTCACCATTTTTTTCTCTCTTTCTTAGGAGGACTATTTGAGCACCCCCTTGTGGGTCCAGCCTGACTTAAATCAGGCACCCCATCCAGTGCAAACCACTACAAGTCACCCTAGATTTACCTCAACTGAGCGCCATGTCCCTCCATTATCAGACGAAAAAATGTCTAATGAAAATGATTATCAGGGCATTTTTGTAAAACACACTTCCCAACCTACCACCATGACCCCTAACACCCTGGCCAGTGTGTTGACTACTGTTAGCTTTTCTAAACCAAAACAGCCTGTTTCTCCAGTCATCGATACTAAAACCACTCCAGCATCCACTGAAAACCATCACCAGGGCATTACAGTTAAACAGACTACCCATTATACCCCTCTTAATACGTTCAAGTTCACAACACCAGGACAGCCAGTTCCTCCAGTCTTTGATATTAAAACAACCCCAACAACGGATGACTACCATTACCAAGACATTCTAGAAAAACACCCTGCCCAGTCTACCTCCATGACCCCTGAAACTAATTTTATCACAGATTTACTCACATCTGAAACAGATTACAGCAGCATAGCACCAACAGTGGTCTCAGAAGATAACACTGTCAATGACAGCTCTGAGGGTCATAGAATAGAAATCAGTCCACCTGACACAGAAATCACATCAACCTCAGTGGTTAAGGAGGAGAACGTCACTGACTCACATGGCTATGGGGAGAGCTCTATTACTGCTACAGATACAGTATCCTCCTTCCTCCCCAAAGAGGCCCAACTGCAAACTGCAACTCCCACTGTGCCTCTCCCCACGATCACCACAGCCTCCGGTAGTGTTCTCTCACCTGATTTCAATGGTGAGAGCTCTCCCACTGAGACCTCTGTGTGTGAGTCCCAGCACTGCCTGCATGCTATTCCTGTGTCCCTCCCTTATAGCTCTATGTTGTCTGCGTCTGAGTCCACCCCAGACTGGGACATCTTGTATTCTACACTGTCTGTCACCCACTTCCTGTCCTACCCTGCACTGTCTCGCTCTCCCTCCAGCTCGGTGTCTTACTGGGATGCAGAAACTGTCTCTAGTGGTGATGATGGTGATGATGGTGACATGTTGTCTGGGTCAGCTTCAGGTGCCACCCTCTGTAACAGTACTCTTCCCCTTCAAGCAGTACCTGACTTGACTGACTCTGAGGTTTCTCTGTTAAACTTAAAGCAGGATATCTCTCACACCTCCGAGTCACTTAGCACTGTCTCTCCATCTCTTCAGCCATCAGGTGTCTTCTCTAGTGACCTCTCTTCTTTCTTTACTTCCTCTTTCTCAGATAGTGTGATGGAGTGGGAAGATCTTTCTGTGAAACCTCACTCTGTTGGTGATGGCCCTTGCATCTCATCACATATTTCAAGTTCTATGTATTCATCCTCCTTACACCTGATTCCTTCCTCATCAATAAGTGACATGTCTAGTATAGTAGAGGATCATTCATTTCAGTCTTTCTCCACTGTTGCAGCTGATGGGTTCAGTGCAACAACCTGGAACCCATCTTCCCCAATTGATCCTTCTAGTGAACTGCGATTCTCTGTTACAGCCAACATCAACAGCTTTACAAGTGGTGAAAGTTCCCAGGTCCCTGGAGGCTCTGCTCCATTGGAGCCCCCCACAGTGTTGTCAACATCAGTCCCAGAAGCTACCTCATTCGCACACTCGGCCGATGGATCTCTGGACAGTAGTGCCTCAGCTTCAGGAGAGGGATCAGCTTCAGGAGATGGGAGTCCTGTCCCTTCCATACCCGGTGTATTCTCCACTGAAGCATTAGCAGAGGAGCTGGAGTTAGAGGAACACTCTTCATCCTTTTATTTTGAGAGTGAGAATTTGACAGAGAAAGAGGCTACCACCTTAAGTACCACCCTTCTCCCCAGCCCAACCTTGGCTCAAGGGGGTGTGGAGGAAGAAAACAGCGGATCAGGAGAGAGCCTCACAGATAACGAGACATCCTCTGATTTCAGTATCCCAAAGCATGCTGCCAGAGACACAAAGGAAGAACCAGTGGAAGGTAAAAATACTGCCATCTGCTCATCAACTCTCAAAGGGCTCCACTGGATTAGAACCACTAGCAGAATCAACATTATTTAGCACAGGAAAAAAGAAAAAAAATATATATATATATATAGTTGGTAAAATAACAAATATTTTGCCACAAACTTTCCGGCCTGCAGTACAAAGTACAAATCTCCAGGTCAGGTAGTAGCATTTTTATAACTAACAGCACCACATATACTGACTTGTTTTGTTCTACTGATGAAAGAACGAGCCATAACTGACATCTCAGTCTGACAGTCCCACAGCCATCATCACATTGCTTATGTAAATCCCTAACTCACTTTGTTTTGTTTTGCCTTTGTGTGCTTTTCCTCCATTATAGCTCCAAGCATGTCCTTCCAGATGTCTTTGTCAAACAAATTTTATGATGACATTTAAAATACATTTAGGATCTTAAATGCTTAAACTAATAGTTCTCCATCTTTTTAGCGAAATCCTAATCTTAATCTTAGAAAGTTTTCTTATTATTTTAGCTACACAAGCCATGTCCGTTTTTGTCCAGTAGAGAGCAGTAGAAGTACTAATCTGACACATCCATAGGCTACAGCCTATGTTGTATAGAGGGGATCCAGCACATTGTAGGTCAGGGTTAGGACCTAATCTCTTATTGTTTCTTGTATAACCTTAAAAATGTCTCACGTCTACCTCTGTGAACCAGATTATTAATGCAGAATTTTACCAGTGAAATAATAGTAATAATATTCTACAAGGTAATAGGAATAATTATGATTATGAAATAATACATTTAATGAAAGGATTTATGAGGAATGTAATCTTCTGGGACATTAACTCTAGTCTGGTCAACATGTAGGAACTAATAACTAATGTGATTACTAATAATCTCCGTGTTCTTAGCATTAATTCAATTAAAATTTTCACACTTTAGCGAAGTTCATACTTCATCATCTTGATCATTATTTACCATAATGTTTAATCATGATCACCATAAACTAATTTTAAAAATCTGTTATCTTTTTTATATATTTTAATGTCCAGACTACTATACAATATACAACTGTGAAATAGGTTCTTTTATAAATAGCTTATTTTATTAAAAAAAAAAAAAACCTACAAGGTAAGTTTTGTATCTTGGTTTGTTCTGCTTATATATAGTAACCTAATTGCATGCTCCATGGTCTAGCACCTATTTTCTTTAATGAATGCCTTGAATCACTTGCCGGGTATAATAATAAAAGTTTGTGTTTTAATGCATTGAATTAAATCATGATTCATTAAGTCATATCAGGTTCATTTTTTCTTTTTGTAGATGCCAGTAACAGTAGTCATGAGTCTTGGGTGGGACTGGTGTCCAGTGTGGAGCATCAGACGAAAGCTGTAGTTCCTCTGGTTGTAGTGTCGACCCTCACCTGCCTCTGCCTCATCGTACTAATTGGCATTCTCATCTACTGGAGGTAAATTTTATATATGGGATTTATGGCTTATTATGCATTCTATTATATGCTGTATATGAAAAAATTACATATGCAGTGGAGATCAAAATTTGAGAACAATTTATGAACATTTGATTTTAAAAAAGAGGTTAAACTTTTAGTTCAACATTTAAAGGAATTTTTGTTGTGGCTATAGCATGCTAAAAGTGTTTTACAAAATAACCAAGGCACTTCAACAAAAAAACCCTAGAAAACACAATGATCAAAATTAGAGAACAGCAGTGACTGTAGCACAGAAAGATTACAACTAAAATTTCTGAAGGTTACAGCAGTCAGCAATGGGAAGTGTATCGGGCCCTTGCACTGAATGATTTCAGCACATCTGCAGTCACAGGACATTACTAGTCCCTCACACTGCTCTGGTGTGATTTTGGTCCACTCTTCTTCCAGTCTCTTCCACAGTTTGGTGACTGTAGTGGGTTTTTGGCCATAACTTTGTCACCAAGAGTTTTCCAGAGGTTTTTTATTGGGTTTAGATCATGACTCTGGGCTGGCCATTTCATTATTTCAATGTCTTCACCTTCACAGAGGTGCTTTACCTTTTATGCTGTGTGACAGGGGCATTGTTGTGCATGAAAATTGCTGGCTGATGATGGGTGATAAATGCAGGGAAGGAACCGCATGTTGTCGAAGAAGCGCCTGATAAACATTTGCATTCATTCCTGCTGCAGAAAACACCCCCAAACCATGACGCTTCCCCCTAACCTTTCACTGACTTTTTAACACACTTTGGGTTCAGTCCTTCTCCAGTTTGTCGATGAACATAATGTTTACCATCAGACCCAAATAAATTAAACTTGCTTTCATCACTAAAGTGAACTTTGGACCTGTTCTTCTCAGTATACACAACATGCTCCTCAGCAAATGTTAGTCTAGCCTTTTGATTCATTCTGCTAATGAGAGCTTTGTTCACTGCAGAGTGGGCTTTCAGTTCAAATTCTCTTAAAGGTTGAGACACTGTATGATGAGACAGATCCTTATGTTGTTCAGCGCTGAACTGGCGAGCAATCCCAGCTGCAGTGTTGAACCGATTGCCCATTGAGATTCTCCACATTATCCTGTCCTCTCTTGCATTTGTCTTTTGTGAACGACCAGCCTTTTTTGGGGACTGGAATGAGTTTGTGAAGTTGTAACAATACAATATTCTAGAAATCGCAGATTTTGAAACATCAACTTCTCTTGCTATGGCTGAAAGGGTCATCCCTTTGGCCTTCATCAGGACAACCTGCTGCCAGAGAGTTTTAGTCACTTTAGAACAGTCAGCAGTAAAGTCAGTAAAAGCTAGAAAGTTAGACAGCCAGTTATATAGGGTTTGTCAGATAATTAAAGAAATTAGCACCAGGTGCCAGATAAACACCAATAACTGAAAGTGTTATTCTCTGCTTCAAAATATATATACAGTAACTCATGAAATATGCTTAAAAGTCAGCTCTTTTACTCATGTTTAGACAATTTCAAATAGGACTAAGCAGACCTTAAAATGTAGGAAATTGTAGGATGTTCTCTAATCTCCACTGTATATTGTATGTCAAATTTTATGCCATACACATACAGTACATGCATGTTCAAAAGTTAGTTTTATGTAAAAGCATAATACAAACCATCTGATCATAGTGGGTATTAGGCAAATACAGTACAACCTCAGATGAACAACAGATAACGTTTTAACAAAAAATTTACAAAAAGTTTAAAAATTAAGCCAAAAACAAACAAACATGCATGCAGTACTTACAGTACCCCATACTGCTCTCACAGGATTTAGGAGGGTAAGTTACACCCAGGTGATGCTAATTATTAGCACTTTATCATCTGCAGGGCATAGACCTCTATAAAATCTGAAGTTTAGGCAGTTTGCTGATCTGGAGCATTTAGGTGTGTGTTAACACATTGACAAGAGGAAAAGACATGAACAATGGTTTTAGAGATGCAATTGTTGGTGCACATCAATCTGGAAAGGGTTATAAAACCATTTCCAAAAATTGGGAAACAGTGAAAGAGTTTATTCACAAATTTAAAGCATTCAAGACAATTGCCAATCTTTTGTTTGGAAGAGTTGCCAGGAGAATGCCTCTTCAGTCTAAAAAGAACATGGAAGCATGACTGAGGATGGCAAAACTGAATCTGAACAAACCACAAGACTGAGACCAAAGTGGAGGTGTTTGGCCTTAATGACCAGCGCCATGTTTCGCAAAAAAACAACAGCATTACAGCAGAAATAGCTCATACCCACTGTCAAGCACAGCGGTGGAGGGGTAATGAATCAGGCTTGTTTTTTCAGCCACAGGACCTGGAGACCTTGCAGTCATTAAGTCGACGATGAACTCCTCTGTATACCAGAGTATTCTAGAGGCAAATGTGAGGCCATCTGCCTGACAGTTAAAGCTTGGACAAATTTGGGTCATTGGGTCAACAGGACATTGATCAGAAGCACACCAGTACATCTACATCCGAATGGTTGAAAAATAAAAGAATCAAGGTTTTGGAATGGCCTAGTCAAAGGCCAGACCTCAAAACCAATTCAGATGCTGTGGAGGGACCTCACGAGAGCTGTGCATAAGTGAATGTCCAAAAACCTCAATGAACTGAAGCAATCTTGTAAAGCAGTATGTGCTAAAATGATGTGAGAGATTGAAAAAGTTATACAGGAAACGATTACTTTAAGCTATTGCTGCTAAAGGTTGATCTACAAGCTATTGAATCATGGAGGTACTCAGTCTTGCCCATATTTTTTTATTGTTGTTTTTGTTTAGTTTTTTTTTTTTTTTCATTTTAGTTAAATAAATAATGGCACAATAAAAAATTCAATTTATTGTTCGTCTGATATTTTATTTGCCTAATAGTAAGACTCATATCTTTTTCCAGAACAGATTGAATTAAAAGAAGGGGGTGCTAACTTTTACACATGGCTGTCTGTTGTTTGTCATATGCCTGGCACTGTACTGATCTAGTGAGCTGGTGATGATGTTTTTGCTTGAGACATTTGAGAAAAACAATCCTAAATCTAAATCTTTCTCTTTATTCTGTTTCCACTGTGAAACAAGCAGTTTTTTTTTTTTTTACAATCCCATCAAGTACATGGTTTTGCTGTATAAACAGTTCAGTTGCATGAGATTGTACATTTCCTTTCCTGTTGGAGCTTTAGAGTCCTCATCAGATTGTTTGTGTTTGACTTGCTTTATGACATCATGGAGACTGGGTGAGATTAAGGCGCTAATCTTGTAGCCGGTGATTAAATCTCCAAGATGCTGATCTGTTGTTTGTGGCTCTGTGCTGAAGAAAGGGCCTGTGATGATCATATCTAAGAAGGCCTGAAGTGTGTGTGTCCTGTTGGCCCAGTGGGTGGTAGAATTGAGCAGTGTGTGGTATGTTCCACTTATTCCTCTGCACTTTCACGGTGTTCATTTGTATTATGGACAGATGCACACTTGAGGCAAGCACCGAGGACATCAAATACGGGCAGACGTTGTGTTGTCTAGGTCTAATCCCTTCCAAGAAGTTGCTATTTTGACCAGTGATGTCCTAGTTAATCAGAATATCTGTTGAATGGTTGTGAGTCTGTTAAAGATTAGATTGAACATCGTTTTCTCATTTAAAGCGTGTAATTCTTCTTCAAACATAAGGAGACAGCTTAAAGTCTTAAAAAAAAAAAAAATGCTTCTAGCCATTATAATATTTTCCTCACATTTAACTGAACAATTGTAGAGGCTAAAACTGCTATAGGATTCCAAATAGGAACCACCCACATACTGTATTTTCTTGTGTTTCGTTTTTACTTGTAGCCTTTCTTAACACTTATTGGTAAAGGATAATTTTCAGTTTGCTCTTAAATCTGTGTCTATAGCCATTTTGCCAAAAGCCAGAATAACATGTAATACAAATCTAAAGCCTGGCTCATGAATGTATTTTGATTAACCACATCTTATCGTAAGATGTAATTCTTTTCCTATATGCATTTTTGTGCACTGTGTGTTTGATTATGAAGTGTTTTGACTTATCGTGGTTAATGCTTTTCATTTGGTTTACTATTTTCTCCAAAGGATGTGCTTTCAGACTGCTCATTTCTACATTGATGACAACACCTCTCCTAGGGTCATATCCTCCTCTCCTCCTATGCTTAGTCTCACAGGTACTTCTTGCTGCACTCACCCTTTACACCAGCAATAAAGACAATTTACTCTTAATAATACTTATATATTTCCCCAGATGAGCATGAAGCTCTTTCAGTGGAGGAATTTGTTCAACATGTTAAAGAACTTCATGACACCGAGTCCTTCGGCAGAGAGTTTGAGGTGTGTTACTGTACCTGTCGTCTTCGATGTCACACACAAACAAAATTCCTCCCTCAGTTTCCTGTATGTGTGAATAGTTTAAATGATTTTTTAATTTGGATTTGTAGATCGCTCTCATAAATTTCTGTTTCCTCAACCGTATGTGTTTCAACTTCAGCAGATCAGTGTTTTGATTAGTAGAACATGATTTTCCGCTAATTTCACTGGTGGTAAAGATGTGCAGTAAACACACATACAGTACGCGCATGCACGCACACATACAGTATATGCACACTTACTTTAACCGTTTGAGTTAATTCATGCCCACATGGCCTGCCCTTTTCAGTCATGTATGAACTTTAATGCAGGCAACTTTTTCAAAAGAATAATTAAGTCACAGAATTGTTTGTTTGCTGGTGACTCTTATTCCAGTATTCCACTCAGATGCACACAAAATACACTAGTTCACATTGAAAGCTTAATTAGCATCAAACATTGTCAAAGTATAACCACCCCCACTCTTGAGTTGTATTCGCTTGCTCATATTTAGATAATTATAGTGGTTCAGGTAGACTTTGATTTATTTGAAATATACAGTATGAGATTTTAAAGGCTTAATAGTCTATTTCATTAGTTACTTTCAGTAACTGTTCACTGTCAGTCTTTTATTTAATCAAAATACAGTACACTACATCAGTGTGTACTACCTGTTCTTGACCATAATAAACCTGTGGTATTACTTTTTAATTATTTTTATTAATTAAAGTTACTATTTTAAGTCATGTACTATGGTAACAATGCATATACACATAAGTGACAAATTAAAGAAAGTGTCCTTACTATCTCACTCTCAAAACTTTTAAATGAGGTTTAGATGTGTATTCCTTTGTTTGTCCAGTGTAATTAACATTAACATGACATTATTATTAAAAAGACCTTAGCTGAGATTTTTTAAAAGTCATCTACTGTACAGTATTAACGTGCTACTATATTGAATACAATTGTATTGATATTAAGGACATTGCCAACACTTTGGAACTGGCTTTCCACCAGCACAGACCCACACAGTGCATGAGGCATGCTATGAAAGTGTTCTGCTTGCGCTTTTGTGCTATATTGTTTGCTATGTATTTGTGCACTGCGTGTCATGGAATTTCATTGCTGTGCTTTGTGCATTCTCACTCTCCTGATTAGATATTAAAAGCGTATTTTGAGGTAAGCCACATCTCCTTTTTGATTTGATCTGATTATATTTGATTTCGCTCTAGCATCTGTTGTTTGGTTGTTTGCTTTACACACTGACTGATTTGTACCTATTTCGGAATTGACAGCGACCATGGTTTTGTTTCACAATGACACAGAAGGCATGCAGTGGATTAGAGTGTGTTACAGTGTGGGTATGTGTGTGTCTATTTGTAGGAGATTCAGTCATGCACTGTGGATCTGGGAGCTACAATGGACAGCTCCATTCACCCAGATAACAAGAGCAAGAACCGATACATCAACATTTTAGCCTGTATGTGAAACTGAAAGCACCACAAATAGCGAAGCTTATGCACACAGCATTCATAAACATTCCAGTTTAAATATCGTATACATTTACTGTATGTATGTATTTACTGTATGTTTCCTTGAACATAAGCAGGAATGATTTCAATACACTACATGTGTGGTTACATTTATTTCAGATGACCACAGTAGAGTCAGGCTCTCACCCCACACTGATAAAGATGGAAAGAGTGTTGGAGATTATATAAATGCCAACTATGTGGATGTGAGTATTTTTCCTGGTCATAGATATGTTACCAGTACATCATGGCATTAATGTGTGTATAGTTTCAGTCACTGAGAGATCATGACAGGAGAAATGGCTGCTACATAAAGGGAACATGATATTATTTTATTTGATACGAACCTTTATGGGCTAGGATGAGCTCATTCACCATTATCACATACCAATGTGTGAATCCCAATTCCTCAAATACAGGGCAGATTGCTGTTAGTTTAATACCACCAAATGTCTTATATTACACTGATCTAATCCTCTATCTATCTGGCTCTCTTTTGCCCACCCAGGGTTTTAATATACCAAGGGCCTACATAGCAGCTCAGGGCCCCCTGAAGTCGAGCACTGTGGACTTTTGGAGGATGGTGTGGGAGCAGAATGTTGGCATAATTGTCATGATCACAAATCTGGTGGAGAAAGGCAGAGTGAGCCATCTTGTACTGTCTCTAAATTCTTTTTTGATGATCTCTAACATGTCAGTGTGTTTGCCACTGACACTGTCTGTTTACACAGCTCCTGTGTCAGACCTTTCACAAACACCATCATCACCATACTAATGACAGATTGATGTTAATAATGAGTCATAATTCTTTTTAATGAACTTTTTTTTTTTCTCTTGTGATGATGCTTATTTTTTGCTCTTATAGAGAAAATGTGACCAATACTGGCCTTTGGAGAGCCAAGAAGAATATGGGCATTTCCTTGTTACTGTTAAGAGTACTAAGGTTATGGCTTACTACACCCAAAGAACCTTTACCATACGAAAAACACAGATAAAAAAGGTACAATTATGCAAACCATCTTCAGTTTTAAAAACTGTCATACTGTTCTAGACACATGTTCTATTTATATTGTCCTGCCTGTTTTTCACTGAGATCCTTTTTCTACCTTTTCTACCTTTTATGCCATTCTCACCTTTTCCTAGGGTTCTCAGAAAGGTCATGTTAATGAGAGGACGGTAGTACAGTACCAGTACACACAGTGGCCAGATATGGGTGTGCCTGAGTGCGTCTTACCTGTACTTGCATTTGTCCGCAAGTCCTCAAGAGCCTGGACTGAGGACATGGGGCCCATAGTCATACACTGCAGGTAGGCATGGATACATAGGATTAGAAATTAACTACAGATCTCCAACTAGATTTTTCAAAATGTTTGCAGTTAAAATGAAAAAAGCACATTTAAATTTTTTAATCTATATAGAAAATGAAAAGACTGGGGCCTCCGAGTGGCGCAGTGGTAAAGTGCTCGCCCTATCATCCGGAGATCTCTGGTTCGGTTCCCGGGTGATGCTGTAACCTCTCATTGGCTGAGCTCTCTCAGAGGGGAGGGATGAGAGGTACTTCATGCTCCCACATTAATCACGGCTCTACAACCAATCAGGGGCATCTGTGAGCTCGCGCACGCAGAAGGAGCGGATAGCGCTGTCCTCTGAGTGTGTTCCGCCGCCCCTAACAGTGCGTGAGCGAGCAGTTCGAAAAGATGCGGTCGGCTGGCGTCACGTGGTCCAGAGGAAACACGTGATAGTCTTCGGCCCTCCTGGCTGAGTGGTAGTAGTAGCCTTAATGTGGGAGCCCCCTAGTGACG
>JAQMYG010000012.1:19696648-19708300 GCA_030014215.1 Clariallabes teugelsi | reverse complement strand
CACACACACACACACACACACACACACACACAAACATACTGTATACACAGTGTTCTAATCTTTTTGTCTGCCTGCCTGCCTGTCTGTCTGTCTGTCTTTCTGTCTGTCTGTCTCTGCATTTAAAGGATGACTATGTGCTGGAAGTGAGACATTATCGAACTCCTCGCTGGCCAAACCCAGACAGTCCAATCAGCAAGACCTTTGAGCTTATCAGTCTAATCCAAGGGGAGCACGCCACTAAAGAGGGGCCCGTAGTTGTACATGATGAGTATGATCTCACTTTATCTTTGCTGTTATATTTGATTTTATAGGATGGGATTTAGCTAAAATTTTTTAATCTCATATATGGCACTTCTGATTAGTTCTGCTTTTTATATAACCTTTTGTCTCATTTAGTTTCATCATTATAATTATTCCGTAACAAATACACAAAACTCATACATATCTTAAAAATGTGCAAAATTCAGGATTTACACAAAACACAAATGGATTTAATTATAGCTTCTACCAAACATTTATGGGAATGTTTATTAGTCTAATTTCCACATTCAAGGTTCTATAAAATCTAAGTGGTTGTATTCAATTTAATTTGAATTTTAACTTCAAAGTATAAATAATGGCTACAGGTATTTGGTTTGAGTTTTTACCTAAAGGCTACATTTGTTTTTCATATTTGCTTTTTACCTGAAAAAGTACTTTTGCCAGAAAAATGCAAGTGGGTTCATCAAGTGGGTTTCAAGGTTCTGTACTACTACTACTGGAAGGTTAGGAGATTAAATTTTAGGAGTGCCATGGGTGAGAGATTGAGCAAGTCCTGTTTTAGAACTGACTTTGAAGAAAATGTAAATGTCTGTGTGAGCATTCACATGATCCCAAAATTCTGCACCAACAAGTGGTTAGTGAGGTCTGAGAAAGCATGCTGTATCTCCTGGTAGATGGCTGCGTAGACTTTGGAATAAAACACAGTGGACCAACACCAGCAGATAACAGGGCACTCCATATCATCACCAACTGTGAAAACGTCACACTGGACTTTAAGCAACTTGGATTCTGTGCCTCTCCGTTCTTCCTCCAGACTCTTTTAATTTAAAAAGAGGATATTGGACCACTGAGCCATAGTCCACTTCTTTTTCTCCTTAGCCCATGAAAGACACTTCTTTCGCTGTCTGATTCAGGAGTGGCTTGATACTAGGAATGCACCTGTGCTTGGTGGCCCTTGATGCTTGATACTACAGCCTCTGAAGCTCTTCCAAGGTCTCCAGTCGCCTTTGCCTGACAGTCGTCTTAAGGTGCTGTTAATTGGTGATTTTTGAGGCTGCTAACTGTAAAGAAATTTCTCCTCTGCAGCAGAGGTACGTTTTGGTCATGTTTCCCTGGGATGGTCTTAATGAGAGCCAGTTTCATCATGATGCTTGATTGGTATACTGTAATATTGTTCTTGCAAGAACAATTCCAAAACAGCTGACCTTCATGTCTTAAAATAACAACTGACTGGTATTGTTGTTGTTACTTAATTACCTAATGCCATATGTGTTATTTCATAGTTTTGAAATATCCAATATTATTCTATAATGTAGAAAATAAATCACTAAACAAAAAATATTTAATTAGTACAGTAGGTGTTTCCAAAATTTTGACTAATACTGTATATTTTTAATACAGGCATTCCTAAACATACTTTGAAAGTTGCTCCCAAGGAGAATATAATAACAGCATGACTAAATTTGGGGGGCTAATATGTGGGAAAAAAAGAAATGAAAGAACCTCACTTCAAACGTTTTGGTCATTTTTGTATAACCTGATTACTACGGTATGTTATTTCATTCAGACCTTATATACTATAAATGAAAATGTTCTCATTTGCCCATTTTTGCACATAAATTAAGTAAATTTCTATATTACATTATCAAGGGCATAAAAAATTCTGAATATCGATCTTCTGCATTTACCAACAAGCAATTAAGAAATAACATAGTATAAAGTAACAAAATCTGTGGTATATAGTGTAATTTATACACCATTCTAAAGTCCAAATCTACAATGCTTGTGTATTGTGCTGTGTGCAGTTGTGGTGGTGTGATGGCTGGGACGTTCTGTGCCCTCTACACCCTGCTCCAGCAGCTGGAGACTGAAGGCTCTGCAGATGTTTATCTGGTGGCCAAGATGACCAACCTGATGAGGCCTGGGATCTTTACTGACATTGTGCGTTTTGCTTTAAATCTTTAAATCTTAGTCTATTGTATCATTAAAGTGGCATTTGATACACCGAGCAGAAACAAATATCAAACAAGAGAGTAAGTCTCTTTTTCTTTTACAGGAACAGTACCAGTTCCTCTACAAAGCCATTCTGAGTCTGGTTGGCACCCAAGAAGATGAAAGAGCCCTCCAGTCCTCCAAAAACACCACCACATTCCCAGGAGGCACTGCAAGTGCCTCAGACAGTCTGGAATCCCTGGTGTAACCATAGCAATGTGTGTATGCAGCTATTACAGATCTTTTCCCTGCTGCTTTTTTATTTTATTTTATTATTTTTTTTATACCTGATCACATCCCACATGCACATGAGCTCACCAAACACACAGTGCCACCCTGGAACTTGATATGTGCCTTTGTGCGATCATTTCAAAACTGATTTAGTTTAACGTTAGAATTATATATTCTATGGCTCGTCTTTGTACTAACTAACATGTTACTAATTTCATATTTATTGGCATTACAGCTCCTTGAAAGGGCAAAGTCATGTGTTAATAATGCATATTTTTAGAGCATACTGTAGATTGTAGCAAACAAGAGCCACATTTTTTTTTACATGAATGTAAATACAAAGGCTGTGGCTTTTTGGTCACAATTTTCAAAAAAAAAAAAGAAGAAAGAAATAATATTCTAATTTGTAAATATTAAAGCAACCAAGTCAATGGACCAAATTTCTATTTATATGGCTAGATTTTTATATTTTACTACTGTTAAGGCTGTAGTGCTTTACACTGTATGTATGAACATTCCCAGTGTAGAGAAAATGTTACTCTAATACCCCTGAAGCCTCAATGTTACACTGTCACTGATTTAACATGAACAATACTCACCCTCTAGCTGCCCATAGAAACTGTTATATGTAGAATTAAATAATAATAAAATAAAGTTGTTTAAAACAACATTAGTTTGTGAATTCACTATTCTCATGTTCCATGTTATCTTGTGTTTTTGCTGTACTAATACATACACAGGTGGCACGGTGGCAAACTTGTTAGCACTGTAGCCTTGCACCTCCAGGGTCAAGGGTTCAATTCTCTACCTCGGGTGTGTGTGCGTCTTCTCCCTGTAGAGAATAAGAGGCATAGAGAATAAATGAACATATATTTACCTAAATTTTAAAATAATGATCATATTTACAACAAATGTGTTGAATCGTTTGTTTATACCGCAGCTACTGTAAAAGATTAAAGATTGTGTTAGTAATCTTCAGTAGTAAAGTCAACAAGTATAGTGCTATGGTATAATCCATCTGAAGAATGATTTCTCCATAATTATTTCTGTGTTAATCCAGTCTAAGACGCAAAAAGCTATGCGACTAAGCAGGGAAATATAGGTCATATGGACAGATACTGTCTTCACCACTCAGTGCATTGTTGACTTAATTTGCATTTTGACTTTTTAGTAATTATTAAAACCAATTATCCTGAGCTTGGTGGTCTACTTAAGAAAGACTCACCAAGTGGCACTAACTGAGCCAGAACAACACTACGGCTTTGACTGTGGCAGCTTAAAAGTGGGCGAAAACACAGGACTAAATTTCAATGATTTAAGCAAACTTGAACAAATTTACAATTCAACTGACAATGCACAAATAACCGCTCCCTGGTGGCAAGACAATTTTATGACAAGTTTGGCTTATATTTTATCTCAAATGTTTCAGAAATATTGCTGACTGTTTCTGGAAGACGTACTTAGACATGTTACTAAAGAGAAGACTCATGCCTTCATACCTTAATTCAAATTCCAAATAAAATTTTTATTTGTCACATACACAGTCATACACATTACGATATGCACCTTGCATATGCATATGACCTTAAAATAAAAGACTATTAATAGGAAATAAATATGAAAAAGAAAAATAGAAAGTAAATTTAACTAAGAAGGAATAAAATATCTGTACAATACATAATACACAATATATGAAAAATATAAGAAAAATAAGAAAAACCTAGCTGTACAATATAGAAAATATAGAATGTATGGAATTTTTGTGTGGGAATGAAGTTGAATATAAATAGAAATGTCCAGAGGATATGCAAATATGCTTCAAAGTGTCATAATTCACATATTTAAAGTGACTTATGTCATTTTAAATATGTGAAATATTATTTAAAATAGTATTTACTTGTTTCCATAAAGTCCCAAAAAGTATGGTATGTCTTATTTTGTGGACACGTAAAAACTTTAAGGATCAAAAAAATTGTCAAGATCAGCCACATAAAGCTTTGGATCAAAGCATTATCACAAAAAAAGCCCCCCCAAAAATATATGTATATAAAAGCAATGTACCTGATGCTTGTAGTTTACAACTTAAGCAAAATGTGGCAGTAGGGATTTGCAGTTTGTAAAATTCCAAACATAATGGATCAGACTGAGGCAAAGAAATTTTCCAAGCGAACTAATGAACTGTAATTTACAGATAACTTCAGCAAACAATTGTTTCAACAACACATCAATAATGAGTTTATGATGTAGTGAGGTATGAACAATCTAAAGTGCAAGACGACACCAGGATCATGATTGTGATGCTTGATTAAGGATTATTCAGCTACATAATCATTTTATATGGTATACGGATCCCTGTTTAGATGTACTTGTACTTTGTATGTAGACAGAGGTAAGACTTTACAAATATCAACATTTTCAGTAGTTTTGAGGCCGGGTTGGCGGTCTTTGCCTATTTTTCTGCTGGGCTCTGTGTGTTGTAGACTATCAGGGTGTTCTGGTGCCTTTCTATTGCACTGACATTTTTTTTGCTGATTTGTGCTGCTATGGCCTTTTATTGGAATTGGACCAGTTGGACTAGCCTTTGTTTCCTGCGGGTATGGGTGCCCATGATCCTGTCATCAATTTACAAGTGTACAGTTGATGATCAATGTTGTTCAGTTCACCTGCCATTGGTTTTAATGTTATGGATGATCAGTGTATTCAATTTGTAATTAATAAAATTATAAACGTGCTTTCATTATAAACAACTTATCAGTTATGCAGTTATACAGCTGAGAAATGCGAGTTCTGAATTGATGAGTTTAAGCAGCTGACATACTGCTACAAATAAAATAATCATAAAGGACTGCTGCAACATTGGAGCATTTGCACTTACTACCCAGTGTGTTTTTTCTAGGATAGCGATCAAGATTGGGAATTTAAATAAAAATTCAACACCAACCGTAATGTGAATAATAGTTTGTCTAAGAACTCAGTAATGGTCCTGGATAATATACAAGTACATGCTTTAAGACACTATGCTAGTTTGTTTAGTGGGGTAGATTAATTTTTTCATGCCACTGGAAGCCTGGAGCCTGTCCCAGTGTAACTTAAGGCACAAGGCAGGGGACAACAAGGATGGGGTGCCAGAGCGCGCACACACACACAAAATACAAACCTACAATGCATGAACAGAGCACACAGAGGAAACTCACAAAGTATGGGGAAACATGCAAACCTTATTCAAATAACCTGGAGGTGTGATTCCAATCCCCTAAACCTGGAGGTGTCGGGCCACAGTCCTAATAAAAGTTCACCCGTTTTTCCTGCTGAGCTACAGTGGTGTCATGAGTCAGGTTAGTGAAAAAAAAGCAAAATAACAAATACCGTACCATAATAATTTAAATGTGGCTCGGCAGAAAGTAAAATTTTAAAACATTAGCACACAAATATTTTATAAAATAAATGAATGTATAAAAATGTTTCTCTTGCAGTAAAATTAATTGTAGAAAGCAAAGTCTTCTGCCTCACAAAAAGGTGTAGTTGAGGTCAATTTAATTTTTTTTACATTCACATCAAAACATCATGTCATTCTCACTGCTTTATGCACACGGGTTCTGAGGGTCTAAACAGGTATTTACTGAAGTACAAGCTAAAACAATTAAATAAAACCATTACAGTATAAAACAATTTTACAGTAGAAAGCCACTACAGTATTCTAAGCAGCCCAAAGCATTCAGGCGTTCACATCACACTTCACATAAAAGTTCACATAAAAGTTGATTAAGAAAATAGATATTTATCCATTTATCAGCAGCATGAGTAAATTACAGAACATTAATCTGATATTGTGCTTTTGGTGATGAACTGAACGCCTTCCTGCTCAAGTCGCCGCAAAACAGGTGCATAGATGTCCTTGGTTACTGGTACAAGAAGTCCTTTAGTGTTCAGCTCACCTGAGAACAAAAAACATGAGACTGTTAGCTTGAATTTCCATATCAAGTGTCATGCTTATTATAATGTGGAGTACCGTGGAAAAGTTGAGCCACCCCTCATTTCTTCATATTAAATTTTATGAAATTATGTAGATTAAATTCAAGAAACGAGACAAATATGTTACTGTTACAGGCCGCAAAGTGCTTAAAGATAAATATATTTTTAACTTGATGGTTTAAGTTACAACCTCAGCAGTAATCTCATTTCCCCTCTTGTCTGTTCCAACCATTCAGCACTCAGCATCACTAGTATAATAACCACCGGCCTGATCATAGTTTCTCACTGGTCCATGCCTTAAGTTAGATTTCTTTTTATGCTCGAATGATTCAAAGGTCATTGTGTAGCTTAACAAACGAAGAAAAAATTCCTCAGAAATTGGTTAGGTACATGGCCTGGACTGAATATAAGAGCTGAAACAGGAAGCCTGGATAACTATTCCTCAAGAGTAAAAATACAAGTAGGTCTGTCTCTTTAGAAGAAAAATACGAAAAAATGGGGGCTCAAGACTTACAGCACTGTATAAAAAACAAAGCATGAAATAATCAATAAGATCAAAAGCACTTATAGAGCGTTTAGACTGCATGTGATTATTTTACCATCTAGAATCATACGAGCTGCAATAGCAGCAGGGTAGCCCACTGTTTTGGCCATGGCAGAAAAGCCATTAGGATCTCCATAGGCCACCAGACTGATGTGTTTCATCTCAAGTTCTCCTGTCGGATGTCTGATGCCAATGTCATTCCTCATGATGACCAGATCTTTTTCTCCTTTATCTGATACAACACAAAATGGTATGACAGCTTAGCTTTCACTCCTGACATATAAAGCTTTAAGTGAGACAGGTGGACATCCATTGTTTACCAAAAGACAGCTTAGCCTCCAGGTGTTTAGTGAGTGCGTCCAGGATGGTATTAGCATGAGGCACCGGCTCCTCACTCAGCATCCCAAACCTGAAAGGAACAAACAGGTCTAGTTAGATTACGAGATCCAAATCAAATCCTTAAAGAGATGTGTCTGTGTTTGATGTGTTTTAGTTTCATGATGCACCATTTAAGAGACTGCATCCTGAACTCATCCCTTCCTATTTGATTGAACACAGCTTCTTCAAAAGACTCAGTGCTAATATCAGAGGATAAGCCAATCTGCTTACACAGGAGCTCTTTCTGCAGGAAAAATGGATTACATTAAAATAAATTAAAAAAAACTTTGAGTTTGATGATTATACAGAGGGGCCCAAAACAGGTATACACATGTCAACACTTATATACCCTTAAAACTCAGATTAAATTATGGCAGCAATGTGCAGAATAATTTTTCCTCTATAGATGTCAATTGCCACACCACCGTTGATGACATCATGCTGAAGTGTGTATGAATTTTTTTTGGTCCCTCTGTATTTGATAATATTTGACATGCTTATAGCTCATATTAAATTAGAAAAGACTGATAGCAAAGGTATCTAGGTAAATCAAGCATGTACCCATGAGACAGGGTCGGCTGTGTGTTCCAACGCTGGGCAAGGCTCGGAGTTGATCAGGCCTAGTTTTATAAAGCTGCTCATTGCTCTGGAGAAGCCCTGTTGGAACAAAACACAAAGACGTGCTCAAATGGTAACCTCCTGAGATAAAGGCTCTAAAAATAAATCACCTCTCTGAGTTCCTGGGGTCAGAAATATCACTGGTATGTGTGAAATCTAACTAGTGGGTACACACATGTCTAGACGGTAGCAGGAAAGTACCCTTCTAAAATTACAACCGTTAACATCACAGGCTTTGTATTCATTATTATAGGATCAGGCTGATCAAGTTGTATTATTACAGCCCGTGCAACAGGTTGTAGTACAAGCTGTACCAATTTGTCTGAGAGGAAATGGTTGCAGGATGAAAACCTTAAAACGTAGAGTCCCTCTGATCAGTGTGTGTGCAGACTCAATGCCATAGGGTTCAGCGTATGTGGTGCTGTTTCGATTGGGAAAGCCCTCAAGGTTGAAACCTGGCAAGATGTCCATGGGCACGGTGGCATCCATAAGAGACCCACCTGGGGGAATAGTGACCAACTAGAAAATGCACACACGCATGCACACGCACGGACACACACACACACACACACACACACACACACACACACACACATAAACACAAAGAATTACTCTGGACGGATTTATATATAAATATTCAAAAGTCCTGGTTTGGCTCGTTAATTAGTTGGCCTTGTACATTAGGTAAATGTAGAATATTTAATAGCTACAAACAATTTGTCACAGATTTCCTTTTGTTTCTTCTATCATTAAAAAAACACACACCAATGAATCAAAGCCGCCCTGACATAGATACTATTGGGTGGAGGAAATGTTTTTACAGTGTATAAGTGACACTGCCGTCAGATTATCAAACGGAGTGCATGGACTTACTTTCTATTTTATTAGAAATATACTTTATTGACAACAAAAATAATTCTACATCAAGAGTTACTTCTTGTCCTTTTCTTTCCCACACTCATTACCTTGCTGTCCTTGATATAAACGGCAGGACTGATGGTATTGAGCAACACTCCGTATGGACTCCAGCTGAATTTGTAACGCAGAGGATTGTCCGAACACTCTGGTGCAGGTAGACCACCGCAGAAAGAGCTATAATACTCCACCTGAGTGGAAATACTACAGTTCAGTAGCAGTACATACAAAAGCAAATGCCTGATGAAACACCTTTTTATAAGACTTCAAAATCAACACACAAGACAAAGTGTAAATACGCTGGTCAGATGTCTGCGATGGATGTTAATAATTTTACTAATTGTGATATATTACACCATCAGACATAACACACATGACAAGTAAACACAAACACACAATACCTACAGTGCAACCGTCTGCTTTGGCCTGGTCGATGCACTTCATGGCCAACATGTGATCAATGCCAGGGTCCAGGCCCATCTCATTGACTATGGTGATGCCAGCCTCCTCAGCACTGGCAAAATATGCAGCCATAATAAACCAATGTGAACACATCACTGAAGCTAGCAAACAGGATTCCGATCTAAAAATATTATAACTTTAAACAATGTTTACCCCTTCTGGAGCTCTTTCATGTCTGGAGATTGGTAGCTGGCTGTCACTAGGTTCACCTTCTTACTGATACAATACTTAGCTACTAAAGGATGAAAGTTATACGGCAGCATGCTAAAGATGGGGGAACAACAACGTAGAAATATTAGCTGTTTTTTTGTGTAATGTAATGGAGTAATGGTGGAAAACAGATAGAGACAGAGAATCCATGCCTGATGACAAGGTCATGATCCTTGACCAGAGACTCAAGATGGCCCTCTTGGCTTGTCACATCAAGCATCACAGGTATGGTGTTTGGGTATTTAGCAGCCAGTTTCTCAGCCTGGCTTAGAAACACTGATGCTGAAAACAACCACAACAAGAAATGTACTGTAAGTGTAGAAGCACTTACAAGAAATGAGACAACAACCGCTTTTAAAATGGCACTTACCCACTGTGACTTGGGTGCCAGGATCCCTGGTGAGATACTCAACAACTGGACAAGACACATAGCCCGAGCCTAGCAGCAAGACACGTTTCATCCCGCCTTTCTTCAGGATCTGTTCTGATTCTCTGTGAACCAAACAGCACAACTATGAGAAAGGGTATAAACACACATGCATGTGCACACTCATGCTTTTAAGCATGACATGATAAAATATTAATGGGAAGAAGAAATCCCATTTAACTACTGACAGTTAAGACAGGCCAAAATTCCCAAACACCGATAAAGAGAGGTAGGAGTAGCGTAAAATGCTTGATTTGTCACAAGGAAGCGGAAAGACTGAAGGAACATTTAGTTTTTTTTATTGTTTTAATTACTTATTCTCTCACTCACTTATTTTCTATAACTCTTATCCTATACTGGGTCGTAACCTATCCCAGGGGAGAGACCTGAGGTGTGACTCGAACCAATGGACCCTGGAGGTGCAAGGCCACTTCGGCACCGTGCCACCTCATGTTTTTATTATTTTACTATAAACTATATAATACAGCATAATATATTCCTATTTTGCCTACATGAACTGAAAGGTCCATGTAAAGATTAACTACTGTAAACATTTACACATTTAAAAGACCTACACTTAGGTACATAAGAGTTTGGATTTTGACCCAATTTCAATACAGTGGAACCTTGGATTACAAGCATAATTCGCTCCGGTGTTATGCCCTAAAACACCCCCCTGCCATGGATTGCCCCCCATTACACAATCGCTATCTTCGAAGAAAAGCAGCCGCGCCTTTTCATTCAAACGCGTTAGCGAGTGTTTTTCAGTTGCATTCAGTAACATGATGGAAACAATTCCCTTAACAGCAGCAACAACAACCATTATGATCACACTTTGTTGAATTTATATTGCTTAAATATTTCGCAGCTCTGTCCTCTTTGCATTGCTACGTGTTTATTTACTTCCTATTCGCATCGCACGTATAAATGCACTCTAAAATTGACACATCAAACTGGGAAATGATATAACATCAAATCAAACATCACGTTATTAAAAGTAACGAATTTGTCACGACTCTTTTCTTATGCAGCATGGCTAAAAAAAATCATAAAAATGACACCAATCCTGCCATGATGCTCCCCTGCCCCTACCCAACACTGGCTGGAAAGAAGAACCCAAACTTACCAAAACTTACTATTATTTCTTCAGCTGAAAATAAGAATAAGAAGAGAACAGAAATGAACTGGAGCAGCCACGAAGTGTACCCCTCGTCCTGGAACACAATTTATAACATCCAGGAAGGGAGGGGCATTTCATAGTAAACAGCTGTGCCACGAAATGCCCCCCCTGTCTAACTCTGATTAGGAAAAGGTCACAAACACCAAACCTCCAGCACTTACTGGTTTATGTCCTGAAATAAGATTTTACATCACACTGTAACTTTAGATGGCCTTGCTGTTCCATCAAGTGCAACAGTAAAAGACCTTGGTGTGATTATAGATTCCAGCCTTTCACTTGAAGCTCATGTAGATAATATTACCAGGATAGCACTGAAGGACTGAGTGAACTGCTAGTGTCTTACAATCCGACACGCCTACTTCGATCAAAGGATGCAGTCTGCTTCTCAGTACCGCATATTATGAAAACTACAGCAGGGGGCAGAGCTTTTTCTTACAAAGCCCCAAAGTTATGGAATAGTCT
>JAQMYG010000012.1:19663615-19678184 GCA_030014215.1 Clariallabes teugelsi | reverse complement strand
TGAAACAAAACAGTGAGCGCATATATCCTTTGATGTGTCATATGCCTCAGCATATTGTTTAAATAATCATGGTGGGCTGCTATGATCAAAAATGCCAGGGCCGTTTTTTGGTCCCAGTCCAGCCCTGCCTACTGATAGGGAAGAAAGCATGTTTCCCCCACTCATCATTGTATATACTCATGTAATTATTTATATATACTGTATATATAAAACGTGTTCAATTTGTATATGAGCAAAAATCTTCTGGGCAGACAATTTGATCTACCCACGAGAAGTGAGACAAATACCAGCTATATCATTCATCATCTAAACCGCTTTATCCAGTGTACAGGGTCTCGGGGGACCTGGAGCCTATCCCTTAGAGAACAAGACGGGGTACACCTTGGATCGGGCACACTACAGGCTGTGGACTGTGAGAGGAAACCAGAGTATCCGAAGGGAAACCTACGAAGCATGGGGAGAACATGCTAACTTCACGCACACAGACCCGAGACCCGAGGAATTGAACTCAGACCCTGGAGGTACTATGTGCTAACCACTCCGCCACCCACAAAAAAAAAAGCTATTTCTTAATGTAGGCTATACGTATGTTTCCCGAAGGATAGAGACAATATACAAGCGCACATGGGCATGGTGTGTGGAATGTCCATGTGCTTTGAGTCGTACAGACGTGTTGTAAGCTGATTGGCGTCTCCTAATTACCCGTAGTGCGCGCTCTTGCCCAAGTTTCCCTCATTTCATACAATTGTCTTTGACTGGGTGTAAGTGATTTTGTCATGTCCCACCTGCTGCTCTAAGGAATGCAATAAGTGATTAAATTACCTAAAAATAAAATACTTTTCATAGGTTCTTATTGTCTTCAATAAATTATTTAATAAAACAAGTCATTTAGATTTTAGATTCCTGTTTCATAGTAATAATACATCTACTATTACTACTACTACTACTAATAATAATAATAATACATGTATAACGTGACCCTGAAATTGATGCTCACCGTTACAGTGAAATATTAATAAATGTAAAATTTTAAGACATGTAACCTATATTTGATAAACAGTGCACAGTCACCTTTAACAGTGAATCACTTTGCTAACTGAAGGTCCACCATACATGTTTACATGCTAACTTGGTCTATCAGTCTTTCCAGGACAGGGTGGACATGTGCATTTTTTTTTTTTTTGGCCACATTTTGGATTGATTTTATTATTAATAACCGACTTTTCACAGAAACTAAAAATATATTATTAAGAAGGGGCAATATATATTTCTGAAAATGTATGTTTTATAATCACTATGCGATGGAAATGTATTTAGTTTACGTTTTCCGTGACAGGGTGGACATATTTTGCGCGCAAAGTCTGCAGGCAGTTTATTTATAAAAAAAAAAAAAAAAAAAAAAAGTACTGGAGCTTGACCAATATGTATTTCTAATGACCTATGGCTAGTCAATAAGGCTAATATGAAGGTTTTAAAAATGATCATTTATTATCATGAAATATTAAATTAATTGATTATTAATTATACTGAAAGGCACTTTATAGTGATGTTGACCCTTATATGTTAATAACAGAATAAGACAGAAGCTGTCGGGTGCTAAACACATTCCTTCTCTGTCCGCTTTAATTGGAACACCTGCACGTACATGCAGTTAATCAATCAACCAATTATGTGGCAGCAGCGCATAAATCATGCGGATACGCAGATCTCAGTGACTTTGACAGCGGCATGATTGTTGGTGCCAGACAGGCTAATATGAGTATTCCAGAAGAGTGCTGCTCTCCTGGGATTTTCACACATAACAGTCTCTAGGCTTCACCGAATGGTGCGAAAAACAAAGGGTGGTACAGAATTGTGTGGGCCTATTAGTATGAAAATGCATTTTTTTTTTTTGTTTACAATTTTTTTTTTTTTTTTTTTTTTTTTTTTACAGAATTCTCAAAATGCACAACACATGAAACCTCGAAGCAGATATGCAACCGACAACAGCAGGACATTACATTGGACTTACAGCGATATCAGACAACTGAAGAATTGAACTAAAGCCTAATCTCTTCATCTTTAACTTTAACATTGTAACCAAAAGTAAGTATTCTGTTGGAACCTGATTGACTGATTGGAATGCGCAGATATATACGTGTTCCTAATAAAATGGACGACTTTAAAATGGAAACAAAAAAAAAGATTAAAAGATTAGACTACGCTATATTAAGCGGTGCAATTGGTATATTGACGTTTACAGTTTACGTTCCTGTTTTTTTGTGAAAAGTTTATAACTAACATATAAACGGAAAAACTCCACTCCTTAAACTTCATGTCAGTTTTGCTACAGTAGGAACGGGCTGGCGTGAAACAGATAACATTCTCCACAAGGGGGTGTCTTTGCTGCAAAATACTTCGTGATGATCTACGGCAAGCCCGGACGAGCTTAAGAGATAAAGAAATCGTTCTCACAGCCACAGTAATAATACTGTATAATAACAAGATCTGCCAGTATATTTATAGTTATATATTTATAGTAAGTTAGAGCAACACCATACACAAGCCTAACAGGCTAACTCTCTCTGACAACAATGCATTTTATGTGATCAACTTTGCATAGACGGTTTTTTGTGTGTGAAATATTCTCTAAGCCACAGAATAATTAATATACATGTTAATTCACAGAGGTCCACCGAGAACGCTTGGACATGGCCTCACCTCCTCCAGCTTAAGCGCGATGTTCATGACTATTTCCTAATGAGTTTTAATTTTCTCATTAGGCACAGTCCCATTACTCCTACACAAACTAAAGGAAAAAAAAGGCGAATCGCACACCAGAAACACGTGGAAGGGAATAATAACTTAGGAAGAATATGAAATAAAATGTCATTTTTATTTTGTTTCCCCCTCGTTATAATGATTTATATGTTGTTTTGATGAGAAATCGGATGCCAGTGATAATTATATACAACAAGCTCTTGCATAATTCACACCGATTTGGACCAAAATAAGCGGCAACAGCAGGGCTGATAACGAACAGCAAACCATAAATATTGTACACCATGAAGAAATATACCATCATTACGAAAATTATCCTAATTATCCTTAGAACTCGCTCTCTTTAAGTTAAAAGAATTTTCAGACAAATAATAAAGCAGTCAATAAAAGTCTGTAATAAATCATACCACGCAGTAGGTACATACCCTGACAGTGAAAAGGTGATCATTTTAGAATTGTATTTTCATTGATGAACCCAAAAAACAAACAAACAAAAAAAAAAGCAGAGACGTTTGGTTGCGGAACAGAAGAGTGTAATTATACACTAAAGAGCTCAGTTTGTCAAAACAGCAGGAACAATAAGACGTCGCAACCCGCACACTGCCCTAATGTCTATTTGGACACACGGTTTTGGGAAGGTGCTGCTTCAGACGTTTCTGATGAAGCCCAGGGTGTGAGGACTGCTCACTGGACGTCGCGCTGATCTGCAGGTGTTCCCGGTGAGTGCGGGCCCGGCGAAGCGTCATGGAGTTTTCGTATGTGCTTCTTCAGGTCGAAGTTCCTGCAGAAGCCTTTGCCGCATGTGGGGCAGGTGAAGGGCTTCTTGTCGTTGTGCGTGTGCATGTGGAAAGTCAGGTTGTATACCTGGTGGAAGGCTTTGTTGCAGATATTGCACTTGAACTGTTTCTCGCCGCTGTGCGTCAATTTATGATTTTTGTAATTGCCTATAAGAGGGGAGCGAGATGTCATTTGGCTTGGGATTTATTCCAGCATGCACTATCTACTATATCCTATAAAATCCTATCCCTATTTATATATTTTCTTTCACATGTTCACTGTGTAAAATCACATTTTGTTAAACAAGCTTTAAAAGAAAAGTTGATAAATAAAGCTAATATATAACATTTTTAGTACCTTTTTGGTGGAATCCCTTTCCACAGAATTCACACACAAATGGTTTGTATCCGGCGTGGATGCGCGCGTGCGTGTTCAGAGTGGAGCTCCGGTTAAATGCTTTTCCACACTGATGGCATTTATGCGGTTTTTCCTGCAAACAAACATGAAGGAATGAGAGATTAATAACAATAATCTCTTATAGTTTTAAGAATGTGAAAAAGAAAACCATTCATTCGAGGAATTTGGTTGAATCACATCTTATTTAACGACGAAAAAAGAAAATATTCTGATATTTTTTATTTTTATTATTTAGAAACAAAAATAGGTCACTGAATAGTTTAACGGAAATAGTTATCGAAATAACAGAACAATAACACGACAAATAACAACAACAAAAGAACAATAATAATTATAATAATGATTATTAGCAATAATAATAATAATAATAATAATATTGTTGTTGTTGTTGTTGTTGTTGTTATATGTGAGTTTATTTGTGCGTTATTATTATTATTACATTTTGCAAGAACAGGAATCAAGTAAACATAATTGCGGTACCTGAGTATGAATAATTTTGTGGCGACAGAGTGTGCTTGCTTGACGGAATCCTTTGCCGCACACTTTACACACGAAAGGTCTGGCTCCCGTGTGTACGGGCATGTGTCGGGTTAAGTTATAATGCGCGTTAAACACCTGGGAATAACAGCAAATTATAAAATATTACATTTTAATTATATAATTATACACTTCAACAGACTGAAAAAAAAATTATTTCTACATTTTAACAAATTATTATATATTTTTTTACTTTTAACATTTAATAGAATAATATTGCTTAAACAGAGTGAGAATAAAATTCTTCCCTGAATAAGTACCAAGTATCAAATTTTAAAATCACGCTACAAAGAAAGATAAATATTGTGGCATTACGTAGACCAATTCATTGATATTTTTAAATATTAAAATACCAATTAATTGATATTTTTAAATATACAGTATATATTGTTTATACTTAACACAGGTTTTGTGTACTATAAATAAATATAATAGGCTATTGTGAAATCAGGGAGAGGTTTCATGCCCACTGTCTATAATATAATATAATATAATATAATATAATATAATATAATATAATATAATATAACATAATATAAATACGAGCATGTACTCTCTTCATACAAAATAAAGGTATATAAACTAAATCATCGCGTATACACAATACAATATTAAATTTGTGGAAATCTAGAAACATGAATGGTAAAAAAACGAGCATTTTCCCCTACCTTGCCGCACACTTCACAAGTGAAGACTTTGGCTTTGGCTGGAGGTGAGCCGGTGTGTAACTTGGCGGTGCTCTTGAACAGTTTCTCCGAGAGGATGTGCGCGCTCTCCTTCATGTAGTGCTGCAGCTGAGAGTGGGAGAGCTCCTTCAGCGCCAGCGCTCCGGTGTAAGAGTCCAGGCCATGTGCGCCTCTGCTTTTTTCCGCCAGAAGGCTTTTGTGGCGAGAGTGTAACGGGGTGTTCAGCAGGTACGAAGCCACCGGGTGCAGGTTAAGTAAGGCGCCGGGCGGAGGCGCGCATGCGCTCTCCCCACAATTCACGTAGCACACGGCCGCAGCGGCGGTGTGCACGGAGGAGTGCGAAAGTACCCGTGGCCGGAAAAGTTTATACTGTCCAATTGCCGGTGCCGCGTCCCGCTGCTCGCCCTTGGCGCTGGCGCCGATGCTCAGAAGCTCGCCGGCGTTGTAGGGAAACTCCGGCTCGCTTCGGCTCGACTCCAGTCTGTGAAGTTTGTGCGCGGGCTCGTAGGCGAGCGGCATGAGCGGCAGCACGCAGTGCAGCGGGGATGGAGGCACAGCGAGTGAGGCCCGTGTGTCGGCCTTTCCCACGGCACTGTTCTGCACAGAGTTCGGCAGAGACTTGGGTTCCGGCGTCCTGGCCATAATCCGCTCGATCGAGAACGCCAGGGGTTTGGCGCTGGTGACCATGCTTCCTCCCGCCGTGGATGGTGAAGGGGTGCCGAATATCCCCGCCGGGGGGTACAGCGCGCTCTCCATCATCACACTGGGACACTAGCGCCTCGTTTGGATCAGGTGCCCACAGGCGCGACTTGTTGCGGATAAAGTTTGATTCCTCTCACTGAGTCGAAAGTGAGGACATGATCGAACGCGGCGGCCCACTGAGCGCACAGCCACTCCAGTGATCTCACACACACACACACACACGCCCGCGCGCACACACTCGCGCGCACGCACACGCGCACACAATCAGCGGCGCTAAATAATGTCTATCCGGCCTTGCTCAGCAGGGCACGATGGCCACACTCACAACTCCGGCGGCAGAGGAAAAACAAAACAAATGAGAAGTGCAGGTAACAGCTCGATTTAGGTTTTGTCAATCCAAACACCTGCTCTCTCTTCCCCCTTGAACTTGTGATGCACTGCTGTGGGTGAGTAAACTCTCCGCGCGCCTCACTGCAGCTCTTTATCAGGAGGCGTCGCGCGCAGCTGGAAAGCGTTGGGCGAATCTCAGCTCCCCGCGCGCCTCTGCTCTGACATCACGCGCGCGTCTGACACGTCAAAAAAAAAAAAAATAAAATCAGCGCGTGCAGTACATAGCCACAGGACTGGCCTTCAAGTCAGGCGCAAGTCACAAAACCATCTGTGATATAAAATAATGACAATTTAATTTCAACACAAGTCAAGCTAAGAATATATATATATAAGAACATAGGATTAGCGCGCATTTATCAATCTATTTAAAACTATTTTATCAATAAGTTTAAATGTCGCTTGATTTAAATTAAAGCAAGAGATGAATCGATTTAAATAGGTTACGCTATTCCTGACGATATTATAAAGCATACAATATAAAATATGTCTTGGTTTTACGAATGAATTATCTAAAATAATAATAATAATAATAATAATAATAATAATAATAATAATAATGATAATAATGAAGCCTAATTCTAAATCTTAGCATTCTAAATTTGAGACTATTTAAGACATTCTTTAGACATTGAGGGTTCAATAAAATATCAGTCAGTAATATTTTTTCAGGAGAGAGAGAGAGAGAGAGAGAGTCTTCACCCAGTTTTCTCACGAGGAAAGAGAAATGAAACAGAAAAAAACACGTTTATGCAGCAGATAAAATGTGAAGAATCAGAAATTATGGAAAATACGAGTTAGAAGGAGTCATTAGTTTGCATATAATAATAAATATATTATACTAACTAATATTTATTATAGCGATTAAAGCAATAATTGTCCTATTAAGTTAAAATGGTGTTTACATTTTCAATGAGGCAATTTTACAGCTTCACTCATTTTACCAGGTCTAATGAGGCTGTTAAAGCGGTGGCAGATGGGTGTCAGATAGCCTGTAATTTACACAGTGCTTTCAGTTAATCAGCAGTCCCTCAGAGGGAGAGAGAGGGAGAGAGAGAGAGGTCTTTTCTTAAACGTTTCTCTTAAACGAACTCTTTCAGAACAAATTCCTTCCTCTTAAAGGCTGTTTGTAACCTTTAACTCTCTTTTCAACGCCAAAGCAAGGTCTCGAGAATCGTTTCATGTCCTGCAGGTCCTCATTCACACCCCAACTTTAGTGCTCTGTCATGCGGATTTAATTTTTATGTTGACATTTGTCTAAAATTTGGATTTTATTTTTAGCCGAAATATATTAATGAGGATAGATCTAATTTTAACGTCGATGATCACTGACCATTTGAAAGTACAATCCACATAACAGTATATATATATACAGTAGCCTATATATAAGAAATTAGTAGCTACGACATACAAATACTTATTAGTTTGAATAAAAATACAAACATGCATATATGATACACAAAGCTATAATCAGGTGAAAATATATTATCCTTAGTATATATATTTTTGAATATTTGATTTTTGTTTTTCAACACAAACATAAACTAGATTATTTTTAACTTCTGGATGGATATGTAATGATTGTGTAGTACTAAGCTAATAATTTTCTGCAATAACTTGTAAACATCTCGAACGAAAACATCGCAGTAGAGAAAAAGCAACAGCATCAACAAATGTTGTGTGATTATAATCCCGAAGCCCACGCAATTATCTCCACAGCTCTTCATTCAATTAATCCACACTGCAACATGAGAGGACTGATGCACGTTGATTTGATTTGATTTTTATTTACTGTTTAGCTTCAGAGGAGAAAACACGTTTGGTGGAAATCTGAAACGAAAGTCTAAGACTCGAGTTGGGTTTAAGCTGCAGTAAAGCTGCATGCTGACTGTGTCCCTGAGCACGAAATCAGCATCACCCTCAGGCTAGTTTAAGGAGTTTTTCGTATGAAATCGCGGCCTGTGCAGCAGATCATTAGGTCTATATGCTGATGAGCCAACATTTCGTACAGTAGAGGACCAGTGACCCGAGGCTTGAGCTTCACGGCCAGATGGGCGGTAGGCGGAGGGCGCAGGCTGCTCTTTTCTCCATCCTGAGAGAAATGCAGAGTTAGAAAGACACGGAGACACACAGTACTGCTTCATGCTCGAAAGCTCAGCCCAATCCGTATCACACATGTAGCATGGATATGAAGCTTAAGTTGCTCTGGACATTCCCACACAACCAATCAATTACACTATGATTTACAGAACAACTCATTTATTATTAAAATCATTAGAATCAAATGTAAATTTTTATTATATGTAAAATATATGAAATTATGATATTTACATGCGTTTTATACTTGGCCTAAACATGTTAATATAGAATGAATGTCCATTTGAACAGTCAGCGATCCTCAACAAGATCAGTTTATTAGGAATGAAACATGTCCTGTCTATCAATCAGCCCCCCCCCCCCCCCATTTTCTTTTCATTTTTCTATTCGCACACATTGGTTAAACTCTCTATCTACATATATAGTGAACTCGTTTTTATAAATTGTTTGTCAAACCTACTCAGAAGAGTCTGAAAAGAGCTGTAAACAATATGTTTTTCATTGTGTTCTCAAAGACTTCATAGTCCTTAGTAGAGAAGTGGTGATAGAGTTAACTTTCATTCAGCCCATTATTTATAATTATTATGCTGTGTTAAAATTAAAACTTAAATTTACATATGATTAGGCCAGAATTTTTTACGACTTAAAACCAGGATATTTCTTATGATCTCTAATTATATTTATTTAGTGATGCATTTTATTGTTCTTCATTTAAAGCACTTAACAGGTAGGAATACGTGTTGAAAATACTCTCAAATAAACAACACCTGATATTAACATTAAAAACACTTTAATTCTTACATTTCAAACACACCTGTTCAAACTCAGGTGCACAAAATACAATATAAATTTCTTTTGCTCTCTCTCTCTCTCACACACTCACACACACACACACACACACACACACACACACACACCTACACACACACCTTACAAATAGGTGACATCTCTCTCTTAAGTAAAACATAACTAGGCAACAACATTATACAGAAACGTACACAATTAACACAACTCGTTGTTAATTTTATAGAACTGTTCGTAATAACGTCACCAGTTATATTACTGCACAAAACTAGCATCTCATTCCTGTTTTAGACCTCTACCCTGCATGTGCAATGTTCATGCCACAGTGTAAGACGCATATAAGAACATCCTTACATGTGATCCCATTTGTACCAAACATAAAATCCATAGAATAACCAGTTTTGTTTTATCTAGTTGTTTAGGTTTTTACCTAAATGTAGCCATCAGCAGCAGCACCTCTAGTGTTCACAGTCATAGCCAGCATTTTTTAGACATTAATTTACCAAACCACTGAACATCAAATGAATTATAACGATGACACAGACATGTGAGCCATCAGCAGGTGGTTAGTGAACTATATTGTAAAAGCACACAGTAATAACAGTATAGTTATGCGTGGACAGAGGTACTGTAGCATGGACAGAAATAGCTTGAGTGGCTTCGCTCAGTAAACTGTTTACATAAACATCTAACATGATCCAGAGTGAAGAATGTAATGTTGATGGACCGTAGTTAACCCTCCTCTTCATCACTGTCTCTCATGCTGATGCCCTGCAGTCCGTCTCCTGCAGACACAGCAGCTGTGGCCTCCTCTATAGTGAGCCGGTTGTAGATGGTCTCATAGTTCTTGTTGTTCAAGGTGCTGTCTAGGACACCCTGCAGTCTGAAGTCACGGTAAGACTTCTGCAAAAAACAAACAAGACACTCTTCAATGTTGTTTTGCTCAAAACCATTTTTTGATTGGTGGTTTGCAACGAGAGTTGCTAATTGTTGAAGATGTTCAAGTCAGTATTACCTTGATGATCTTGATTAGGGTTTTGAGCTGATACACATGGAGCTGCAGGTCCAGTCTGTCCGTCAGCCAAACACACACTGCCTTCATGGAAGTGTTGTACCATTGCTATGAATATAAGCAAAAAGAAAAGCAGAACCTTGGCTTAATGTTTGAGAAGAGATCAAACACTCTTGTTTTAGGTTACATCGTCGACTCCAATAGTGAGGTTAGGCAAGTGAAGTAGTGGCTTATTTAAAAAATAAAAAATAAAAAATAAAAACTGTCATAAGATCAAACGCACCATTCAGTTACATTCACATTTGAAATAATTTTCACCACTACCATGAGGACATTAAGGACAAGGTAACAAGAAATGTTCTGATGGAGCTTTAAAAAAATAAAAAAAATAAAAAATTAATTAACGTTTTTTTTTTGGTGCACAGAGCACAAATCCTTAACCCACATACATAACCAAGAATAGCAGTAAAAGCAGGAAATTTTATCATATAAATATTTATTACGTGTAAAAGGTCATAATCAAGTGATTTGTTATCATGTTAACTACTTTATATTATCATTTAATGTTTCTTTGGTAAAACTGTCTGGAATATTCTGAACTGCTGCTTTCTTTTCTTTTATTAAAACAATTTTTATACCATTAAAGAGAATAACATCATTATTATTAAATTAAAACAAAATTATTATAAAAACAGGACAAAGTACCCTGAAACTGATGTCAACAGCAGACATGTCTCTCTCTCTCTTACACACACACACACACACACACACACACACACACACACACACACACACAAAATGCATTAAAAAAGATAACTCCTTGATCCGAAGGAAAATTGACATTAAATGTGATCCGACATTTGTGTCGTCCTCTCAACTACATCAGCCAATTAAGTAGCTAAGATGTCACATCTGGATTTACAGGTTACAGCAAAGGTCTTACACAGCCAGCACTTAAATTCAACAGAATTGGATTTCTTTACTAGTAACAGGATTACCGCACTTACAGATACTAAGCAGTGGCTAGGAGTGTTTCATTGGTTCAAGAAATACCTAAAACAGTTTTCAAGAAATGAATTCTTTTTGCTTTGTCTGTTGAATATAAGCCTCTTTAGGTCTCTGGAGTATCACTATATCATCACCATATGACAGATTCTGACTGACCTTTAATTAAATAATCATCTAAAGACTAGTGTGATTATGCTTTTATTTCGAGTTGAGTGACAGCTGTAAAAGAGTTAAGAATTCTGCAATAAATCTCAATTTCTTTTAAGATATAATTTACTATACTGTAGTAACATAGTATCTATATAATATATATCAATAATCTGTTACAGTATTAACAGTTATTGGTTATATTAGTACAGTATATGCACTGAAATCTTAACCACAGCAACTAAATACTATTCTATGAACATCTGTGTCCATGTTCAACATTTGCAGTATTTTAAAACTAAAAAAAATATATGCATCACTGATTTAATTAGAAAAACTTAAACCCATATTATGTAAATTCATATAGAGATAAAATAATATAGGGATAGTATTGTAGTGCATAAAATGATACAGATATAGGTCCAGAGGCTCAGTTATTGCTTAACATCACATTTTTATTGATTTTTTTTTTTTTGCACCATTCTAAACTTTAGAGACTGCTGCATGTGAAAATTCCAAGAGATCAGGACAATGAAATACTTGAACCAGCCCATCTAAGGCCAGAAACTAAAAAGTGACTAGAAAGTCACTAAAATTAAATTCTTCCTCATTGTTACTGTATGTTTGACTGGAACCTTAACTAAACCTCTTGACGTGTATTTGCACGATTTTAGGTGTTACACTGCTGCCATATGATTGGCTGATTGGATAATTGCACGAATGTGCAGCAGTAGAGGTGTTCTTAATAAAAAACGTCAGTGAGTGTATGTGTCGTTTGGCATTTGTAAATAACTATGCGCATGTAGAAAAACAAGTGTATTTCTATCCTCACATATGATATTTTTTTTCATGTACTGTTTAATCGGTGAAGAAACTAATATTTAGCGAAACAATGTGGTAAACAACGTTTCCAGTTTTACCATCAAAATATAATACACTCCAGTCACTAAACAACAATACATACACAGCAATTAGAATTTTTACATGATTGTAAAATTAGAAAATCATCTGACTTTTTGACAGTTTTACAATACCTGATTAGTTTTATGTCCAGTAAAATGAATTACTTTGAATTGAAACACATTGTATTTTTTCTTCATTAAATAAATTCTGTTTCAGGAAAAATGTTCCCAATTGTCCAAATGTAACATAAAGGGAAGATGACTAAGCACATGTTTTTTTTTTATGTTCATAACAGAAAGTCTGGTGTACATGATTATGAACTGCAGTTACATTCATCTTTGAAGTAATCAACAATTCCACCTCCTACACTTAATTGAATGCCGGAAAAATAGAAAAGCCGAGACCCTCCCTAATTGAGACGCTCAGCTAGAAGACAGAAACATAAGGGCAAGGTGACAAGACACTAATTTGTGCAGGTTAGGGAGAGCTGCATTTCTCCATATTACCAGCAGTCAGACACGAACACATTACCGGGAACATTTCCTTCCTGCGGCAATAATCACACACTTAAGTAGCTTCTTGTTCTTATGATTAAGGAGGCAGTGAAGGGCATATGTGGCACCCGTGACCAAGCGGAAGACTCTGGCCCCTTGCCATGCAGACCTCATCACACTCTTAATAATGCTGATTTGTGACTGCCTGCAAGGGCATGCACAGCATGATTTCCACAAAGTATCTTGTCTTAGACAAACACAATGGCTCTAATATCCATATATTTTCCCATATACACTCAAACATGTGATTTGTTCAAAGGCAGAACCCATGCACAGAATACCAATCTATCCATACTAGTAAAAAAAAAAAGAAAAAAAGAAAAATGAATAACACAAAAAAGATGAAACACAAATACAGCAGTGTGGACTGCTTTAGCACCGCTCTGTCTCTTGATGAGGAAGGGTCTTTGGTGACACAGCAAGACCCTGCTGTCGGCTTCCTCTCTGTGTGCATGACTGGGTGTGTGTGAGGCGCATTAGGGAGTGAGGGGAGTGTGTGTGAGGCACATTAAGCGTTCTGTGTGCTTGTCTCCTCAGCACCGCTCTCCGACCCCAGCAGAGGCCCAGCAAATAAACAGGAAAGCCCCAAACACAGCATCTCTCCAATCTTGCCCTGCACACAAAGTTTTCAAACACAATCTACACATACACTGCTGAGACCTGCCTGTTTCTGTGTGTGCGTGTGTGTATCCTGTGCTCCTGCTTAACTGTCAATATAAACAACTGTGTGTCTATCTATTGTTTGGCAACCTGTGGACTTATATTACTGACAAAAAACATAAAATTGAGCAGGGGGACAGGATCTCTCTCAGAGATGTGCATGTGTGCGCAGACACACACAGACACACACCCCACTATAAACAGGTCAACAAGAGTGTGAGTTCTCAGACACTGGAAATAGTCACAATAAACTGATGAGTGCTATTAGTGAGGCCTCATTGCCTCTTCCACTAAAAATGTTCCTCACCTCCTTACACCTCTCCCTCACTGTTATACAATACAGAGCCTAGAGGAAAAGAGGCCAGAAGCAGGGGGCTCAGGAGACACACACATACACACACACACAGGTTAACAGACTAATGTAAACTAATCATCTTCGGCTCTGTATACAGTACGGTATATGCCAATAAAGCAGACAGTTTTCAGAATGCGAGTTACACCTTATACACCATCATCAAGTATCAAGGCACACCCTGTTAGGTCCATAAGTAGGATGTGGATTAAGGTGTAAGTTTTTAACGTCAGCTTCAAAACTTTTACAGTGGAACCTTGGATTACGAGCATAATTCGTTCCGGAAGCGGGCTCGTATTCCAAACACTCGTAAACCAAATTGGTGCCTCATTTTCCCATAAGAAATAATGGAAACTTACAACAGCAGCCCAAAAAATAAATACATAAAAATAATGAACACAAAATATTAAGTAAAAATGAAACAAATTAACCTGCAATTTACCTTAAAAAAAAAAAGTAAAAATAAGTTTTTTTATTTTATTTTTTATTTATTTATTTATTTATTTTTAACACCGACAGATAAGTGTTTCCATTTGTCGCGCGTGCACACAGACACAAAGAGCAGATACAGAGAGAAAACGGATTTTTAACCTCTCTAATGAGAACTGCTTTTGTTTTACATGCGCACTGTAGACACACGCATACAGACACAAAATAAAACATGTTTTACACACACACACACACACACACACAGTGTTATAGTAAACAGTACACGCGTGCACGGATGTTGATTATACCAGTAAGAGACGCGCACTAAGACCCAGCA
>JAQMYG010000012.1:19638614-19662748 GCA_030014215.1 Clariallabes teugelsi | reverse complement strand
TATATATTTAAAAAATCCCACAAAAACATGTACACGTGGATAAAGACTATCAGACTTCAATCATCTTGAGTTAAACCTTCTGTATTTACATTCATGAAGGCATCTGTTTATTGTAGACTTTGACAACGATACACTAACCTTCTGCAGAGTGTTCTTAATGTGGATAGATGTTCACCAAAAAAAAAAAAAAATACATGAATACATCAAAATCATGTGATTATCCAATTTATTTGTCTTTTGTGGTCTTCCGGGCTTTTCGGTGTTGCTGAGCTGGCCAGTGCACTCCTCCTCATTACAAATGTACAAAATTGTTGATTTATCCTCTCTTAAAGTCTCTGCTATCTCTCGGATAAGTCTGTTATGTTTATTTAGAATAATGTTTGCCTCTTTCATTTGAACTAATATCTCTTTGGACTGCATTTTGGAAAGAGTTTTTGAAAACTTGGAAATGTAACACTTAACTCCAGATCTTTTGTTTCCTTGAATTGTCATGAAATAATGAGAAAAGAGGCCATAAAACTGCTTATCAGTCAGTTGTCCAATTACTTCTGAACGAAGGGAGTTTGTAAAAAACAAACAAAAAAACCCCCTCCTGAACAGGTGATTCAATAAATCTGTTAAACAACTTGATTGCTTCATTTCAAATCAAATGAATTATGAAAATCGTGTCAATGTATAACCCTTAAAACTCATGGAACTGGGCTGGCAACACAGCATTGTTCAATGACTTAAAAAAAAAAAAAAAACAGCTGCTTATACGGAAGTCCTGTCAGTGCATGACGCCGGGGGGACTCCAGACATCAACTGTTCATTTGGGTTTCCATGCTTGTCAGGTAGAACCAAAGTTATCGTTGCTTTTAAAACGCATATAGTTTACCCCTATGGAATATGGAAATTATGTTGCAAAAATGTAGAACGGCCAAAATGCTTACATTATTATTATTATTCTTCGTCATGGAAACAACCGAAAACAACCATAAAAACTTGATGACCATAAGTGTGCTATTTCTTTGCTTAAGTGAGTCATTTTGTTTGACTTTTTTGCTTAGTCATGTTTGTACAGTGAGTTAAAATGAAACAAAATTCATCATATTACCTACATTGTCCTTAAAAAAAAAAAAAAAGGATGTCACTTTATATTGCACAATTCTGACCCCTCTACTGTATATTCATTAAAATACAATAATGCAAAAAATGGTTAAAATGCTCTGGGTCTTAAGGGCTACATGCTAATTTACCTGACTGTATACACTGACTTTAGTCTCATAATCCACCTTTTAACAGAGTGCTTAAGGGCTTGACAACTCACAAGCCACCCTTTTTGCTGAGACATGTGTAGAGTTTCTGTGGGGAAGAAAATACAGCCACTAGTGTTAAAATGAAAACCAGTAGCTAAAAGGCATCTGATCACCAGAACCAATGTTTTGTAGGTACTTGGTGCATGGCTTAACATGCATAGGATCCATTGTGTAAGGATGTCAGTCATCTGAAATACGAGTTTTTCATGGTCCATCACAGAAAATGACACGGCATATATGACTGTTAATAGAGGAGTTTGGTGGCATTGTTATAGAACTCTGTCTATGGTCTAAGGATCTGAATATAGCCTATTTTTAAATAATTAATTAGTTCTTATTTCAATTATTTTTAATGCATTAAATAAATAAAAATAGGAATGACACACTGTTGAAACATTTGGTGTGTGCTTTCATATGGAGTTTTCTTCATTTTTATTTTTTTTAACTAGCCTGTGTACAATAGCCTTTAAAATGTACTATACAAAAGACCATAGAAACAAGTTCTCCAAAATGTAGAAATTAAAAACATCAAGAATTTGATCCCTTTAATAATAATAATATTTGACCCTCACCACCCCTCAGTTTAATCCTCTTTGAATAGCTTTCGTTTAAGAATATAGGGGAATATAATATATTAAATTATAATAAATTAAAATTCAACTTTAATAACTGTTTGATACTCTTTTGCATAGTGCAAAAAAATCTGTAAAAAACAATACCATAAATATACAGGGTTACTCTACTCAGGAAAAGACATAATATGTGCTAAGTAAATGAAGCTGTACTTAACCTTGCTTTCGCCCACTACTGATACCACTACATGTGAATGTGTCTGCTGAGGCACTTACGTCAAAGATTTTCTCTGTGTACATCTCATCATTCACACGGTCTCTGAGGATGTCCTGGTTTTGCCTCACAAATGTAATGTAGGTGTCTGCCAGATCCATGCCAGGTTTCTGAGACACACAGAAAAGGAAGATTGTGTGTAAGAGAGAGAGAAAGAGAGAGAGAGAGAGAGAGAAACTGAGAAGCGAGAGCTGATGTGAGATCCATTTGACAAAAATTAATCTGCAGTAAAACAAAACATTTACTATTTCTGAGGTAAAAATATCACACATCTTTGCATGCAGAGATAAATCTGTCAATGCCTCGACCTATGCCATGTTTACAGCAGCTCACTGTCGGTCAGTAGTGTTCAATAGATTTACATTTTAAGCTCTGGGGGGCATGTTGAAAAGCTAAAGGCATGTTAGATTAAAGGCAAAATTCATTATAATGCTCTTTTTGTGACCAGGTGGAAAACAATAACTAAGACTAATGCGCTCCTAAATTGCCTCACACCTTCAACGCAATCTTCTCAGTTTACCTGCGTAACAAATAAAGGGGGAAAAAAACATTGCTATTTACACTGAGAGCACACAAGTAGAAAAAAAAAAATGCTCTAATACTACTGTAATTGCTTTGACACCTTTCACACCCATTTCTCAGGGGCTGACAACCTGCGGGCAGAGCACGGCTCCTTATCACGCTATGCTTCCTCCTTCTCCTCCTACACCATGGTGGAGGACACAGGAACGCTACAGCACAGCAAGGTGGAAATTCCCTTCTGGCTCTTCAGAGGAAAAGAGTGGAATAACTAGACACAAGATATCTGATGGACACTCGACTTCTCAAGTTACTGATGTTTCAAATATGTGACAGCCGCTGTGTTCGTTACAGCATAACAAAGTGACATTAAGAGCTTACTGAGCCACAGATTTGTCTGAAATACCAAGCGCACATTACTCACACTTCCGACTTAACCTAAGTGTCAATCAATCATGTAAAACTAATAATTTATTATTATTTTTTTTACACACAGACACTATAATGTTAAAATAGCCTGTCTTAGAACAGGACTGTCCCATACACTTTAGACTGATGAGATTTCCTGTATGACATGGACACTTTTTTTTTAGTTTTTATAAACACACAGACACACAAAGATAATAATGATGATAATGTTTTCTTTCTTGAGCCACAATCCCAGCCATGGTAACACCAGAATCTATGCAGACCATAAGGGAAGAACAGCTATAAATGATGTACAAAAGCCGCCATCCAAACACAATTACGCATCCTGGACTGAATATCCAGGAAGTGAATATTCCAATAGGATGTTCTCAGGCACTTACTTTGTTGCTACACTTGTTTTGATATAATTGTTCCATGTTTTTCAATTTTTATGATTATTTCTATAAGATTGCATCAAGCTGTAAAACCTGTCAAGCAGTCCTAGTATGTGCTTGTGTACATTATGTGCTGTTACCTTACGGACCCCTATGAGCCACATAACAGCGCTTAACTACCCTTAACTACCCAAACCCTTAACCCTTTTTGTTCTCATTGTGTGACAAAGTAACCAGCTTCCCACCCTCATAACATACACATATACTCGCACAAGCAAACATGAGTACACACAACCTGTCAGCAAACACTCTTGGCCATGATTTGAACAGAATCACAAACAGCCCACGATAAGACGTAGGAGCATTTGAGCCACAGCAGGGAGAACAATACGAGAGCTGCTAGGAATGGCCAGGGGTGTGGGGCAGCCAGGGTGTGTGTGTGTGACTGAATCAATGCAGAGGTGTGGGATGGTGCGATTAAGGCCAGGTTAATGACCGGTTAAGCTAAGGGGATAAGCGACGGGGACGGGAAACAGACGAGAAAAAGAAGCAGAGACTAAATAGATGGTAATTACACAGAGTGGCTGCTCTGGCTTCCTGCCACTGCTTCATTCACTGCCCAGGTGCAGGTGTATAAATGCGTGCGAGAGTGTGATTCTGTATGTGTGTGTGCGCGTTAGACATTGAGACAGAGAGATGAAGTATGTGTGAACTGTTTGTATGGAATGTATGAGAATCTACAGGTAAATTTGTGGTAAATAGTTTCAAGGTGGAGTGTGTATGTGAGAGCGTTCACTTTTAATCAAAGCATGTTTTTGGAAGGGTGTGAATGTCTGACTCAATGTGTTTAGCTGAGCTACCAGCAGGGCTTGCTTTGCTAGAATACTCAATGGCAGTCTTCACAAAAGAGCAGAAGAGCTTAAAATTTCATGACAAGGGCCTAGAAATGTTCAGTGGCAAAGGCCAGCCCACATCCTGGCTCTCTGGCTCCCTCTTTCTTTTCCAACACGGCTGCGAAATGGGCTGCTGAGACGCTGTGTTGCCTCCACACAAAAGCGCAAGGTGGACATTACATTCTCATTTAAGGCATAAGAGGGGGATTTGCCTACTGCACACCACTGGCTTCTGCGTGCCAAGAGCACATTTTTAACAGGCTAAAAGGTTTAATTGACCATTGAAGCCTTACAAAATAGCCACGTTTTTCGATGTTGCAATTTAGGACATTTTAAAAGCATTAGTTAAAATGGATTAGTTTAAAACATCATATCCTTTCTTATGATATTACAAAAAATATATCTGCACAAGACATTTTTCTGTAATACAACAAATAGCAAATCTCTAGTTGCACATTTACAGAAATAAAACCAGTGTCGATATTCTCTGCCTGTTCATTGCCTTCCTGACACCTCTCAGAACGTTAGTCCAATCGGCGCTGGTTGTGAAACCTGCTGTCAACAACTTTATGGATTTCGAACTATATTCAAGCCAAATGGGTTACCAATTAGCGTTACTTAGCCAGCTCTCTGATGCACCCTGGCACTACAATAGCTCTTTGCAAAACTATGCAGCATTTAGCACTGCCATTTGATGAATAAATACGAAGTATTTCTCTCGTCATGGCAAGAGATACTGAAACAGCACTTGATACTTGCTTGTTGGTTTTCTTACTGAGAGAGGGCATGCCAGAAGGCTAGGCTGAAACACTCGGCAAAGTTGGATACCACATCTTACATGAGATTACAAAACTGGCAAACGCACAAATCAACGCATGTGCTAAATAAAATACTTTGTACACAGTCACATAGCAGGCACTAAAGCTTCATGCAGACAGAAACCACCACTGAGAGTTCTGAGCTGAGTAACACTTACTGGGACGTCCACATACTTGGCTGCTGCTTTTACCTTTAAAAGAGGGTATGAATAAACTATATTGAGTTTTTTTTTTTTTCCCCATGTCTTAAAATTTACTCTTTCCGTTTTTTTTGTTTGTTTGATATTTGAAGGGAAGAAAAAACACTTACAGTAAAAGAAAGGATTGAAGAAAAAAATGTTCCTTCATCATATCGTGAAAGCTTGGACAGCACACCATCCAAAACAGCAGCAAACTGCAAGTGCAGAAAAAAGAAAAATTTAATACACAACGAGACAATAAAAACACATTTAAGCAGCATGCATGCCACATAATGACAATCTTTAGCAGCCCATGAGAATGTGATAAATAAGAAACTGAGTAATAGCAACTTCGGATGAAAATACCATCTCTGATATTGAGCTTCTAGCTTCCTCAGTGAGAGGCGTCAGAAAAATCTAAAACTCTATCATTCATAGACCTTCTTATATTCATTCAGTCTAAATGGAAACGCTCGGAGGCATTCACCAGCAAATGTGAAGGCCAGCAGAAGAGCTAGCAAAAGCCAAACTCAAGGAAGCAAATAGTACCTTTGAAACCAGGCAGGAGATCATTTCTTTAAAGGCCTCATCGATCAGGACATCAATTTTAGAATGGTACTGTTGCTGTGGAGATGTGCACATAATACATGGCTTGTTAATATATCGAGATGGCTTACAGCACAGATATAAATAGGGTTTCAACAAAAAGTGAAAGCAGAACTGATTGCTGAAACACAGGCTTACAACCTCATATACATGCACGGACTAAAAGTCATTATTTCTTGATTATTTTTGGCCCAAAAATACACTGAGTAATGACTATCTGACAAAGTACAGTATTAGGTCTATTCTGTATTATCCTTCAGTTATTGTAATTACCAGGTCCTACACTCATCAAACCCTAATGTTAATAAAAAGCATCTGCAAAACTAATCTCAACTCGCAGTGAATGAACACGCAGCTTAATCACATGAATGTATACGGTGGAGTAGAAGAATCTTCCCGTATAACAGGGCCGAGTTAAGCAGCTAATAGGCGCTATTATGCCGCTGAATGGAATTCCTTTCCTCGTTTAAGGCAAAGGAATCTGAAGGATACTTTTTTTTAAGGAAGCCGTGTGTTTTTCTAAAAGTCTCATCCAGCTGCAGTGACCAAAGGCTCAATCTGGCTTCAATTAATTTAGTATTTTTAATCTGCATATACTGATTCATTTATCCGCCCCCCCCCCCCCCCCCAAAAAAAAGAGGTGATGCTGAAAAAGATAGGCAGAAGACGAGGAACAACTCTAAGGAAGAGCAAACGAGAGACAGAAGGACAGAAAAAGGAGGGAGAAAGTGTGCATGTGTGTGTCTGTGTGTGTGTAAGAGAGAGAAAGGGAAAGAGAGCCTCCATTCGGCTTCATTGAATAGATGCCTTTGCTGCATGCAAGGCAAGCGGGAGTTCATCTCTGCCAACAATGCCCTTTCACAGCACATCTAAAGAACACCCAAATTAAAAATTTCAATCAACAAAGAGCGTAGATCGGTGACAAATTGAGGGTGCTGAGAGGTCACCATTGGCAGCCCTAATTTTCTTTTCACTATTTTGCACTACAAGAAATGGCAATTTTTCCATAAACGGAATTATGGGCAAATCTTAAGGACTTTTTACCTCAATTAACACTTCCATGTTTGCTTTTTATATAACAGTGGGGGCCAAATTGCAAGGGCTCTTTTTGCATTAGAGGGGATTAAATTGTGGGGTCTTTGCTGTGTGTGAAAACCAAAAGAACAATAATTTCTTTTGAAAACATTTATCTGGGAGCGATCCAGTAAGAGGCACTTCAGGGAGAAAGCAGTTTCTAAAGAGTAACCTTGCATTCTGAAACGCAGCAACCCCTTTCAATGGAAGCGTGAACAGACAAAGATATATGGTAGTAAATTTATTATCTACATATTACAAACACACACAACAACATGCACATGTGCGATAAACAAATTCTGAACTTTTATACACAGATTCAGCTGAATACTGAGCAGTTTTGAGAGTCGAAATGACAAAAATAAGAAGTGAGAAAGCTTAATCTGTCTGGATAAAAAGCTTTTTTTAATCCCAGCAATATTCTGCAGGGTCATTCTGAATCGTATAATATTTTAATGTACCATGATAAATTGAACATTTTTATATTCACTGCTGTAAAGCAACAATCTTTGCAAGTTACAGAGCAAAGTATTAATGTCAAGTGAAATGAGCCCTGGACAAATGAATTACAATAAAAACTCAACAGTAGGATGAATTTATAGAATTTACGGACTATGGATACAATTTTGGACTAGAAGAATTTATGGACTTGTATACCAAACTGATATTTTACAAGCGTTACGGGTGATAGTAGACTCACCCACTGTTGGTCCGTCTGAGGTATATGCAATAATGAGCACGACACATGAAAAGAAAACAAACACAAACCTTAGTAAAGAAGAAGCTGTTGTGTGTAAGGCCTGTGTTTTTTTGTTAGCATTATTTTCTCATATTACATCTTGAGTTGAGGCTTTCAAACGTCACTTTAAATATACCACATACAATCACACACAACAAATAATAAAAAAAGAAATAAGAAATGCTTTGGACTAGGAGGATTAGCTGATATGTTTTGAAGTTGTTGTTGCTGTGACAAAATGTTTTCCAAAAGTGCACATTGAATCATAAAGCAAAAACCAAAAAATAAGAAATAAATTTATACCTGGTTGGCGTTTCTTTTTTTAAGGCTCTGTAAGAAATAGAATTAAGACCTAGTCCTTTCTTAAGACACACTCCACTTGCACTTTAATGACCTTGAGCAAGTCAGGGCTGTATTGTGATAAACCCAATGATTACTTTACATCGATTGCATGTGTGTTTGGTGTATAAAAAAAAATGACAAAAAAACACTCAAAATCACAGATTAAACTTAACACACAAGGCAGACAAAAAAGTAATTCTCTAAAATAATTGGCAAGAATCAGTTATGGAATCTGCAATACCTTTGTTTAAATGTGTGTAATAAATAAAGTGTAAATGCTCCTAATAAAGAGTTTGTAAACTGCCATTACTGTACACTCTTGCACCTGAGCATGTGAACTGTATGAGTAAATATAAGATGGACTTATATGGTTAATAATATGCTTGTGGTCCAATAATTAATAATATGGTTGTGGTTTACCTCTTGGCCTTGGTCGAGGATACACAGCTTAGAGTACTGTTTCTTAGCATCCATAAGAATGTTGAACATGGTGCAGACAGACAAAGGCACCCTGAAGTCAGTGGACTTACTTGACTTCTGCATCTTAGTATCAAAAGCTGCTTTGGTCCTGTGTTTAAAAGAAGTGTAGTGAAAATACAGGATTTTTGCATGCACTTAACTTAACATCTAAACACCATATACGTTTAAGGCTGTATTCTCCTTATTGAATTTTTTTGAGCTCTCGTATACATAAGATGCTTTTTGGAACTGTAAATACAATGCAGACATATACAATATTACTACAAAATTACACATTTTAGACTGAAGTGTTTTAATATGAGTCTTGACCTTTTAACGCAGGCCTCCATCATATCACTAGCCATGAGCTTCAGTCTCTGCTCCAGATGTCTGGCAAACTCTGGCTCTGGCCAGTGTAGGTCCATTACAAACATCTGAAGAGCATCCAGCTTCCAGAACAGGTCCTCTGATGTTGCAGAGCCATTACTACAAAACACAAGGCATAGAATAGCATTAGCATTTTCCATTCCTTTCCATCTGATGTAATAGGCTCTTATATATATATATATGCAAATTTTCAAGTACCACAAATTTTTAAACCTGTAACCTCAGGATAATTATATTGATTTTTCAAGTAATGCGCTTCACATACTTGAAGTGTTCATCAATATTTTGAATAGCACTGGTTTTCAGTCTGTAGGTTTGTCTAAGCTAATTTTAGCAGCAGGTACCTTTAGACAGAACATGGTAACTTAGCAACTAATTCAAAAGAAGGCTGGAGTTAAATCATACAGAATGGCACTTATGTGAAATGCTTAAATCCTAAATAAATTAACCTATATTGTTAATGCTAATTCTCATTGTCATCATTTTATTTTTTTTTTAAATAAAACACTATTCATGCTAAATAATGTTTTTATTACTTAAACAAATGTCATGGTATGGGAATCAACAAAGGAAAACAACAAAAAGGCTTTGCCTATAAAGCTTAAAGCTGTTAAAAAATGTTCCTGGGTTTCCAGAGGCTTTAGACAGCCTCAGCAAGGCAGACAGATGGACTGACACCACTGTGTCAACTACAGTTAACACGACAACACACCGAGAGGCTGATACAAGCAGCATTCAAGTGTACAGCGCAAAACGCTCAGCAGTAAGGAAAAAAGGGCACTCACTCCTCTCGCTGTTAAAAGACTGTTACCTTCACAAGTGGCTGTCCTGGAAAAAAGTTTGGCAAAGTCCACAGTGCAATTAAAAAGGATGAGCATGAGTTCCCACTCGATTAATTAGCGGTGGTACAGTGTGTGAGGGCTCCCTCGGGGGTCCGCGCCGCCCCCTCAAGCCTGCACGAGCGGGGGAAGAGGCTGCACGAACAAATGGACGAGCTTCTCGCCAGGAGCGGCACTCCTATGGGGGAACACGGCATTCTGACTGCCTCTAACAACCAGATAACCACAGAGTCCCCTTGGACACACACCCACAGGACTACTCCCACTACAGACACTGTTTTAGGCCTGAAACCTGGTGTGCATTTGCAGTCCAGCCTGTTTACAATGAAAATTATCTACATATTTTGATTTTTTTTTTTTTGATAATCTAAAGTGTTCCCTAATAACAATAACATCACTGTCATGCTCAAGGCCTAGTGAGCACTGGACTCATTCCAATTACTTCATGTATTGAATAAGTTGGATGATATTAGCCACGTTTCAATTTAATTATTTTCATGGCTTTCGAGGGATAAGGTATTGCCTTGGCCAAGCATTTTAGTACAAATGTTAAGATTTGCAAGATTCACAGATGACTTAAATAGTTCTGGAATGAACAAATTCCACTGCAGTGAATTTTCTAGACAAGCATGCCACACAGAAAAATAAAAATGGTAAAATGTAACAGAAAAATGTTAGCCCTTTTTCAGAAAGTGAGAACTGATGCCTGAATGGCTTTCATATCAAAAATCAGATGAATTAAGAATATCAAAAATTCATCACAGATTACAACATCCAAATAAGTACAAAAAGTTTCAATTATCACTAAATATTTGACTAATCAACACCTTGATAGCAGGAATCTCTAAAGCTAATTTAAATTAACTGGAACAGAAAATCCAAAAATATCAAATAGAGATTCTCATTACATTATCCTTTAATACATAAGTTATCTAGGTCAAAACATTTGTCAAAGCAAGACATCCAACAAAAAAAATAAATATCAAACTGCAGTAGTAAATCTAAGCTCATGTGCTTACAGTAGATGCCTAACCAGACATAGTACATTCACATCAGAACAAAACGTCTAAACACAAGCACTGATCCATGCTCTAGTAAACATGGTCTTGTTACATTTAAGCAAATGTGTAGAACAGACATAATCCATCAATCCATCAATCCATCCATCCATCTATCTATCTATCCATCCATAAATAGATACACACAGACACACGTTAGCTGACTTGTTTTTGGGTGATTCTAAAGGTTGGGCACCCGATTCCAAAAGTTAAGTGCTTTCTTTACGGCTATAATAAGCACTGGCATGGCCATTAAATATGGATGGTGCCCAGCTGGCCCATACACACGTGTTATCACATAGTGGTCCAATCCAGGAGGGGGTGGAGAAGCTGGGCATCTGAGGAAGATTGAGGGGCAGGTTGGGAACTTTAGGCAAAGGCACACTTGGCAGATTGTTGGTAATAGTCCTGCCAGAGATTGAAAAGAGAAAAAAACAGGGAAGGAAAAAAGACAGAAGAAACAGTAGAGTGAAAAAAGGAAAGACAGATTCAAAGAATGAAGAACTGTAGAGTTTTACTTTGACGTAAATACAAAAGATAGAAAAAGCTAAGAGTGTTTTAGTGTTTAGGTATCAAGTGCGGGGAAACGACTGAATAAGGGAAAAGTCCTGTGGTTAAAATATAGTACACTCCAGCTGCATAAAAACATGCTGCATTAGATAAATAAATGCCTTAAAAATCCTAAAAAATAATAAAAATTAACATAAAAATTTGAGTCTGCCATTATGTTTGCTGTACACATGAAAACCCTAGATGGCCTGCAAAACATAAAAGTTTTATTAGTTTAGTGTCTTACTTGACGGACTGCCAAGTCTCTTGCTCAAAGCCACGATGGACAGACTGCGCAATGGAGGACTCCATCAGATCAATATAGCGTACCACCAGAGGCATGTAGAGCTCCTGCAGGTGCTTGTGAAATGTTCCATTGCACAAGTGAGCTAGAGAAAGTAAAAAATGCAGATAGTTGAAAAGCTTTTAAACTGTAGTAAACATGTAGCACACTCTAAATCTCAAATACAACTTTGGCATACACTCAAGGCCAAAACCAGACAGTGTTGCATAAATTGTGGAAGAAACCCTCTAAGAGACCACATAAAATTTATAATGGTTACAAATCCCTAGAAATGACTCCTAGAAAAAAATCTCCAATTTTTCCAATATAAAGTAACAAAAAAAATGTTGGAGAAGATATCTAGTAGTGTGTGGGATAGAAGAAGCAGACGAGTAAAGGTGGCACATTCCCACAAACTCCTGTGGGATTTCATCCTAGAGAGAGAGAGAGAGAGAGAGCGAGAGAGCGAGAGACAGAGAGAGAGGTGTCTCATTGGGCATCATTAGTTATAATTCCCTCTCACTCTGTTCCTTCATCATTAACACTAGCCTTTTTACTCTCGTGGGTGTGTGAGCACGTTTCACAACCATTTAACATCTTGCGAAGATGATGAAACTCATGTGTGCATTTAGTGACAGTAGCATGATGCAGCCTTCATGGCCAAGAGCTTGATATTTTAGATTTTTATATGCTTAATTATAGTGGAATAAATGATTACCAAGTGTGCATATATATATACACACACACACACACACACACACACACACACACACACACACACACACACATACAGAATATGATAGATATAGATATGAGATATATATTTGAATAGAGGCTGACTTTATTGAGACATATTATTATCTGCTTAATTGTGATATTTTCAGATTTAATATCATATGCATTTAATATCTGAACATTATAGCACTGTGGTAGATAATACCCATCAAAAGTGAGTGATACAGAGTGTATCAGACAAAATTTTGAGCACACCAGATTTTCTTAAAGGTTTATGCACTTAATTATGCATTTAGACACATGTATAAAGGTTTTTCTAAATAAAAATAGAAATAAATTTTTTTAATTTTAATAAATAGTTTTAAATGTAGGTGGCACGGTGGTGTAGTGGCTAGCACTGTCGCCTTGCACCTCCACGGTCCGGGTTCGATTCCCGGCCAGGCTCGATTCCCGTCTCTGTGTGCATGGAGTTTGCATGTTCTTCTCATGCTTGGTGGGTTTCCTCCGGGTACTCCGGTTTCCTCCCACAGTCCAAAGATATGCAGGTTAGGCTAATTGGCGTTCCCAAATTACCCGTAGTGTGTGAATGAGTGTGTAAGTGTTTGTATGTGTGTGCCCTGCGATGGATTGGCACCCTGTCCAGGGTGTACCCCGACTTGTGCCCTAAGCCCCCTGGGATAGGCTCCAGGTTCCTGCGACCCTGAATACAGGATAAAGCGGTATAGAAGATGAGTGAGTTTTAAATGTAAGAAATATAACAAAGACTGTGCTGTATGACTTTGCTATGTCTGTAAACTTACTAATTGTTAAAGAAGCTAATATGCAAAACCAATTTCATTAATGTTATATAAACGTTTACTAACAGAAAACATAATTAATCAATAATTATACACTTTATTTTGGTAAGCAACATCAAATATGAACGATTATCCCTGTGAAAGAGCCATTACTGTATATACAATAATGTATTAACATTAGAACATTAACAGAACAGTGCATTTCTCCTGAACAATTTACTCAAACTGTTTACATTTAGTAATTGGGAGAAACAGCCATTAATTGGTCAGCATATTCGAGAATTTACAGAAATGGATCCTGGATGAGGCCGCTTGGTTAAAAAATACCAAGCATTTGCTTTTCCTGGTCACTGTTTAATTACTTTTGTGTTATTTCACAGTGTTGGTACATCAATTGATATTTAAAAAATGGCAGAAAAATTGTTGAAGAACAGTTGAAGAACACCTTTTCCATAAGCAGTTGACCGTAAACTTTTCAATTGTGGGGCAGATATTAAGGGCGTTCAAGTCAGACCAGGACTTTTGATTGTAAAGAATAACATAACAGTTAAAAGAGAACTACTTTTATTTTTCTATATAATCCTTTGCTACATTAATGCAATTCTCCCAGCATTTCACTAGTGCTGTCTGAAATGCTGAACTCCCCAGGGCTACTTTAAAGGCCCAAACATGTGGAAATGACTTGGAGCGATGTCAGGACTGTACGGGGATGTGGCAGTAACTCCCAGTTCAGTTCCTGTTATAAAAGTGGTGTTTGGGAATGATTGAGTGTACAGTTCCAACAGACAGATGTGTCTCTTCTGCAAGCTGGCAGCAAGTTATCTTTCGATTTTTAAAGATCAGACATTATACTCACTGTGTAACTGTACACTCACAGTGGGCTCCAGGCCACCTCGTCTGGGGTCGTCATTCACAGGAAAATGTTTGCACCATTTAAGTGTTTTACTGCACGAGTCCCATGCAGGTACTGTACTTGAAGTTTTCTGTAAATGTCAGTTTATCAGTTTCAATCATTCAGTTGCATCAGTTTTACGCCTTCAATCAAGAGAAAATTTGCCCCGGTTTGGCTTGAACACCCCTCGTATTTGAGAACTTTTCAGAAGTTACCTGTAGAACTGTTTTATTTTTAGTTTGTTCTAGAAGCTAAGGCTAACAATAGTGCATGATCCAATGTTAAAGAATACACAAATGAGGGCTGGGTTTACCTGCTTTGCCTGCTGGATACAATACAGATTTAAATTATATATTTAAAGGAATAGGACATGGAAAGCTGTGTAGGTTTTGGTGCTCTACTTATGAGCAGCAGATTAATAAACGCTGCTGTCAAATGTAATCAAAAATGAGCATTTAAACGTTGCTTTTCCAAAGTTTTCTACCCAAGGGAGAATCAACTAGCAGTAATTGTTGCCCCTCCCCCATTCCGTTTGCCAAATTACTCCTACGCCCTTGCTAATAACCAAAACAATAATTCCCTCTTTTCTGAGCAAACTGCAAGGTTTTCTCATTATATTTCAGTCTGTATGAATAGGAGTGTTGTGACAGATTAAATGACTGAATGCACAGCAGTGAAAAGTAATTAGGGGAAAAACAATATGATTCTACTTCAGCCTCACACAAACATGTGCACTAAAAAACAGACTCAAATATCTCTAAATATTTTAACTCTTAAGAGTGTCTTTACTCTGCCAGATATTAAACAGTGTATTTTTACTGTTTTTTTTATTATTAATTATTTACAGAAAATCTGTATTTAACATATTACTGAAAATCACATGGAAAAATGGGTCAAAATGGAAGAGGAAATAATTTAGGTAGAATGGTAAATACTGTATGTTTTAGAAGGATTTGCTTATAAGGCAACAAAACAGGATTGCAAATGCTGTTAGCTTTCATTATTATACTATGGGCCAGATATATATACATTAGACGTATAATTTGACAGGCCTGTCTTTACTGTTCAGTATCATCACATAACTGCTGGGACTTGCCAATAAACACTGCAGGAGATGATAATTGTTGAAAATGCTGAAAGTGGTGAAGATTGTCGACTACAGTATGCAAAATCTCAGGACTAAAGAGGAAATGAAAGTACAGGAAGAAACATGTAAATCTGTTAACTTATGAAAATGCTCGTTAAATTAACAAAATCCATGTAAGAACTATTTAGAGGTATTAATACTGCTGACACTTTGAACTCTGTCAGAAAGTGTAACACTCAGTTGTAGATTTCTATGTTGAGTGTTCAAGTTAAACTTTTGTGCAGAATAACAGAACACAGTTATGTGAGTAAAAACTACCTTAATTTCTCTATATAAACAACTGCTACACTAATGCACTTATACCAACGTTTCACAAGCCCTTGGATACCATCAAGGTAGTACACCAGAATACGTCAGAGTCATGATTGGACTACCTGCTTCACGTCTGAAATGCCAGTTTGACTTGGACGCTCCTCATGTGTAAAACAATTTAGTAACCTAAACCTAGTAGAAGCCTAAATACCTAATTGTGCCTGAAAACTAAAACTGAATTCAAAGCAGCTTAGTACTTCATAGTTCTGAAACACTGTTCATTTTTCTCTGTCTCTAAATGTTTGTCAGAAATAATAAACTACTTTTATTTACTGTACATCTTTTTATGATGTAGCATTGCAATTTACCTTCACTGAAACTAAGCGGCCCAAAAAAGTTCAAACATGACGATCTTCTAGATAAAACAAATACCATAAAAACTGTTTGCCTGAATTTTTGCCTGAACAAGACACCTTTGAAAAATTAATTGGAATGGTGATTATATATATATCAGGCCTTTTCACTTTACTAATGCTCACATGGCTGAATAATTAAATCCCCAGATCCACTCTCCAAAATCGAGGGGAAAGCCTTTCAAGGGAGTTGAAAGAGTGGAGGATGTTATAGCAGTAAAGCATGGGCAGGCGCTGTGCTACTGCCCATAATTTTGCAATGAGCACATATGGGCACGGTAGTCAGGTGTCCACATAGTTTTGGCCATGCAGTGTATCTAGAAGGCAGTGAAATGAAGATAATGAAATTGAACCAGGAAAGATGTTAAATTAAACTTCTCATCATAGGGGAAAGCTAATGTTAAAAAAATAATGACAATTCCCCATTTAATTACGTAGATCTCAAATACCATTTTAAGGTTTTGGAAAATATGTTAATATTAAAGATTTTTAATACCATAACTCTTCAAGAGGAAAATATTGTCTTGGCCCCCTGCATACATGTATATAATACTTTGTAATTTTGAAATTAACTAACCACTGGTGTAAATTTAAAACAAAATTAATCTGTGGCCCTACACTATTGCAGTAAACATATAGAAAGGAATAGGAATCTACTTATGTAATCTACTTATAATTACCTTCGTGTATGACCTCCAAAATAATAATAAAAACAGGATTGCCTTGAACACTTAAAAAAAATGCTCAAAGAAAGTTAAATTCTCTGACTTTTACAATATAGTCAAAGTGGTTTATAGAAATAATGAGAGTAACTTGAAAATACTGTGGCAAAAAGACCTTGGATGTAAAAATGAAAATAAAACATGGTCAAAAATTTAATTAAGCTCAGAAAGATATTGAATGTGTTGGGAAAGTGGACAAGGAACATTTTATCTGTCTACCCACAGTAATGGATTCTAGGCAATAAAGTGAGTGTGAACAGTTTAACTAAGGATGAGGTTGGGATTATGATTTCAGGTCTGTGAGAGCCTCAAGAATAATTTTTAGATATCGGATAATGACTGAACGGCTCAGTTTATTGACATAAATCACCTCTTATAAAATTATGTTGGCTAAAATATTAGGTCAAGGAGATACATATAGCAACGTGTGGCAGAATCTAAAACGTCATACTGTATACTGTATAGAGTAACCCAGTAACACTTACTCCTTTAATTCCTAATTACCTTGCAAACCTTTGATCTGTACCTAATGATATATACTTGTTTATGTATTTGATCTTGTTGTAACTTAATTTTATTTTACAATATGTTGTGATAACGGTGTCAAATGTTGAAGTGCAGAAATAAACAAAGAGAAAATACATAAAAGAAAGACCTAAAATAAGATGGATTAAGCTCACTTACGATCAGTACGCAAGAAATTGTTAAGCAACTGGAAAAGAGGAAAGCTGTCCCAGGAGTCCAGTGGCTGCACTGCCAGAGCTGCATCCATGTCCACTGTGTAGAGAGACAAGAAGGTTTCAGCATGCTCTGCCATTGCCTCAGGCCACCAGGAGAAAGCCTATGGTGCGCACACACACACACACACACACACACACACACACAAACGGAGAGAGAGATAGAGAGAGAGGGAAAGAGAGAGGTGAATTATGGGCATTATATTAAGTCATATACAGCTTCATAATATAATTTATAAATTTCTTTAAAAAATTTGTGTGTTGAAACAGAATGAAAAGGGGCTGCACTATTTCCATCCCATAGCCATTCTATTGAAATTGCGTAAACTCGCCATATATATACTTCAGAGGAGAGTTATACTGTATAGCTATACAGTGGAACCTTGGATTACAAGCACAATTTATCCCGGAAATGGGCTCATATTTCAAAACACTCGTAAACCCAATTTAATTTTCCCATAAGAAATAATGGAAACTCAAATTATTCGTTCCACAGCCCAAAAAAATTAACACACAAAAATAATTAATACAAAATATATAGTAAAAATAAAACAAATTAACATGCACTTCACCTTTAAAAAAAATTAAAATAAATCCTGACAGATAAGTGTTTCCGTTTATGCGGTGTGTGTGTTCGTGTGTGTGTGTGTGTGTGTGTGTGTGTGTGTGTGTGTGTGTGTGACGCTAAAGTGAGAGGAGGAATTAGACCCCCCCTCTCCGTCTTCTCGTCTTACACCGTAACCCTTCTTCCACTCTTATTTGAGTTTTTCACACACACACACAAATTAAAGCAAAGATTGTTTTATCGGAAAAATGAATAAGGAACATCGTTAATGACACTCACATGAACAAATACTAACGGAATCACTGCTATGTAGAGAGTATGTGTGTGCGTCTAAAAACGGAGGGAGGAGGGGTGTGTGCGTGTGTGTGTGTGAAGGGGCACAGTGTCCAATGACTAAGTGCAGGATGATACATGGAGGGAGAGAGAAAATGGATCTTTAACCTCTCTAATGAGACTTTCTTTTGCTTTACACGCGCAAACACACGTGTGTTATAATAAACAGTACACGTGCCCTGTACACACACGCATACCGACACAAAATAAAATATGTTTTACACGCACACACGTGGTCACAGTGTTATAGTAAACAGTACACGAATGCACGGATGTTGATTATACCAGTGAGAGACGCGCACTAAGACACAGCAGGGGAGACGATTACCCACAGGGAGAAAAACCATTGGCTCAGTAGTGATCACGTGACGCTCGGCGTCACAACAAGAAGCGCATGCGTGATACATGATACTCGGTACTCGTAAACCAAGACAATGCTCGTTTTCCAAGTCAAAATTAATTTAAAATCTTTGCTCGTCTTGCGGAACACTCGCAATCCGAGGTTCCACTGTATTTATAAAAATATAGCTATGTAAGATATCTCAGCTTTGGGTGTTTTTAAAGATTCCTAAACGCACTTGAGAAACAAATTCTTTTATGGAATTTTGCATTAAAAAAAGAAGGTACATTATAAATAATATATATTGAGGGAATAATAAATATTTATTGGTATGGGAAAATAAATAAAGACAAGATATGTCTAGGCCATACAAGCAGTTCCACTTTGTTTTTAAGAAATCTTGAAGTTATTTGGCCTGATTGTTTGGATTTGTCATCTTGTTGGAACATCTAGGGTCACCTGAATATTCAGTTTCCTGACTGAATCTCCTCTAAGTCTCAGTGCATCACTCAATTTATGATTCCTTTGGAATCAAAGTACAGTAATGCTCCAGTTCACCTTACAGATTAGCAGCCCCATATAATCATGCTTCCAGATCCATACTTCACAGTGGGTATGTTCTTTGTGTTAAATATTCAACTCTTACTTCTCCAAAACTCATGAGTTATGAGTATAAATAGTTGAGTACAAAAGTTTCATGTTGTCTAACTACTAATTTGCAAATTCTTTATTTTCCTTAGAGGTTCAAAAGTAACTGAACAAATGAACAATCACAAATATTATAAATATTTTTAATACCTGGATGAAAAAACTGAGTTTCCACTTTGGAGATTCTTTGCCAAGCCCATTACTGTAGCTGCCTTTAGTTGCTGCTTGTTTATAGGTCTTTCTATCTTCAGTAAGTGAAAAGCGTGCTCAGTTGGGTTGAGGTCAGGTGGCTGACTCGGCTTTCACGGCACATTATCCATTTTTACAGTGAGCCAGCATCCTAGCGGTTTTGTAGCATTTGACTGAATCTGAGCAGAGTGTATAGCTCTATACACTTCAGAATTCATCCTGCTACTTCAATCAGCAGTCACATCATCAATAAACACCAGTTCCACTGGCATCCATACACACCCATGTTTGAAAGGTGATGTGGTATGCTTTGGATCATGGGCCCTTCCTTTCCTTCTTAATATTCTCCTCTTTCAATCCTTCTGGTTTGCGTTAAACCCTATGTATATACATTCATGAAGGTGCCTTTTGATTGTAGACTTTGACAATGACATGTTGTCGTCTCAAAAATGTTCCAGATTGGTGATTTCAGCACCCCGTATATACAGTACACTATATATTATATACATATATACCCGCCAAAAAGAAATATGTATAAACTATAATTATCAGTTTGTCTCTGATGAGCAAGCCGTGGGCGACAATGGCAAGGAAAAAAATCCCTGAGATGGCAATAGAAGCAATCCTCGAGAGGAACCAGACTCAACAGGGAACCCGTCCTCATTTGGGTGAAATCAGATACAGCAGGGATTAATTTGCAAACATACTGTGTGGTATGAGGCTGAAAGTTTAGTATAATGGCAAAGGTGTTTAAAATAATACAAGTCCACAGCCTAATGCTGGCCTCCTTCACTTGCATAGGCACCTCTTTGGCTTTAATATAAAGAATTTCCAAGATCAGATACTAAATACAGTATAAATCTAGTACTTGACATCTATGCCAGACCTTTCATATGCATACTGTAATTTGTTATGAAATAACTAATTAACTGGCCAGAACAGCCTATCAACCTGCTTATCCAGCGGTTGGCCATTACTTTTGGACACGAGAAAGTGAAGGAACTTTGTAAAAAATTAATTAATAAATAAATCCTGTAATTCCTTAATGGTTGATGCCATTTTGTTTAGTTAAACCTCTTATTGGAAAACTGAAAGACCTTATAAAAAACAGACACAAAAGAATAAATGAAAAATTAACATATAACAAATGTGTGCAACAGTTATGTTCAAGGTTTGACTGAATTCAACAGACAAACACAAAAAGAAAACTGATGTTATCAACCAAAAGCTCAGCAGATGACAGACAGGACAAAAAAAGACCTTGAGAGAAAAGAATATGGAAGCTCAATGGCTTAGGTACACACAGTTGGAGAAACCGAATCTATATCATCCCTCAGCAGCCATCAGAAAAACAAAACTGAGCCCTCACTGTGCTGGGCATCATCCAAAAAGCTTCAAGTGGCACTCAGAACCTGCTCTGAACAAGTTCTGACCTGTCTTGCCAAACTATTTTAGAACCACTTAGTGTTTTTGGCAGTATTACTTACACATAAGCCACAGTCATTTCTCATTTCAGTAGGTTGTTCATATACAACAGTTTTACCCATCACTGAAAGTAAAGGCTCACATCTACTTTCTCTTAATACTAATGAAACTGTCAATGTCAATCCCCAAAGAATAATACTGTATTTCCATATTTGACATTTCTGTTCAAATAAATCAGGTTCTCAGCTCTAGTCCTGGAGGACCTCCTGCCCTGCACATTTTAATGTTTTCTTAGCTCCCAGGACACCTGATTTAACTAATTAACAGCCTTTTTCTTTTTCAGGAGCAGGGTTGAGAACCACTGAAAATAAATTGTGGGTGCGGACACCTAAAAGTGTCTCAAATGTGATCAGCGTTATAGTTATCATATTCACAATCATAAAGCTCCAAGCCTTCATGCACCTACGAATCTTACAATTGTTTTATCTCACTATTGTTCTTGATGTATTGAAATTGGTTGTAACTGTGCTTTTGGCATGTTCAAAGCATTATATAATCATAATAAACACAACTTTTATTAATGTGCTTTTACCTTATTGAGATGAATAAACAATGAACTGTTAGTTGTCATAGTTTGCACAGTATGCTTTGTGCATGCAAAAAAAAAAAGAAAAAGCACATGAAATTTATTATTATATCAAATGTCTTTTTGGCACTGACTGGAAAGGATCACACTGTCTCTTCTAAGGGAAAGATTGCTTTTTATTCTTTTTTTATTCCAACTGACAAGGGTTTTATTGTGTGGCTGTATGACTTGCACTGGAATGTCCTTCGCTTCATTCTTATAATGTAGATACTGGCTTTTGCCCACTTAAAAGAGAGCTTAATTGGAGGCCCAGCCATTTTTTGCTCCCCCTTATAGGACAGGCAAGAACTCTCTGTCCATAACTGCGGACTTCAATCAAAAAGAAGTAGTAGAATGGAAAAAGTCAAATGAAAAAATGTGTGATGAGAACAGAAGAATGCTCCAAGATCTAGTGAAAAATTCTATTGTGCGTGTACATCTTTGTGCCTCTGTGAGTGTGTATCGGGGCTGTATGGGAGCAAACACTAATTCTAGTGACATTCTGTACCTGGCCTTGAAGACGCTCATCTTTGAGCCTTTCAGAAGTAGCTCTTTTAATGGCACAGTGCCAACCGACCCCATTTATGACCCCTTTAAATGCCCTATCTGAAACACCACCACCAGCATTTAAATGCGGTTCCTACAAGCATTAAAAGAATACATCAATGAGTCTTCCTGACTTAGCTGCTTCATCTTTCATCCACGTCTATATGGGGTCAGACTGCTTTCTGACACACTCTGTATGAATTCTCCCATTAGGAATTTCACAGATATGAAAATAACATTTTCAAAGACATGCTTCAAATATTTTAGTTTTTCAGTTGTGCTGCAACCTGAAGTTTCTCAGCAAATCCAAAATGAACAAAAACTATGAACACAAAAGGCACACAAAACCAGAAAACCAAGCAGAAAACAGTGATGTAAAATGACATTCACTACAACACAAAAAGCTAAAACAAACATTCACTTACCTCTCGTCCCTTATGCATATACATAAAAAAGAAAGAAAAAGAATGCGAACAAGACAATTAAACAGATAGATCTAAAACAACTATAAAATATAACAGGTTAAAAGGTAATCTTCAAAGTTTTCCATGATTTGACTATTCTCAGCAGCACCATGTCAACGTTTCCTTAGTAACAGCAAGTGGCACATTCATCTTATTAAGTGCCAACACTTTAGCATTATCATCAGCTTCACATGTGACAGATGTTTGTGACTAAAGCCCTAAAAATAACTCCACACCTTAGGAACAGATGTCTACTGCTGCACATGCATTTAGGCAAATGAAATAGTCTCTGCCAACAAAGCCTCGACACCTATGATTAAAGGGGGAAAAAAAAAGCACGTAGTTATTCGCTAAAGTTGGCCTTGGACAGATGTGCTGTAGGCGTTATTTACATCTACTGCTACTGTGAGCTGGTACTAGCTGTTTAACGAAGTATTCACCATCAGCCGTTTTGGTTACTTTGAGGGGAAATGCACAGTGAGATGCTAAATGATGACAAGTCGACAATAAACAAAGATTTGCCATTCCGTGTATCTGCTTTCCTTCAGAGTTCCTTCAGCTCACTCTCATGCTCCTTGATAAGTAGCAGCTGAGCATTATTAAATCTGGTTGACTGTGAATCGGTGTGGTTTACCTCAGAATGATGCTCATCGTTTTGCTGGAGCACTTCGATACAAAGCTCCCCCAGACGCATCATGTCTTCTAGCCTCTTCTCTGGAGGGACCTGAGGACAGTCGGCTGGGGAGAGACACAATAATCAGCTACATTTAACTAATGTGAGGATCATTTCAACCTTTCAATACTTATGTTTGCTGTAAGCATCAATTGTAAGGCTGTTATGATGCAATATGATGTGTATAAAACCTTCAAATTGGGCATAATCAGTCAGCTGGGTGTAGTTGATAAGTGCAGCCTTTTCCAAACAATTCTGAACAATCTTCTTCATCTCCTCAGCAGGGACTGGTGTAGTGATGTCTTTCATAAGAACCTATGAGAAAGTGAAAAAAAAAAAGAAAAATGGACCAAGCAGAGTGAGTTGATACTTAGGATTTCTAATTGTGCAGAAATAACTCTGCTCAATGCTGAACTGAATCACAGAGTAGCAGAAGAAAAAATGCCTTTATTGGTCACATACACATTACACAACAGATAAATAATTTCTTTGAACATCCCTGCCTGTTAGGAAACTGGGGTAAAAGGGCAGGGTCAGAAATGATACAGAGCTTCTGGAGCAAGCAAGGTCAACACCTTGTTCAAGGGCCCAACAGTGGTATCTTGGTGGAGCTGGGGTTTGAACTGCCAACTTTTTGTTCAGTAACCCAGAGCAATAACCTGCTGAGCTAGCGCTGCCTCAGGTCTGTGTGCATGGTGTTTACATGTGCTTCCCATGCTTGGTGGGTTTCCTCCGGGTATTTTGGTTTCCTCCAACAGTTCAAAGACAACAAATTAGGCTAATTGGTATTTCCATATTGCCTATAGTGAGTAAGGAAGTGAGTGTGTGTTTGCCCATAATGGATTGTTACAGTATCCAGGATCAGGGCTTGACATTAACTTTTTTGCTGACTGGCCAATGTGGCTAGTGGATTTCCGGAGTCACTAGCCATTCAGCCTT
>JAQMYG010000012.1:19619005-19629028 GCA_030014215.1 Clariallabes teugelsi | reverse complement strand
AAAATACAGTAATTAGCAAAAAGTTTAAAACCAAGTCTCCAACCACTAATAAATAATATGATGGACATGCATGACTTGTGATGAAAATTCTTGTGAATGAAGGCAGTATGGTGATGAGACTCTAAGCTGCAGTAAAACATTTGCATGGTGCAACATTTTAAAGAATACCTTACATCCGTGAATGACTATTCTGGCCAAGGTGGCTCAGTGCAGTCGCTCCCATAAAGAGTAGAACACCTGATCCTTAAAAATTGATGGATAACTTTTCACCAACTTATTGAAGAGATGCATCCGTCTGTGTAAACTGTACACACAATCATTCATGAGCACCACTTGCACATTACGGGAACTCGGCTGGAAGTTATTGCCACTTTCTCCGTATAGCCCTGACCTCACTCTAAGTGATTTCCACATGTTTGCAAAAGCGCATTAGTGTAGCAGGGGATATATACAGTAGAGAAGTAAAGGCAGTTATAGAGAAGTAAAGGCAGTTTTTACTCTCATAACTGTACTCCGTTATTTTGTACAATCAAAAGTCCCAGTTTAACTTAAACACCTTTTGTATATTAATATTTAGTGCTCAACTCAATTTTTTTTTTTGTAATATACAATAAGTGACAACATTGAAAATTATGGGTCATGAAATATGAAGAAATTTAAAAAATAAATTATGTAATTTGGAACAAAAAAATTAATAACTAACAGCAGTTTATAGGAGATTTTAAGAATTTCTGCCCATCACTTAAATTTGAATCCTAATTATATTCTTAATAAGCAGGACATACATTTTTGCAATGTTTAGGTCATATTCTTATAAAATTATTTGCAATTTGGTCAAAGACACATTTCTTCTTATGAAGAAGGAAGCACTGTGCTACACTATAGCATGATTAGAGACATAAATGAGTCATTCTCAGAAGAGGAAGAGTTTTTGTCTGTTTATCTGTTTTTTATATAGCAAGCTTCCTCACTAAAGCTGACTTTTATTACATGGAATAATGTGGAATTTAATTAGTTATATAGTAAGAGCAGAAAATAGGTAATTTAAATTATTATTGCTCATAATTAAATATTAATATTTAATAAATTTGATAGATTTATAATTATATCATGTCCTTAAAGCTGAACAATAATAGTATGTGTGAGTAGGAGTAGTAGGGACGTGAGCTGGTACCTGTTCCCATGGACATGAGAAGCGCAGAAGGCATAGCTGTAATGGAGTAGGGTGGGATCCACCAGAGCATTGTTCTCCGAGAATTCCATCAGGTCCTTCAAGTAACAGAGGTGGCGATGGCAGCCTCTCACGCCATACCGAGCACAGTACTCATCCAAAACAAACACCTGGCCTGGGCTGAACCATCCCTGCACAACCAGAAGAAATACAATCTCATAAGAGAAGGTGGAACTGTCTAATCTCATATGAATCACTGGACAAACAACACTTAAGTATTAAGTCTTTGTATTCAATAAATCAGGAAAAAAATGCTAAGCCAAAAAAAAAAAAAAAAAGAGACTGGTTGGATTTTTCTGCATTGCTGCCTGCACATTGGCTTTTATGTGCAGGTGTGCAGGTGAAGCTTTTACAGTCTAACAAGTTGCAGCTCTGACCTGAACTGCGCTGAACTCCTATAACTCAGAAACAATCTTCTGATGTACAGGAACTGGAACATGCATTGCATTTACATGCCTCTTATTTTTCTAACACATTAATGAACACAATTTACAATGTAGGAAAAAAAAAACATTTCACAACATTTTAACAAACAAGTGAGAACATGGTTAAGCGCAAGCAATTCATTCATAGGCAGAAAAGTCAACATGATACTGGCGGGTGAAGCACGCTGAGAGGCTCCTGTTGCATTCATTAGCTCATTCATCCCTCACATAATAACTAAATTAGGCATGAATCTTACAAAGTTAATTAACATGCCTTCTCCGTAGGAACATTAACAAATTAGCACTTTGAGGGGGCCGCTCGCCTACGACAGTGCTGAAGGCTGGGAGTCGTGAGGACGGAGCTGTGGCGCAGAAGCGTGCGGGAGACCAGCAGGCTCGACACAGTCCCTTATTTGACCTCCCAGCCTGCAAACGAGGATGGAGTGATCATTACTGTTAAAGATGGAGAGATGAGGAACGTGGTTCAGAGGCCACACAGACCTGACACATACCGAGTGTATTTTGACTTGAGTTTGTCTCGCTGTGCTGCCTTTCTGTCCCTTATCTCTGCTTTTACCTTCCAACTCTTTCTTTTCCAGCATACAGCTTATACTTAAATTGAATGAGGCTTTAGTTTACGCTGATTTATATTTCTATTAAAAAACAAGATGATAATCTAAGTGCTGGATTCCTGTTACGTTATATGACTGCACAACTGCTTATTTATCTGATGATTTTTTTTTTTTATTAATGGGTGACTATATCTGTTTAAATTTTTTTTAATGACGCCAATGAATAGAAATGTGGCATCCTTCTACACAACATCTCTCTCTCTCTTTCTCTATTGATCTCTTTCTCTCCTCTTTGTCACTATGCCTGTCTCTCAGCCTGTCTCTACCCTGGATCTATTAATATCGCACCACTAAGAGCTGCAGCATAATGGCCCGGTGCCGAGCAGAGTGCCACAAGATGTTCCACCGTGACAAACAGATGGCCTGCTCGTGTCTTGGCTCCGACCGCTCAATTACCACTAGCAATTGACTGAGACGGCACTTGCGTCGTCCTAACGAGCACGGCACAGTCTGGCTCCTACTGCTGCTCATAGTCTGAAAGAGCAGAAAAATCTCCTCACACAGGCATAGAAGGAAAGACAGACAATTCATGTACAAAGGTATCTGTGACCGGACTGCTTTTACAGTGCATGATGCACAAATGAGCAAATGTGTAATTCCAGGAATATATATATATACTAATTTCATTTATTGTCAGCCAATGGTGGCATTCAAATAATGAATTTTAGGTGTGTGTGTGTGTGTGTGTGTGCGCGCGTGTGTGCGTGTGCGCGTACATGCGTGTGTGTGTGTGAAGTCAGATGTTTTTAGATGCACTAAATAGGTGCATATTCACTGTGGCTGAAAATGAGAACTTTATTTATGCTTCTATCTCAGATAGGATCTCAGAATCTCCCAACACAGAGATTCAAGATGTCCATAAAATATATCGTTGATGCGGGAATGTGATCAAAATTGTTCTATAGACAATTTAAAAGAAAAAGCTATTGGCTGATACAAAAACCTACATCGCTGCATCATGCAGATTTAGTGTATTAGATGACTAAATCCAACACGTATATCTTTAATGCTAAATACTTAGAAACTCATTGGATATTATCACAGAAGGGTTGTAACTGAATACTAATACATAGGTGCTCTATTTTTTTTAATCAAACATTAACATGAACCTGAACCAGAATTAAATTACAAAAATTGATTCTATGCCATCAAGAAAGGATTCAATCAAGAAAAGCTTCAAAACTAGCACCATTTATCCATACATCACAGAATTACTATGCTGCAGAGCTAGAGCAATTTTTTATATTTTCTCGTTTCCTTAATTACTTTTCTTTATTTCTTGCTCTAAATCATTATGTCTAATTAGTGGTAATGATAAGTATTAAGCAGGCTGTTCTGTTTCTTATATTCAAAGCCTCCAGATGACAAGACCTCAGTCTGCAGACAGATCTCATTAATAAAGGTATGATTTCAGAACAGTTGCATGTTTGTGAGGTGATGCGAGTACGTGAGTGTTATGGGAAGCGAGGGTGATTGGGTGGAGTGTAAAGTGGATATGAGCAATTATATTACGGCTGAACATGACTGGCCCTTACTGCCCCCCATTTGCTTTTACACTCTCAGGCATCTGGTTCCATACCTTCTACATATGAAGGGGTGGGCAGGCTTTTTCTATTCACTTACAACTTGCTACCTTAAAGAATATCAACTATCTTTTATAATTAGCTCCTGTTATTTTAAAACTATATGACTCATTGTACACCAAGTTCACTAACTAATATTGTGCCATTGTACTAAAACTCATTATAGCTGTGTTTGGGGTATAGGGACAAAGCTGCAGGTAATTACAATTGTTCTGATATTCGGAATAAAAACATTATTTATTCAAGAGCTATATAAACAAGAAATTAACATTGAGTAACTGAGATGTCTGACAAAATATGGCCTTTTAGTGAAAGCAGTTCCCAAAGATTTCAATCAGGTGTAGCAGAGGTGATAATTTTTTACCAATTAACTTTGTCCTTTGTTTTAGTCAGTTGACCAGTTAAAATTTATAATAATATCGATATACGACAAAGTTTAGCTTTAGCACAAAGTGAAAAAAAACAACAACAACTGTGCTGTGAATATTCTTTTACATAGTTATAGGACTAGCCAGATAGTGATGTGTTCTATAGTTTTTATAATATCCTATTTTTTCAGTTAAATGTGTGTTGGATTATTCAGTTCTTTGAATAGTGGCTGATGATACAAAAAAAAAAAAAAAAAAAAACTAACAAAAAAACCTGGAAAAAAACTCTGAAAAAAGTATTGTACTGCTCTCCAGCACTTTAGCAAACAACCTGCCTCCTGCTACAGCCAAATATTTAAATTTTTGACTCATCAGTCCAGAACATCTGCTGCCATTTTCTGCATCCAGTTTCTATGTTTTTGTGCATAGTTAAGTCACTTAGCCTTGTTTCCGCTTCAGAGGTATGAAACTGTCTTGCACATCCTCACTTTTGAAGCAGTTTTTTTTTTTCTGTTCCTCGCCCAGATTTAAGCCTCCTAATCAGCTGTTTCTGTTTCAGTTAATGACACTATTTCAACCTATATATGAAACTGATCATTAGCACCTGCTTGGTATAACTGGTCAATCATACAACTGATTATGATCCTACACAATCCCTGACTTTGTGCAAGTGTAGGAATTGATGCTGATTTGAAGCCAAAGGCCAGTCACACAAAATATTGATTTTCTTTAAATGTTTATTTTTAATTTACTTTGCATTTTGTAAATTCATAGAAATAGAAACAATTAAAAGATGCTTTTAAAAGCATTCTTGCTTTACAACATTTCCTCACACATGCCTAAAACACGTACAGTACCAGTCAAATGTTTAGACACACCTAATAAATTTTTTTTAATAGTGATTTAATTTTTCTATTTTAGAATAATACGGGGGGTGGGGAGGATTAGTCCAAGTATTGAAGAAATTTTTTGTGGAATTTGTTATTTGTGGTGAAGTTTAAACTTCATAGATTACAATCAGTAAACTTTAACTCGACAACTTGGGGTCGTCATCTCAATTAACAGTTCCTTCCCTATTTTTAAATTTTTTTTTAACAGACATCAAATTGACCTCGAACCCAGTGTAAACTTTCTCTACGTTTAGGTCATGTCCACACGTAGCCGGGTATTTTTAAAAAGAGATTTTTATCTGTGCTTTTGGCCTTTCGTCCACATGCAAACGCAGTTTTGGTTGCTGAAAACTGAGCTTTTGGAAAACTCTGTCCAAAATGAAAATTTTCCAAAAATTCGTTTTAAATAGTGCTGTATGGACAGGGGAAATGGAGATTTTGGTTTGTTGTAGCGTCACCGATTATGTCAATCTCTGTGTGCTAGTCTCCTTGATTTGACGTCAGCTTTGTTTATGAGGATATTTTGTGCAATGGTGGACTTAAGCACAGTAAATAGGGACTATGTTCATGTTGCTTACAGGACTTTTTACATCCCTATACACGCGCAGTTATTCAAACGGTAACGAACAAAGCTACCTGAATGTCCTATGAAGATCACTGCTGCTATACACAAAACTCCGAGGACACAGACCACACGGACAGCGGCAGCGGTTTTGTACGAGACCGGTAATGATGTTTTGTCTAGGCTTCTGATTGGCCCCCTGTTGATTAAGGATGCTCCTAACAGTATTTAACAGGGCGTTTTGCGTTTTCATGTGAACAAAGATATTTTTAAAATGTAGGTTGTGTGGACAAAATTATTTTAAAAAACAAAGTAGAAAAATCTCAGTTTTTCTGAGCAAAAATACCCGGCTACGTGTGGATATGACGTAGTTGTTAACTTTACAACAGTTAATAAACAGACATGTTTACTCTTTGCAAGATTCAATCCGCCATGTGTGAAGCAACAGTGCTAACCACTTCCCCTACACAGACAGTACTTGCTTAAATCAATAATCTTGACCATGCTAATCACTGTATTGGGGATGTAATGAGTAGAATTAGAGCGATCACTACTCTAATGGCTAGCTCGGTAATGCTAAGCTACATGCTATAGTTTGCTGCTGTTGCTGTACTGCAATTTCAGTCAAAAACGTTGAATGATATTCATTACAGTAGAATAGAACTAATGTAACTTTAAAAGAGTTGTTAAATCAGCTTTTTATGTGCTTTACACATTCTCCAGAGCAAACAAAATACATAGTTTCATCAGGACATGTATAATTTTTCAACCACTTTTCAGCATGTGCAAAGGTGGAAAAATTACATTAGCACAACATGTAAAATAACACTTACAAGACATTACAAATGGAACATAAGTAGAGCAGTAAACACTCAACATCAAGAACGGCAAGCAAATCAGTGAAACGGTTTAGATCTAACAAATTCCAACATTCTTTCTTTTACATAATTTCTTACTAAAAAGGCCATTTAAAATGTATGGAGGTGTGAATGGTGACTTTATGAAGATTAATATTTGAGTCATGAAACATTCTGAACATGCTCAATGTCTTGCTGGTATAAATTAATATTCCTCAGCTTCTCCATTCTGTCTCAAGGGCATACAGACTTTTTTCTATCTTTTTTTGTACTATGTATGCTATTTATCTTTAAAAACACTTTTTTTTTTTTTTTTGCTCCTAATTCGTTCTGTTTCACATTTAATGCTATTTTTGGATCGAAAAGAGAAGCAATAATATCTAAATCCAAATATTTTATAGCACACAGCATGGCACATCTAAAACATAATACATGGTACAGGAGAATTTAACACTCTTAGGCAGTGTGGCATGTACTGTATACAGAGAAAGTACTAGACAAATGAAACAATATCCTAAGCCCATTTAATAAATTGTTATTCATTTATGCCATGTCCAAATAGAGAGTTTAACTGGAATAATAACTGTTAGACAGTATTTTGCAGGCATTTTTTTCTCTCCATTCCCTGTACTGTAGATGTGATTATTATGTCATTAATAGACATTGTGTTTATAAGCATATAATTGTACAGCAATTAATTATCTACCTATGCTAGCGAGTTTTCTTTTGTAATTTAAGACTTTGTCTTGTGATTTACGATTTGTAATTGTTTTAGAATGGAAATGTTCTAAAAGAAATTTATTTTCTAATTACTTGTGGGGGCCATCAGGTGATAAATAAATATATACTGTATAGTAAGTAGATTTTATATTATTTTGATAGCCATGTTGGCACAAGATGTAGTATCGCCGTGTTAGAGCTCCAGGGCTTCTGGTTTACTCCAGTTTCTTCCCACCTCCCTCCAAAAAAAAAACAAAAACAAAAACAAAAAATGACAGTAGGTGGACTGTAAAGTAGTCAAATCTGTAATAATTAAAAAAAAAAAAATCGATGATATTCAATTAAAATTAAATGTCTCCTGCCAGTGAGCATCAGTGTTGTGCATTTTAAGTAAGTGACTATTTCTTATTGGTATACAATGATTTGATATTCAGGACACTCAGATGTCAGTACTTACCAAAATAAAAGCTAAAAGCTTAATTAAACAAAAGCTGTCCTTAATTTGCCCTATTATGCCTATTTTTACAGTACATATACTGCATATGATGACCACACAGACACAGATGTCCTTCTTCCAGGAATCATGGGAACAGCACCATATTCAGGTGGCCTTTTTGGCTCTATGATTTTAAGAAGGCGTTTTGCTGTCCACTAAAGTTGAAACAAAAGCAGACTCACAAAGAGCTGAGTGCAGACTTGGTGTGAGAGCAGGTCTAATGAGGACAAAAGCAGAAGCTGGTCATATATGTTTGCACAATATAAGAAATACAATTTCCTGAATGCGTCAGATTTCTCATGTAAGACTTGATATTTCAACCTAAAACGTAGACACCCTTTCATTCCTAAATTACATTTCCATCACCCCCATGTGCAGTGTTTGCTGACAAGTAAACGGGACTATTTGCAACACTCATTCCTATCTGCTTTTTCATACATATAAGCATTGGAAGTCACAGCACGGCTCTTTTCTTCACCCTGCTGAGGAACACGGAGCAACACGATGGGTTTCCTTTTTGTGATGTATTGATTGGAACCGTTTATACTCCTCTTGAGCATGAGCTCTCACTTAGCCTGGAGGGCCATATCCCTCCCCTGTGGACATTTAAACCCCCAACACACACACACACACACACACACACACACACACACACACACACACACACACACATACCTCCAACTAGAGCAACATATACACATCCACGCCACACACCATTTGAGCTTTAGAGCACTGGTTGTTTGGTAGCTTTGACATCACTGATGTGAAAATGAAAATAAAGCAATTAAATATCAGTTCCTTTCAGAGTTCTATTCAGCGTGCTACTACTGATTTATTCTTTAATTCTCCTCCGTCCTCTTTCTTTCCCTTTGAATATCACTGGACTTGCACTGCAGAAAATGTCCGGATCTCTACAATATAACCTACATAAAAATGATCACAGTTCATCATCATAAGTTAAGCTTGACATAGTCCTATTAAGGGTTTGTGTACACACTTCCCAGTTTTGTTCTCACCCAAACAGCATGAACACAAACACAGAAAGGACGAGCTCACCAGGCATGAGAAGGAGTCGTTCATGCGGTGGAGGAGTGTGTGTTTCTGCAGCATTTGGAACAGCCTGGCGTGATCGAAACTGCAGGGAACAGCAGAGATGAGCTCCTCGACTCCTGCCCTCTCCAAACCTGAGACACAAACACACTTATTTCAGCCTGAACAATAATAACAATACCAGTGCGATAACTAAAAGACAAAGCTCTTGGTCACAAAGTGATTCGAATTGTCGAATATGGTGCAACTATGAATGTAAAATAGATATTAATTTACATGATTTCAGAACATAAATATAATTGAAGGATAATAAGTACCAGACTCATCACGCTTTCTCATTCTCCAGTAAGTGCATTGATGCAACTGATAACTTGTCTATACAGGCAGATATCAGAGCTCACACTTTAGAATGCTCTGTAAAGAACACAAATCTGTCTTTGGTTGCATTGGCATCACTGTCTTCCTTTATTTGCATGTCACTTCTTTTGGCCAAAGCTACTCTGTGACAGCCAGTTTTCCTGCTTCAGCAGTAAACATTTGACACTTACAGCCTTGCTCAGACATGTGATGCCCATCATCTGACAGCAGTTTCCTACTCGAGCACATTCTGATCTTCAGTTACCACAATTCAGCTGCTAAAAAGATACATGAACGCATGGAACCAAGAATCTTTCAGCTGAGTGAACTATGACTGTAATACATTTTCAAAGGTTGAAGCATGCAATTACTTTTCACCACTTTCTGAATATTCTACTATCGTCTAAATGCGAGTTTAAATGTAGCACCGGTAAAAGAACAAGACGGCCTGACGCGCACGGTCACGACAGCTTAGAAACGTACGAATCTCAGATACAGTTGGTCTGAAACTCAACCTTGAACGAGGCATTACACCTTTGTGAAGGTTTGATAAATATGTGCATTTGCCTGAGTGTGTGTGAGTGATTACCATCTGTCTCCTCACATCCCAATTTGCACTCACTTTTCATAAATAAAGAACAAGCAGCTGACAAGCGCATCACGGTGAAGAAAGAAAATGACACATATGGGCAATGTGAAGGGTTTCAGGTCAGGGCAGACGATGTGTGTTTGTGTGTGTGTGTGTGTGAGTGTGTGTGTGTGTGAGTGTGTGTGAGTGTGAGTGTGAGTGTGTGTGTGTGTGTGTGTGTGTGTGTGTGTGTGTGTGTGTGTGTGTGTGTGTGTGTGTGTGTG
>JAQMYG010000012.1:19604633-19615450 GCA_030014215.1 Clariallabes teugelsi | reverse complement strand
CAGTATCTTACTAAAATATCATACTGTATATTGCGTGTCCCAGTATCTTACTAAAATATCATACTGTATATTGCGTGTCCCAGTATTTTACTAAAATATTATACTGTATATTGCGTGTCCCAGTATCTTACTAAAATATCATACTGTATATTGCGTGTCCCAGTATCTTACTAAAATATCATACTGTATATTGCGTGTCCCAGTATCTTACTAAAATATTATACTGTATATTGCGTGTCCCAGTATCTTACTAAAATATTATACTGTAAAATAATATGCCAGTTTTTTCTTGAATTTGTTGTACTCTCTATTTATTAAGCAAAAAGAATGTGGACATAAAATTTGATTGCAATTAAAACACATCACAAGAAGAAATACAACCTGATGAAAGACCTGGCCATGAGCCAGTGCAATATTAAGAGAGACTTCACAGACTTCAAAATGTTGCACGCTGTATGTGCTTATGGCAAAGTTAGTGCTTAATTACTGTTTAAAAAAATACAAAGACTAATGGGTTATTTATCTGAACTGTCGAGAATTTGTGACAGCTGAAGCTAATGGAAATGTCGGCAAATTGACAGAAAATTGACCAAACCTGAGACTTAACAAACTGTCAACACGTCAACTTCCCGTTAATTACGAGACGACGAAATCACTTGCAAGTTTCTCCTTACTTCCCTAATGAATTAAGACCGATGTTTTTCTAAGAGATCAATAGCTGCGGATAAATCAACTGCCATTTCTGTAAACATCTGCTTATGAAGTGCATTTTTCCCCCCTAAAGCTCACTTAAACAGATGGATTATTATGCTTGGCCCTGACATTTTGATTGCCTGGCTGAAATTGATACGTGCATTAAAAATGCTAAATGACAGTTTAAAAGCTGCATATTAGAGTCCAGGTCTGCAAGAAAACAGTAGATGCTTCTGCAGAAGTTAGCTGAGCTAGAGGATCGACTTTTAGTTTCCTACACATGCAACAACACATGCAACTTATCCAGCAGCTCACCCAAGGCCGGGCCTCGGGGTAAAGACGAAGAAGAAGAAGAAGAAGAAGGAAAGAAAAAAAAAAAACACCTCTTCCCACACACACTAAGTCCTCTTTGCGCGAGCGAGGGCCTCAGACCTAGAGGATTGGATTACACCACACAGGGGTTTATCGAGTCTCAAGATCTGAAATTCACTTGTGAAAACAAACAGAAAATTTGTAACGGTCTGAGAAAGGACGCGAAGGGTTTCCTGAATGGAAAAGGTGGGCTAGAATTAACCAGTAAGGAGCTGTTCTGCATCATTCCACAGCTTGTGATGCTTTACTGGTAGTAATGAGATTACAGGAAGGAAACACTGTACTGTACTTACTCATGTTAATGGAAGCAACTGGAAAGATTCTAGAAAGATCTGAATGACTGTGGAAAGCATGTACCGTAAACGTGGTGCGAATACACACAAACACAGCAATAACTTGCAGAATAAATAATGTAGTAAAATTAGAAAAAATATATAAAAATAAATATCACTTCAGCTATTATTATTACTTCCTTTTATTACTATTATTATTATTCTCAACAGAAGCAGTAGTGAAATACACATTACGAACAACCAGGGGACTAGTGAAATTAGTGAAATTAATTTTACACCTTAAAAAAAAGTTTAATAAAACACTTTAAACCCATATAAATAGGAAATGTCACATATTTTTCTGACATACTTAATGTGAAATGACATCCTTAAAAGTGTATATTTTTATTTAATTTTACATCGCCAAAAACTTTACTGATTGAATATGATAATCCTTTAAAATATCCTGTTAAAATCCCTGTCAGTGTGAAATTATGATGGATACAGACAATGATCATATCTTCAAAGTTGTCCCTTTATATATATATATATATATATATATATATATATATAAAAAAAGCTATTGTTAATCCTGGAACTGATTGTATATATTCTAAATATTTTTTTCATAATTAATAAGTTGAGTTTGCACTAGAGACACTTCTTTAAACACTGCTCTGGCTCACGTCTAATTCTACTTGTAGTGGGAAATTTTGATCCTCACCTCGGAATGAACAGGAACTGAAAAGTCAGGGATTTTTACACAGACACAATACGAGAAGTAACGCAAGAGTGTGTTAAAACAGGAGGAAGAGACACACACACTGTGATCGGCAGACCGTGTCTGCTGCTGGGAACAATCGTCACAGCCTGCGGTGTCGAGCGGGATCACGAGGTCAAGAAGCCATAAGGTCACGCTGCTGTCTTGTTTAAGGACGCGCCTGAGTGAACGCACACAGATGTGACTTTGCTCGTCCTGTCTTTACAGATCCCAGTCCTGTTCCTTTAGACAAATAAATCTTAAAAATACACGTTTCCTCTTTTATTTGTAATTCCACTGCTTTCCTGCTTTTATCTTGCATTTTCAGCGAGCTACCATTTGGAGCATGAGATCTTCCCGATCCTTTGTGAAACTGGGCCTCTGTGTGAGCGGATGTGTACTCGGCTTAGTGGCTGACCTCTTTGGCCCAGGTCATCGACTCTCACTGCTTCACTTCTCCGCACCTCAGGGGTGGTGGCTATGCTCTGCTACACTGGCATAAAACTCCAAAGGAAGAAAGAAAGAAGAAAGACCAAACTGAAACTCCGGGGGACGAAATACTTTAAAAGGAAATATAAGTGGTATGACAGAAATACTCCCACCTCATTGCTATTCATGCACTCTGGCAAGAATAATATCAGCCGAGATTTTCTTGCAAAGAATGTACATAGAAAATATAAGAACTTTTTTGGTCGGGGGTTGGGGGGGTTAAAGTGATGGGTGACTTGATCTCAGGCTATTAGCTGTGGAAGAGCAACAGAGAAGGGAATAAGAGAAAGAGAGGAAGAGAGAGGAAGAGAGGGCAAGAAACCATTATCCCTCTCATTCTGGAGCTATTAATGGGCAAGAGATTTACATGTGGACATTATTGCAGGAACAGTGGGGTTTAAGGTTTGTCTAAAGCCCCAAATTAGCTTATCACACTCTCTGGCTTGCTTTTATTCAAAGAGCACAATGTGAATCCATTTGCAGTTGGGAAGCTGCCATTACAGTTCAGCTGTATAGGGCAGAACAAGGATGGGGAGAATGAGCAGGGTCATTTAAATGTCGCTATGATTTGCTCAATCCACTTTTATCACTCGGCTGTTGCATAAATCGAGTGGCTTAAAGCACAGATATCAAACTTCAGCACTGCTCCATAGTTAGAGAAACTGCAGGCAAAGGCTGTAGCTTTCAGCTGCTTGGTCCTAAGAACAGCACACACTGTACTGTTTCATGCTGCCGGGATGTTACCCTCACCCTGGGGTGTAGTTTGTATCTTTTACCTAGAAAGGTATCTTTAAAGCTTTAAACAAGGACACTCTGGTCCAATACCGTATCTTAAATCTCACACTATTATCCACCCTTCCAACAGCACCGTGTGCTCACATTTAGATGCCGTTTATTTTTGCTTGGTCCTAAAAATCAGTTTCCTAAAATACTGAGCAAAATCTGGATCACTAATGCCACAAGGGAAAAAAAGTTCAGAGCCCATCACAGGACTATGGGTCCTGGGAAAAAAAGGTGCTAAAACCTGTCCTTTGTCATGCAGCCTGGCTTACTGTGACAATCTGATTTTTTTGTAATAATAGGAGTACGACATTGAGGGAGCCTCTTCGACGGGCTCTGTGTGAGAATCAGGTACAGCGGATAAACGATCAGAGGGATTAAAAGCGGCATGAATGGAGGCCAGCAAAGCGGGGCCAAACCTTGAAAGGAACCTACAGGAAATTATAATGAGCTTTTAACCCACATTACACGCCTGGGTTTGAAAGTCAGCATCACTTTGAGACCTTGCACCAAAAAAAAAAAAAAGAAAGAAAAAAGTGTAAAACAACATGGCACGACTCTTTTAATGGAACTTTTCTGAAGGAATGTGCTCTGACTAAAATGAAAAAGTAAATAATAGAGGTTTTATACCTTTTTCCATAAAACTGTATGTAAGAATGTAAGAAAATAAATCAATGTAAATTCTTGGTCTCTATATCTTCAAATGAAAAAAAAAAAAAAAGATAAAACATGCTTTATATGCTATTTCTGTGCATGTCTGAAGTGTTGGTCATCAGGAGAACATCCTGCCTATAATTTCTATTAGCATTCTCCGTGTGTGTGTGTGTGTGTGTGTGTGTGTGTGTGTGTGTGTGTGTGTGTGTGTGTGTGTGTGTGTGTGTGTATCTCTAAGGCTGTGGGAGTAAAAAAAAAAAAAAAAAGAAGAAGAAGGAGGGAGCACTAAAAGTGTGCCCAAGTTCATTTCCACTCCTTTCACTGCATTTGTCACATGCATCCTGAAAACCGGCTAATGGGGAACCCATCAAAAGCCTAACACTTGCTGCCGGCAGTCTAAGAGTGTGCATATGCGAAGTGAGGTCTTCGCTCCACAACACCCACAAAAGACCAAGGCTTTTGAGACGCATCTTCAGACGCCTGCATGGCCAGCGGCACCTTTGTGAGCCGGGCATTAGTGATCGCTTTTATTAACACTGCCATTTTTGGCATGCCGATGACTTTGTGGATGCTTGTATGGACAGAGAAAAGCGCTGTGTATATGCCCAGAAGCGCTGTGGGCATCTGCTAGCCCCTCCGCCCGACTGCAACGACAGTAGACAACAAGTGCAATTCTGCAATTGACTTGCAAACACTTCTGTCTTGGCCCAGAAAAGGGGCTGCCTCACCATTGTCCCACTCGCTTTAATTCTGATATAGGTCATATTACATTCATTACTATCGAAGCATCAACTGCTTAATGTTATTTGGTAGAAAATGGGGACAAAAACGATTGTTGGGCAGGGGGCAGAAAGAAAACAAGGAAGAGATTAAAGAACGGAGACAAAAGAAGATATAGATTCAATGCAGGAAAAGAGAAGAGGGAAGCTTCATATTGATCTGCGAGGCGCGAGCCTGACAGATTCAGTTCGACTGAAGAATCATATTGATCTATGTCAACCTTAACTTACAGCTATTATCTGTAGACGAGGGGAGGAGGAGGAGTACGGGAGCTGTCGTCTCTAATCAGGGCTGAAGTGCTGAGCCATGATGCCCAGCACAGCAGAGAGAGACGAGCTCCCGTTTCTGTCTTCATCGTAGCAGTCACATCCATGTGACGTGAGCCACCAAGGTGGACATGAGCTTCATGACAGATATTAACACAGCGCTGGACTGAAATCACAGGTACACCTCCGCCAGTCACTTCGGTCGGAGTAACCAAAGTTTGAAAGACAGATGTGGACAGACAGGACAGCTGCACTCTATTGGGATTATATGGCCTATATGGACACTTACACATATACGCACACTGTGAAATGCAGTCTTAAGCTCTGTGGCTCATCTGTGCTATGAGAAAATAGGTTCACACTGGTCACCTAAGAGACTAAAGCAAATGGACAGCACTGACATGGACAGAGGCTCTTAGACACATCAGTAATCCAAGTGTATAATGCTGGGGGGGGAGAAAAAAAGAAAAAAAAAAGAAAAAGAAAAAAAAACTCAGGAACTGAACTTCAAGAAGTTCATAAACTGAAAGTTGAGAAAATCACTAGACTGGCCTTCTGTACTACCACGTCCAAATTCATGTGACTTTGCTTTGCAAAAAAAAAAAAAAAAAAAAAACTCTTTGGCTTGCATAAAGTGATGGAAATTATTGTAGAAAGAAAAAAAAATATTGTATGAGGTCCAGCCTAATGTGAGAAACAAGGAGGAGGAGGGCCTTGAAGATTTGAGAATTTTTGGAAGTGGAGTGCTTGTCCTCACATGCCTGAAAAGTCAGTGTAAGTCACAAAGTGTCTTATTTTATTCTGACAACTGTCCAAAATTTCAGTCAGCATTGGATGCAGCGGGGATCTCTGCTTGTTATGGTGACAAAACTGAAAAAAAAGTCATTTAAGGTGAAAACTAAATCCTGACCAGCAATAAGTTATGGAATTGACTTTTCTGGTCTGTTCATGAAAAATAAAAGTTAGAAAAAGGGTTATCTAGTTTTCAAGGGCAAACGACAGTAGTTTTGGAAAGACTTATTTCGTTCAGTGATTGGCAGCATTGAGGAAAAATCCTCACATCCTCAACTAAAATAAAGAAGGGATTTTAGTACTGTATTATACATGAGTACAAGCTATATATTGTAAATCTAAATGAGAAATTACAGATTGGAGAAGATGTAACCTACTTAGTAATGAAGCAGGGGCATCTTTTTGGATATTCCCCCCTCTGCAGTTGTGCTGCTGGTTCTGAGCTGGTGGTAATGGTTTGTACGACTGGCCTGTAGCACGGTACATTGCCTGAACCCACAGCGTCCGGTCCTGTTCATCGTTTGTTGCAAATATCACCAAATCCCCCTCCTTGACCGCGCTGAAAAAGACCTGGCCTCCCTGAAGACCTAGAAAAGATATGCGGTGGTTAGCAGAGAACTACTCCTGGTCAACAGATTCAAAAAGCAGATAAACTGCACATAGCTTATACACTGGCTTTTATGTTATTCAAGGAAAAACATAATAATGTATTCAGGAGACAAGTACAGAAGTATAGCCTTGCTTAGTTAATCGGTTTATATAGTACGTCTTTCTTTTAGATGAAGGACACACATTGCCTAAGGAGCACTCAACATTTTAGAGACACTATACTTTGACTACGTTTTGTCTGTTTTGTCTGTAACATGTCTGTAGTTTTTTTAATTATCTTTATCCTCTCCAACATTTCCCTTTTAGTCAGATGAGATACAGATATATACCGTCTTTCTTTACAACCACTTGGAAACTGATGGGCTTTCCTATTCCAAGGGCTTAGACTTAATGTGTCAAGTGTCAAAAATTATTGTAAGAGGGCAGGAAAAAAACTGACCTTGGAACATACAGTTATATCCCAAAAATCATTACCTTGCACTTGTGTTACCGATTTATTTAAATATATACAGTTTGCACAGCATGTAGTATATAAATGTAACAGCATAGAATAAGATGTGTAGATACTGTATATACAGTCAAATCCATAAGTATTTGGACAAGACATCCCCCCCCCTTTTTCTTAAATCTTGTACACCACCACAACAGGTTTGAAACAAAAAATACAGAAATCTGTAACCTGTAGACATCACCAAATGATGACTTTCCCTCCTTGAACTGCTTTGCCAGACCTTTACTGAAGCTGCCTTCAGCGGGTGCTGATTGTTTGTGGGGATTTCTGCCTTCAGTCTTAAGTAAAGCAAAATCCACGCTCAGTAGAGCTTGGGATCATGTTGGGAAGGTGTGGTATTAAAGGAAATGTTAGCCATCTTACGATAGTGTGTCACTGTCACTACTGACATAGTAAACAATACAGTAAGTGATGAGAAAATTGTGCAAGATGAATATTAATGCAAGTAAATGCTAAAATGGAAACAAAACATGAAAGAACAGGATTTACTGTGAAGAAGAAGCCAGGGACCTATATTTGGAGAAGATGCAACTTGTAAATCTTTTGGATCCATATGAAATAACCATCAAAGAGTGAACCGGTGATCCCAGCCTGCTACCTCTGCTAAACACCAAGATATGTTTTGTGCTTTTTCAGTTGAGTAGTTCAGAAATTATAAATCTCTTGCTCCAGCTCTGCCAGGTTGCCACTGTTGGGCCCTTAAGCAAGGCTCCTAACTCTGTCTGCTCCAGGGGTGCTTGACCCCAACCTACTAACAAAAAACCTGGAATATGCGAAGAATAAAGAACTTCACTGTGCATTAATGTATATTTGTCAAATAAAGCCTGCACTGATACTGAACTAAACTTTTGAAGTCACATGTACAGTTCACAAATTGATGGGTACAGGACTTCTAAATCTTCAAGCCAGCAAACTGTGCTAATCATTTAAACGGTATGTGGTTTCAAACCTGTCCTAATTTGCATGTCTATTTACTGTAGCATCTGCATATTTAGCATCAAGTCTATTTCAACTGCATAAACTTGTGCAATAGTATGTTATTCATGTAATTTAGAAAGAGAAATAAATAGTAATTGATAGAGATCAATGCAGCTTTCAGATCTGCATCTATGTTAGGCAACATGTAAGAAAGCTATGAAAAGCTACATACGAAAGCTGTTTTAGATTATTAGAATTTTCTCTCCTAATGTGTCAATGGACAAACAGCAGGATCAGCCTTTAAAAATATATATATTTTACCAAAAGAAAATTTACAAATGTTCAGAAGACAGAGCAAACAGGCGACATGCACCTGACTGCTAGTGCAGATGAGGTATGAACTGGCTACAGCAAAACCACATGGCAGATTTCACGGAATGAACTGCAGTGAGATGTCACCAAATCCCAAATCCCATTGGGTTGAGGCCAGATGACTGACTAGGCCAGTTAAAACCATTCCATTTCTTTGCCAATTTCACAGCATTTAACTAAATCTGTGCAGAAAGTTCTATACAATTCAGAAATCATCCTGCTACTTCTGTCAGCAGTCACATCATTAATAAATATCAGTGTCGCAGCTCCATTGCCAGCCATACACACCAATGCCATAACACTACCTCCACCATATTTAACAGAAGATGTAGTATGCTTTGGAATACAAGTCCTTTGTTTCTTCTTCATACTTTTCTATTTCCATCATTCCGGTACAAGTTAACTTTGTATCAGAACATTCATGAAAGCGTCTCGAGTTTGTAACCAATAACATGCCAAACTCCTCCAGAGTGTTGCCTTTCTTTGAGTAGAAGGTTGTTGTGAAGGTATTTATTTATTTTTTATTACCAAGGAATGAATTCTGCAATCATGCAGAATGAGCTCACCAGAGCATCCCTTCTTTTTAAAACTGAACCAAATTGTTCATTTGGTCAATAAAGTTTGTGATAGGGCTATTTTTTTTTGCCTAATGATGGCCTTGCTCACTTGCCTAGGCACCTCTTTGGACTGCATATTGTAAATTCCCACGGACAGTAAGCAAATGAAAGAAACCGCATCCAGCCATGAAACTAGTTATTACTCAGTTACCCAATTATTTTTTAGCCTGTGAAAATGGATGGAGTTTGAAAGAAAAAAAAAACAACAAAAAAAAAAAGACTGTAATGTCTAACTGGTCCACACTGAAAGTCGACACTTCACTCACACCTTGATTGTTTCATTTCAAATGAAAGAAACATTCCTGAAACTTCATTTCTGTAATTCTTTGCTCCTATAACAACAAACAACATTGGAAACCAAGTTTTCATTAGTATTATGAATCACAGCATTGGAAACAAGAATTCCAATGGTGCGAAGGTGCTTGCCAAAATGATCAATCAGACATCTGTCAGTTTCTATTCTTAGGGTGTTGTTTTGTCGGGCACATTTGTACAAAACTTTCAGTTTTTCAAAAAAATAAAAATACCGAAAAAAATGTGTGCGCTTCACTTAATTTCACAGCAATAAAAGTGAAGATGCTGTTTTTTCAATTTATGGTGGATACTGGTAGTTAGCGAGGAAAAAAGTTGTAGTCACAAAAAAAAAGAGAAAAAAAAAAGGTCGAGCACAGACATGTAGAACAGTTAAATTATCAAATTAATATAAAATTATCCAAACACTGATGTAATAAAACATTAATTAGAATCAGTGACTGTAATTAAAATGAGTACTTATTTACAGACTCGTAGTGGTAGAACAAGAAAGAAATCAGTGTTTATACGCAACACTGGGAGATGAGAGAAGTACAAGCTCACCAGGCTGTGGGTCAGAATAATCTACTGTATATCCATCCAGCTGCATGAGCTCATGTGGCTCTGATTTTTTCTCTCTGTAACTGCACATGGCGAAGGTGTACTGGCTGACCTGAAATAGGCAACAATATTTATTGGCGAAGTTCTCTCATTTAAAAAGTACATTTTCAAAATATTTCGGAAATAATTACAGCACCTCCAATAATGTGTTTAATGCATGTAGATGTTGTGCTAAATAGAAACATTTTTATAAGACGGCCACAATACTAACACCTTTACTCACTTTATCGGCACTTACCTGAACAAGAACAAAATATCTCCTCTTCCACCGTTTCCATACTCTCTGCCCCAACACATAGAGGTACCTTAAGAAGAAAAAAAGAAAAAGAAGAAAAAAAAAGATTACAAATATACTAACCATAAACATCTACTGTAGATTCACTCAATAAATGTTTTAATGATAGATAAAAACAAAGTTTTAAAGGCTTTAGTAAAAAGAAATCACTTCATAGGGGAAAAAAAGCCTTGTAAAGGAGGTTGGAGAAGGAAAGAATGTCCAGTGGAGAAAGAAATCATCCACTCATGAAAATGATTTTCAGTTCACTCTCTAACACCTTTTATACAGTCATGGCCCTATTGAGATGCTATTAGTATGGAGCCATGGTGACTGAGAAATTTGTCTGCACCTGTACCTGCTATTGCACTTCACTTAGTTCTGACCTGAAGACAAACTGGTTTTTATAAAGAAGAAAAAGCGAAGCTGAATTCAAGGCACAGCTTTATAGGGGGAAAAAAAAACAACAAGTGAATATAGAAGTTGAATTTAAAACCCAAGACATGACTGAATTTAAAACCATGACCCAAGACATGACTCTTGTTCCATCTGTTATGGAACATGAAGTCTAATTAGAGCAAGCAGACTGGGCTTATAGCTCTGTCCTCGGTCACTAACACCTGCTAAACAAAAACATGCGTTACAAAGTAACTACTGTTTTAAGAGTAGTGGATGCTTTCATATGTAGTAAATATCAACAGTATTTGTTATTAAGCCATGCCAAACTGCTATGAGGTGAGCTAGGG
>JAQMYG010000012.1:19594633-19602133 GCA_030014215.1 Clariallabes teugelsi | reverse complement strand
AATTTAATGACCAGAGTATGCCTGACTCTGCTATAGATGGCGATATGCCCCTTTTCAACTTGTTAGTATTGTATTCCCGTTTGACATACAGTATTACATCACAGACCAAAACACTTAAAAAAACAAGTTAGCTCGCAGCAAACTAGTACCATGTCAAGCGATGAAAACATGGAGATCTTTACAGTGCTGTACATTCTGTATATGTTGAATGCTTTAATTTTTATACCATTGAGATACACACTTTCCCTTGTGTTCATGGCTCTTTCTGAAGGCAGACGACATTGTCATATTGATAGTGGCTTCTTGAATTGTTACGCATTTACAGTAGTCGACCGGTCAGTGCCTGCTGCGGGATCTGTGGAGCATGCACAAGGTGACTACACCGATTTCTGTGTCCGATTAATGATTTCTGTGCTAGTCTGACTTTTAAAATTTCAATTTAATACAAATTCAGTCAGGCTAACATGTTTACATGTTTTAGTCCAGTTTTAGTTTTATCATCATCATGCACACGTACTGACTGGCACAAACATTTACACCTACCTTGCATAGCCACTGCACCTACAGATATGTTTTTGGGAGGTGGGAGAAAACAAAAGACACAGATACAGACTAAAACAGACTAAAACAAAAGTTTCCTAACATTTAGTTTTCCCCAGATATTTACTATAAAAATATTATTTGGTGGTTGTATCTTTAGTTTTCCATGTTTGTCAGTTTTGGGATAAAAAATTACTAAAACATTGCTTTCATTTAATTGCCAAATGTACATATAGAGCAGTTAAAAACTGCTATTATTGAAGAAACATATTTTACAATTTTGCAATAATCTCTCTACAAAAGAGAGGAAAACTGTATTTCAGCTGTATGAAATTTTTTCCCTACATTGCCAGTCAATTTAACCACTGAGTATAAAACTTATCATTACAATTATTCCTCTCCAGTGATGTCCAGCACACAACAGCCCTAAGTACCCGACCACTTCCATCAGTGTGCTGAGTAAAGGGCTGACATACCCACTGTGTTTCATGTTTGGTGGCTTGTCCATACGCACAGCCAGTTTAATCTTCAGGTCTGTATCTTGGCTGTTTTTGGGGATGACCATCTTATGCAGCTCTGCAGTTTTGGGCCCATTTGTTGTAGGGTTTAGTACCACCTGGTTAGGAAGAGAAACCAAAAGGAAAAGGAGAAACATAATTAAACCAATGTACAAAATTTGATAAATAGAACAAAATATGGATTAAGAGGTGAATGTTAAAAAGGGGAGAAGGAAGGGATACAGAGAGATTCACTAAAGAGAGGACAAAGTAGATAAAAGAGGAGCAGATGCAGATTGAAGGTCTCTAAAGGGAGTCTCCATCTGTTACCCTAGGAGCCTGAGCTTTAATGACTTCTAGCTTTCTCTCATAAAGCGGGTACTTACGCACGCACACATGATTAACATGACTAAAACTAGCAGTTTCTGGGTTCACAACAGATATATAATATACATCACATTATCGTTATTGTTAGAAGAGAGAGAGAGAGAGAGAGAGAGAGAGAGAGAGAGAGTGGGAATGTTGGTGAGGTATTGACTGTTTATAGCTGCTATAAACAAAAGTGAGAGCAGGGAGTGTGTCACAGTATGCCCACAACATTAAAACTAAACTGGTAAAGATGCAGTGCTGGTTATTAACAAATAAAAATCCACAATGGTATAAATGGATTGAAACACTCCATGTTGTGCAGTTACAGGACAAAATAAATCTCTGGAACTGTATCTCACCTGGTTGTTTTTTTATTTTCCATAATGGTATATCCTAGAGTCTTTCCTTCTTTCTCTCACTCGTTCACTTTGAAATAACATTTGAACTTAATGCTTCTTAGACAATGATGGTGGGGATTTGGGAATTAAATAAGGCCTTGAAGCAATGCATTACATGATGCTACACAGAATGCTGCAAATGATGCCTGATGCAACGCCTGTGCTGTGAACTGGCCTTGACTCTAAACCAGGGGCGTCATGACCAATCCACCACCTGTGCAGACTTTAATACAAAGCTGAATTGACTCAGGGGTGTTGACTGCGGTATCCTGAGGTAACTCGGCAGGACTGGACTGTAACACTCTGCTCTAACTGAACCTGATGTATGAGTCTCACCCGGCCCAACTCTTTGTCTTCTAGAGCCAGGACCCCTGTGCTCTCAGTAAACAGTTTCACTTTAACCACAGGCAGTGGGTGGGTGGTGGTGAAGTCTCCTTGTGTGCCCCATCTGCAGATAAACACAATGGTAGTGTCTAAGAAGTCATTTATGTGGATAGCTGCATGAATCATATAGAAAAAAGATTTATGGCATGGTCTTTAACAGCAGGGAAATAAAAAAAACACACAAAAAAAAAAAAAAAAAAACTGTTTGCCCAAAACACCATTATGAAACTGTGAACAAGCAAAAGTGGAATATTAAGACATATTTATGCTTATACGACCATATGGTCAAGCATTGGTAAATATTACTGTCAGACTGTTGTTATAAACTTGAGTTAAACACAGCCACATACTTACAGTACATACATACATTATATAGATTATAGTACGTATATTGCTAGAGGAGAGAGAGAGAGAGAGAATGGGAATATTGGTGAGGCATTGACTGTTTATAGCTGCTATAAACAGAAGTGAGAGCAGGGTCTAGAATGTGTCTCAGTGTGTCCACAACATTAAAAATAAACTGGTAAAGAAGCAGTACTCACACACATTTCTCACATCACACAGTACAGAGTTGCAGCAGTCCTGGAGCCTATCTCAGGGGTCTCGGGGCATAAGGCGGGGTACACTATGAACAGAATACTAACCCACTGCAGTGTAATTTAGAAATGCCAATTAGCCTACTCTGCATATCTTTGGTCTGTGGGAAGAATCCGATGTACCCAAGCACGGGTAGAACATCCAAACTCCGTGCACACAGACCTGAAGGTGGGACCTGAACCCTCGAACCAGGAGATGCTAACAGTTACACCACTGTTCTGTCTTCTATTTTTTTTTTCATTCCTCACATATAAATATTTGTCTATAAAATAACCAGGTTTTGTTATCCCTATTCAAAAACATATGATTTTGATTCAATTCAAACGTACTGTATCTTGTAGGGACGAAATAAACAGCATCTTTTAATAATAATGTATATTAAACTTATTGACCTTGTTGTTCTGTACAGCATGAAAAACATTCACTTAACAACCTGCTATGAACTACAGGCAGTTAGGTGGAAGGTCTCCCCCATCCCACGCAGACAAACAAATGAAGACGTTAACCCGAAATAGCCTTTTACTGAAAACAGCCTCAGGGGTGTGTCCACTCAGTTGCATCCATGTGTCACCTGGAGCTGTATGAAATTATTCTGGACACCCAGCTGGCCAACAGGATGAGAGTGTTTGCACTCAGAGCTGGACAAGAATTTGGCAGTGTGACTCAGCAACTTGCTAACCACACTGCTAATGTAGAAGAATGAGAATCAGTTACATTTTATTTGTGCAGTGCTTTTAATAATATACATTATTTTATAGAAATATAAAGATAGAACTAGTTCTCTCAAGTGAAGACTTTAAATGACCCATAATCTACTTAGTGTGGCTCACTGGATACCAATACGAAGCAGAGCTGTCATTTCTAAACGCAGAGGTTGCTAAGGCAACCGATCACCACTAATAGCACTAAATAGTTCTGAACACACACACACACACACACACACACACACACACACACACACTCTTTCTCTCTCTGGTCATTTTTCAATTCAATTTAACCCGACACCTTTGTTCCTCAATTCAATATGTGAAAGAGCGCATTTTTGGTAAAATAAACTTGACTTTTGCCAAATAATAAAGAGTAGAAAATTATACTACAGCCAGACTAAATTGTCTACACTTGCATACATATACAGGCCAATTCAAATATACAAGATGCTGCTATAGTCACTCAGAAGTATCCACTTTCACTTCAACAGTTAAATTAAAGATTATGTTTTGAAAGTAAGCATCTGTAATTGTATGGATGTTTAGAATGTGAATGAGATGATGACATTCACATATTAAAATTTAAATAATCCTGCACTTAGAGTTCATGTCTAAATTTCCCTGAATACATTAAACTAAATAATTTTCCATCTGCATGTCAGGAAAACACAGTGTGATTATATAAAGGGCCAGGCCTAAGCAGCTGAAAGCCCAATAATCACAGTGTAATCATCTCATGAAGACAATGCACAGACTCACCTTAATGTGATTATTCAAAGAAATGTTTCAATTTCAAATGTACACTGAAACGGAGTGGCCCTCGCTTCAGCATGAGAAAACAGATGGAGTCATACATGCACACAGTGCAGTATGGAATAAATTGCCATGTTAAATCCCTGCTTCTCTGCTAAAGGTTAAGAGATGCATCTAACCCTTTTTCTTTTTGCATTATTGCATTTTCTCAAAATGAGCAATTTCTTATTCCGACACTCAGTCGGATAATAGATGAGACTAAAAGAGTAAGTTAAATGAGATTGAACTGAATAATCGATCCATCCAGTGCTATAGATGACATGTGCAAAGGCCAGCCTGCATTAACCAAATACCACAAGCAGTTTAGCTTGCATCTACCTTGATGAATCTTTCTTCATAGCTTCTAGTCAAATAATCCAGAAGCAAGATTCCATGAAAAAGCAGAACAGTTTAAAACATGGGGTGTAGGATGCAACAAATGAAATGAAGCCTTCTCAAACCTGATTCAGGCTAAAAACCTTTCTCCTTTCAAAGTGCAGTCCAGGGCAGTCTATACACGTCTTTTATAAAAGGGACTTAACACTGATTTTTAGACCTATCCATCTCATGGCCCTTAGTTTATCACATTTTAAATATATCTGTAATTTTTATTAACCCTAAGTAAAGCATAGATGGAGCAAATATTCTTCTGGGTATTCCCAGCAATTAGTGTATACAGTATACTGTAAACAAAAAGGGGTTTAAAAACGAAGTAAAAATGCCTCTGGGGCCCTCTAGTGGCTGCCTGTAGTACAATTTCTGTACCCCCTGTTAGTTAGTGGGACAGATGGCAAATTTTATTTAGAATTTTATTAACAGAGGTTAATTTAGAAAGAGTGTTCTGGTATTTTTACAAGTTCATACAACTTTAATATATCCCGCAAATATGTTTCTTTAGGATACCTGTGTTTTATGAGAATTAATCATTTGTAATTGAAAGGATGAGGTTGGTGAGAAAGTTTCAGTCAGGAAAATGCGTAAACCAAGCTGACAACTACTACTCAATCGCTCATCTTCTATACCACTTTATCCTGTGTCACGGGGACCTGGAGCTTATCCCAGGAGGCTTAGGGCACAAAGCAGGGCACACCCTGGACATGGTGTCAATTCCCCACAGGGCACACACACACTCACACACTACGGGTAATTTGGGAAGGTGGGAGGAAACCGGAGTACTCAGAGGAAACCCACCAAGCACGGGGAGAACATGGAGGACCGTGGAGGTGCAAGGCGACCGTGCTAACCACTACACCACCATGCTGCTGTACAACTACTACATTTATCATTAACTTAAAATTTACTTTATGTCCTTAGTGAATACCTTTTTCTTAAGACAAAGTATGTATAAAGATATAATGAAGTATAATGAAGCTTAGCCAGTCATTACTTTCACAACATGTCATAGCCAAAGCAGGCAGACCATAAAAGTGGAGTGGCGTCCTACTGTAGGTGATTTCCTAAGTACATCTTAACATTTTGCAGTTAATGCGTAGGCAATTAATTTTAAGGCATTTGATGTCAGAGTCATGTGACTGACAACCATCAAGAGTAAAATTTTTTAAAACAGAAAAAGTTCAGGAACATGGGAATGTTCTCTTATGTTCTCTCTCTACAATTTCCTAGGTAGCTGATATCGTTTCTCACTTAGTCTTGACTAAGAAGTTCTAATCTTTTCCTGACAATGATGAAATAATTATAGCTGCTTACTATTTTGCATATTCATTAATAACACTGTACTTACCACTTTGAGCTGCTAATGCGCCGTCTTAAGTTGCACAGCTAAATTCCAAAATATGGGTGGATGAGATGTGACCTATTCACCGTTCACCTAGATCTACTGTTTCTGGTCTTGTAGCTACTGACTCGTCTAATGAGCTGCCTTTAGTTAAATAGACTACATACAGTACAGGTGAATCTCAATAAATTTGAATATCATCGAAAAGGTGATTTATTTCAGTAAATCGGTTCAAAAAGTGAAACTTGTATTATATATTCATTAAACACAGACTGATATATTTAATATATATACAAGTGTTTATTTCTTGTAATTTTGATGATTATGGCTTACATAACAGGGATAACCACAGCCGTAAGAGGATTCTGAAAGCCCATTAAGAATTTGGGGAAGATTCGCAACGAGTGGACTGTAAGTGGAGTCAGTGCTTCAAATGCCATCACGCAAAGATGTACCCAGGACATGGGCTACAACGGTCGCATTCCTTATGTCAAGCCACTCTTGAACCAGAGTCAACGTCTTTCCTGGGCTAAGGACAGAAATAAGCCTGTTGCTCAGTGGGCCGAAGTCCTCTTTTCAGGTGAAAGTAAATTTTGCATTTCATTTGGAAATCTTGATCTGGAGGAAGAGAGGAGAGGCACAGAATCCAAGTTGTTTGAGGTCCAGTGTAAGATTTGCACAGTCAGTGGTGGTTTGGTGAGACATGTCATCTGCTGATGTTGCTCCACTGTGTTTTATCAGGTCCAAAGTCAGTGCAGCCATCTACCAGGAAGTTTTAGAGCACATCATGCTTCCATTTGCTGGCGAGCTTTATGGAGATGCTGATATCATTTTCCGGCAATTACTTTTCAATTTATTTACTGAAATAAATCAACTTTTTGATGATATTCTAATTTATTGAGATGCACCTGTAGATGGATATGCTTGGATAAGCCATAAGAGTTGGTCTACTAAGAAACTTGCAGTTGGTTCACAACTGAACAATGCTCAGTTTTTTTCTTCCGCTGATTTACTTTGCTGCAGTACAAAATTTTATCTGCTGAAACACATTTCTGGGTCCGCATTCAGTCTATGGTCCAACAATTCTACTTACAGTTATAATACAGAATACAAATGCTGCCATGATAACAGAGACTAGTAGGGTTAGTATTAGTCAGTACTCACTGTGGTCTGGAGGCCTCAGCCTGGTCTGTCTGAAGTTTCTCTCCTCCTTCTACTTCCATGGTACAATAGACAATTCTGTTAGGGGCTACTGACTTCAGTCCCTGTACCTCCATAATCACAATCTGCAAAAACCCAAAAAAGGAAAGCGACACCTCTCGTAATTTATATCTATGCAGGAAGATTTACCAAAATATTGTATCCAAAGAATAGTAAAAGAGACATACATAATATGCAAGAGATATATACAAACCGGATTCCAAAAAAGTTGGGACACTAAACAAATTGTGAATAAAAACTGAATGCAATGATGTGGAGAT
>JAQMYG010000012.1:19577827-19592406 GCA_030014215.1 Clariallabes teugelsi | reverse complement strand
TAACGAGTACGAGTACTTTAGAAAATGTGGTATCGAGGCCGATACCCGATACCGGTATCGGTATCGGTGCATCCCTACTAATTTTGTTATAATTTTAAAACCTTGAACCTTTTTAAAAAATCGGTTTGAAAGTTTGGAAATTCAAAAGTTTTATAGCTTAGCTTTATTCAACAGCTACTGAATTGAACATAAGTATTTAAATGTAGGCAATTGCTTACATTGGTTTTCACACTTAAAAACCAAGGGCAGCTTCAAAACACCACAAACTAACTTCAAATACAAGAGTTTAACATTTAACTTATTTAATTTAATTGAACAAAAACCTAATTTTCTATTGAGGAACATGTATTTCTGCCATTCGCCATACCAATGTGTCAATAGATTAGAGTGCTACCTGCAAAATATTTAAAAAATGGTTGTTTTATCACCTCAGCTGCCCCCAAAATTCTGAGCATTTGTTAAAAAACTTTGAGCATTTGTTTGAGCAATTGTGAGCATACAGGCACGTTTCGAGGCGAATTAGTGCACGTAATTGAGACTGGTGTAACATGTAACATGCGCAACTTTTGATGATGTGATGCCATAAATTGTGTTTCTGTTGAACCACTCAAAAGGTCCTGCATTCGGCAACAAACTAGTTATGTCCAATGTGATCGATTAGGGCTGATCAGACTGAAACATAGCCAATTCTGGTCTCTAGCTAATTGACAGGGGCATCTCCGTTTTAAATTTAATAAATTGTTTAAAATTCAATTTTGCAATCAATGTGGCGATACATGAATCATCACACAAAACACACTGAATTGATGTTTCTCCCATCTCTAAAATAAACATACATGGCTATAAAGCATGCAAACAAGGAAAAAAATGCATTTCTAATATCTACAGATTTTAGACCTGGCAAATTTCAAACAAGAATAGGCACATACTGTACAGTACATAGTCACAACACATTTTATTAGTCTATTATTCATGCAATTCATGCATTACTCAAACAGTTAAAAAAAAAACATCAATTATCATTGATTGGCAATATGGATCAACTGGCATTATACGTATTGATGGCAGAAACACCTCATTATTATGTTGAGCTAAGAGGAAACCTACAGAAATTCAAATAGCCACTATTTACAGTACCCCCAGGAATCTGGGAATTTTCATGTGTACAAATGTCCCCAATAAAATGGCTGGTGGGGATACAGTGTACCTCTAAACCCACAACAACAACATTAGGACTGAAATTCTGATAGACATACTCTTGCAATTCTGTCTGTGAGTTGCAGTCTCCCGTCCAACTCTCTGCGGATCTGTGCTGCCTGTTCATCAACATTGTCGAGCTGAGGGAAAAAAAAAACACAAATTGAATAGACTTCAATTTGAATTCTCATCTGAGTTTCACTGGAGAATCAGCAAAGTCACCTACTGTATGAAAAGGGGACAATGGCAATTTGTAATAAAAAAAAGATTAAGGACAGGCGAACTGTAAGGACATATTACACACATATTCAGACAGCATAATGCTCAGCTGACCTTGCATGGCTTAGCACCGCTGCTTTTTCTAAACACATATACACAGTGAATACCCATGTTGGCATACTGTCAAGAATAGGGTTCCTCTCATTTAGTCTACATGAGTGGGAGGTGTTCTCTCTCTCTCTCTCTCTCAATCCCTCTTCTGTTTCCATTTGATAAGCCTCCACCCTTGATGCAGCATTACTGCTAGAACTTCACTAATTTCACACAGCATTAACAATATAAAGACATCAAGTTTGGCCCATCAGTTTAATCAGTATATAAAATGTATGTGTGATTGTGTGGGCCACTAACATGCATTTCTCAAGACCACATTATTCAGACCATTCAAAAAACATTACCAAGTGCAGTGAGAGTCTCTATCTCACCAACGCCTACTCAGACTAACGCTTATATCACATTACCCTTTGCTTCCTTACTATTAATGATGGTTAGTCTCACAGATGTGACAGATGTGTGAACGAATGGTGGACAGGTATTTCTTCATGTGCCCATATAACTCGCTGGAAACCTTTAAACTATCGGTTCAGCTGATTTCACCAATTACTGCTAGCTTAATTTTAAGTCATTTACACATTAGGCTGCCTAGGCAGTGGATAGAACAGTGGCTTAATGATGCTGTTAGGTCTTAAGGTGTTGCGAGAACACCTTTGGCTTATTGCCACACTTTGCTAAGCCAGGAAAAATATTTAATGAGCTAAGGTGACCATCAAAACAAAACGCACTGGAAGTATGAAGGGACCTCGTAGATGGTGAGAGTGCGTTACCGAAATAAAACTGAATCGCAGCTAGGATCAATGTAAAATATCACCTCAGGAACACTGACCTATAGACAATTTCAATATGCCCTTCCTTGTGGCATGACAGCAACCAGTTTGAGAGGATGAGTGCTAACATGATAGGCAAATTTTCCACATCTGGATAAGAATGCAAACTGCATTCATGTAATAAAAGCCGTCCATAATTGACTAGAATCAGATGGGATGAGAAGTGAAATCTGAGGTATGCAAAAAAATTTATAAATAAAATCATATGCACAATGAATACAGAGATTAGGCTTCTTCATTATAGCAAGAAGGATCTAATGAGAGTATCTGAAATCTGACAAAGTGTCATGAGAGGCTTCGGGAGACCCTGCTCAGTGATTAGGAACGAATGGCATCATCCATATTAAACTTCTGACAAGCAATTAGAGTGTATGCAAAAATACATGATCAATGAGATTCAAAGACTAAATGTGGCTAATTAGCATGTGAAATTGACAGGGTTGTCAAAACAATTTTTACAATTTCACAAATACCATCTGAATTTACAGCATATTTGCATACTAAAATCCATATTTTAATATTTAATATGAAATATTTTACTTTTATTTTAGAATGTTTCTTGCTTGATAACATGGTTATATACTATATGTTCAGAATTGTAAACGTCAGGGCTATCTCTTGTTGCTTGTTTTAATTTTAACTTCATTTTGCCTTCTGGCTCATGTCCATTGTTTTCAGGTGTGTCTTTTTTTCTGTTTGGAATCGTGTTGCTTTGCCTGGATGCTGTCAGTTACTACTCCATAGCTTCATGTTTCTTTTCTCTAATATTTATGTTTAAAAAAAAAACACACATTCTCATGTCAGCACAACAGCAACAAGTGCACCCCATTTAACAGCATGCAACATGTTAGTTTGACCCTGTTGGCTCAGAGTTCTGTTGTACTGTAACATGTAGGTTGCTCTGTTAACCCAGAGTTAATATCCTGTTGACCCAGAGTCACTATATTTTGATCCAGTAGCCAGGCTATGCAATGTCTCAGCCAGGTCCTGCACTATCCCAGCTGCATCTGTGGGGGCCAAAGATAGCCTGCTGTCCCCACTGGCAGACTTAAAGGACATGGTGTTCTTACTGCTACAGTACCTGGCTTCAAGAATGCTTTGCAAGAATACCCTAGCTTAGCTGACTTCCTGCTTGCTAAATACCATAAATTTGATTGCATCATGCTTGCTCCACCTGTTGGCTTTGAGGACCTCATCTTGTGACTGTTGCCCTGGACCAGTTTTCAGGCCAAGTACTGGCTCAGCACACATGCTATGCTCGGAGTCAATCATCATGCCAAGTGCTGGCCTAGTTTCTTGGTCAAAGACAGGCTTAGAAAATGGTCATGGTCAATAGCTTCTGTTTAGCTATGATTAGTGTCATTGTGCAAGCTAAATAGGTTAATAACAAATCCTGACCAAACTGAAATCCTAATACTGTACGTAAACCTTGGATTTTGTTTTCACAATGTCTTTAGACATAAAATATAATATGTATACAAACAGAAATGCAAAGCTGATGAGGTAAATATTAGTGGCTTATACAGTACATTAAGTATGTTGAACATCTAGTCCTGCTAATGCTGATGGCCTTATACTATATAGACGTGTTATGATCTGTCAATAAAGGGTGGATGTCACTTCTGTACAAACCTTTTTCAATTTAATTTAAGTTACTGTGCTGCTAATTTTATCACTTCGGTTTTCTCCTTTTCAAAAAATATCCCCAATTGATTTGTATTGTCAAAAGCCTAAACTTTGAGTTTTTCTGTGGCCTAACCTTTGATTTATTTTAAAAATTTTGATCAAACATCTCAGCTTTTCTTTGTGTTATATATGTTGAGCTTTGTACTCCATACTTAACTGTCATCAAAGCGTTAATCAGAGGAATTATTTAAAAACCTATGATGTTTCCTCTGAGCAAAGTAATGCTCTCTCTTTCCCCCCAAAAAATTTTATACTTCACTGATCAATCCTCTCTTTGTTTCTCCACAATGTAACTTTGCCTGTAACTATTTTAAGTGTTTTTTCACTAAGTACCTTTCCCTTAGCCAAGACGATGATGACCACACACTTTTCTAGGCAGATTATTGCCTCTTATGTTATCACTTCTTCTGTTCTGTTCATCAATAAATCACAAAAAGGGCCAAAATTGTTTATTTATAATTAATGAATATCACATGAGAGAGAGTGCGGTTGTTAAGCACAATGGCGCAGTTATGAAGGCTTTGGCACTCGGCTGCACCCTCACGCCCACGACCACATCACAGCCGTGCTGATAATTAGCACAACAGCACGACTTTAAGTGTGATATTGGTTTTATACAAAGAGTTTCACAAACACCATTAATTATGATTTGTTTATTTAACTAGTTATTTTACACACATATCCTTCTGCCAGTGGCGAAACTAACTAACCACAACTGGCAACGCTGGCGACCACTTTAGAATATGAGCTAATATAAGAGTTCTGGGGTTACAGTACAGTACGTCAAATAACGGTAAATGGAAAGCTAGTGCACTTGAGTGCACAATCAGTTCAACACACCAAATAGTATCCTTTACTAGGGGTTAGAGAAGTGTTTGGGATTCAACTTTCTAATTTCGTTTAGGCATAAATGAAGCAACACAGAGACATTTTTTCACAATTTAGAAGTAACTATTAAGGAGACAATATGTACAGATTCTAGATACAGGGTTTGTTGTCAATGAGGTGAACAAGAATACAGTACAACATTAACTAATCACAGTTGCGAATGATACTGTAAGTAGTTACTGTAAGTAACTATTAAGGAGACAATATGTTGTTTAAAATGGAATAACGATACCAAGAGATGTATTGCAATAATGTTTACGAGAGCGCCTATGCAGGGCTTCTGAGGGGGTCAGCGAATGAGGAGGTTGTGAAAGTGCGTATGACACACACGGGAAAACCTTCTCGTTTGGAGATTGTGTGGGTTTATTAGCTAACAATTAAAAAGAAACAAAAAAAAATTAAAACAAAAACAAACAGAGCACAACCGCCAAGACCGGACGTCTTCACTAGACGAGTTGACCCTTTCTAAATGCTTATGTCTTATTTATGTTTTTTACTTTAACCTTTTAAACCAAGAGGCACATGTAACAGGTGGCATGCCGCTCTCTCTCTCTCTCTCTCAAGGACACTGGCTTCTAGCGATGACTTGGACTGAGTCTTTGCCTTTTGCTTGACCCCTGCTTGTCATTGTCTTTACTTGTTGGCCCTAATACCATATCGGGTTCTACTAATGTTCTCACAAAATGCGCAGATTTGTGGAGGCCTTAAATAAACGTGTCAACAGGTGCATCAGGTTCACCTGGACTGCGCTTGCGGCAGAGTTGCCTAGCAATCGCACATATAGGTGTAAGTTAGTGGTCGAAACAATCTTTGCATTAAAGGAGGAAATCTCTGCATGAAAAATCAGTTCTGACAGATTAAGTAATTTTCAACATTCTTGCATTTAGTGCATACAATCAGATTAAGTCTGAGGCCATGAATTTACGCATGTGGCATAATTTAAACTTTGAAAAACATTTTTGCCTATTGAGCCAGACTTTAGAGCCACCCTGTATGTTATTTCCACAAATGTGTATTATTTGACTTTGTTCAAACCATTATATTATTACTTTATTTTGGCCTTATTTAGAATGTTTTACCTTGCTGCTGTTGTTTTTTCATGGTCATTTAAATAAGATGCTTTTAAATTAAATTGTCACTGCATACTCACCAACACTCACTGACATACCTAGAAATGCACAATGACACAGTGTGTGGCAAATTTTCTTCTTGTTGCTGTGCTACCTACAGTAGTTGGAATTTCAATTCTATTTTAATTTGGCTTCTATTTCTATGACAACACGGTTCAGGAACCTCCTAATGACAAGGGTACTCACACTGCATTTACAAGGTGTATTTCCAGATAATACTGCTTGAATCATGACAAAAATAAAGATAAGCTTTCGATCAGCTTCCAGCTTGTTTAAAAATATCCAATAAAAATTAAACTGCCTAAACTGCCTGACAACCTACTTTTTAATCACTAAAACTAAATAAAATGTGATTTTTGAACAAATGTTTTATATTTTCAAGAATGAATAAAGCTAAACGATCATATAAATTATAGATGAGTGGAGAAATTATTTTTAAATCGATTTATTCATCCAATAATCTGCATGTATTTACGCACCTTAAGATTGGTGGTTTAAAAAAAAAAAAAAAAAAAACTAGCCCCACCAAAGTCAACAACAACAAATTCCTTGTTACATGGTATAGGTCTCCCTGCTTGAGAGAGCTGAGAAATTATTTATAGGGTAACTTTATCCATGTTGCCACAGAAAACAAAACAAAAAAATAATCAGTTGGAAAATCTTAAAGCTGAAGAAGCATGTAAATGCGAGCCATTCAAATATATGAAAAGGCAAGGTAACATTACTTTTATACCGTGTAGCATTATTTAACTTTGCCCTTGCACAGTACTGTTATCGACTACAGGCAAATAACATTAGCTAATTATCATTCGCAACTGTGATTAGTTAATGTTGTACTGTATTCTTGTTCACCTCATTGACAACAAACCCTGTATCTAGAATCTGTACATCTGCTGAATTGCTCTGACAGCACTGTATTAAGTCTCTTTAACAGTCGTCTTGTTCTTTTTCGATTAAGCAAATCGATTAATTTAACTGCATTTCTCGTACTGAGGTCTAAGAATTATTCCCCTTAACTACTTTTAAATCATTGGTGATAAAAGCTATGTACCTGAACTGATGGTTGAACATAACATGTTATGTTCATCTCAGTTGGGAGCTTTTCTCCTTCAAGTCAACGCAGTTGAGCTGTTTCTTAAGAAATCACATATTAAATTAAGTTGCCCTTTCAAGAGTACATCATTACATAATAAGAGGACAAGCACAAGAGTCAAACATCAATTCAATTTTATTCATCCTCAAAATAAGTCAAGCCTCAAATCAGGCTTTAAAAAACATTTAAATCATGATGAAAAGAAGACACTTCTCATTTCCACTGTTCCCTGTTTTGACAAACTCTACAGTAAAACATGTGCTCTCTCACCTTGCTTTTCTATACCACTTGTTTGATGAACAACAAAGGGCCTTCTCTTCTGAAAGTCACTAAATGTTCAGCAATCAATGATTCGGCAAGTTTAAGATACCTGTGGTGGCGGGACGTAGTTAAGCGTGCTCTGTGATGGGAGCAAGAGTCAGGCGAGTGGAAAAGACTACACACCTGAAGAGAAAGTGTCTAATTGCATGTAGCAGTGAACCATGGAGCAATAAGGCACAAGCAGAGTGAGCAGATGGGAGAAATTTGAAGTTTGCTTCCAGCATCCTGAGTGTGTTTTTAAATAATTGTCTCTGAAAAGAAATCAGAAATCATTGAAATAAAGGTTAACTCACATCTACAGTCTGTCTCCATCCTTCCTCTTAAGAGATCTCTTATGAAACTGGTTCAGAAGGCGAGAAAAAGAGATATGCCCCATGGAGTCCTCATCATTCTCTGAGATCATCAAGACCCTCTCCAGAATCCACAAAACCCAATTTTTAAGAGCTTCAGAGCCAATCTGAGCAGGAGACCGTGCTTCAGGGGCAGACTGCGGTGCTCCACTGGAAAATGTGTCAACCACTGCGACCATTCCTCATCTCACGCTGGTCAAGATGGGGCTGTACATGATGTGACACTACACAGCTACTGAGGCATTTGTGGAACTATTTGAGTGTCCCATGGAGGACGTGTTGAATTGATGGTTAGGGCCATGTTCCACCAGGTGGTGGAAGAGGAGGAGGGCTCTATGCTGTGCATCAGACAGAAGCTCTCTGTGTAACAGAGTAAGTGCAGCACTATGGTGAAAGAGTGTCTGGCCATAAAGTCAGTAGTCATCACCCTCTTCTACTACCTGGTCAGAAAGCCTTTACTCTCCATGCAGAATACAGCCCACTTTCCAATGGCTCCATTGGAATTACAGGTCATAGGCTCAGATGGCTGTGGCCAACTTACTTACCTGCCAAAGGAGGCAGTGGGGGTGTAAAGAGAGAACTGAGGCGGACAGTGGGGGACATGTGGAGGCAGGGATCAAGCGAGAATGAGTGGGAAAGGCGGAGCACCTAATGGGAATGTGTCTAATTATTGTCTGCGGTTTGCAAAGAGCTGGAGAGCAATAAAGAGCAAGCAGAACAAGCGGCAGGAGTGAAGAGTTGTTAACTTACAACACCCTGAGTGTGTGGTTTTAAATGATTGTGATTGAAAAACAACTGATGAATTCACAATGAACACTAACTTACAATGCACTTATAATTAAGCTAACTTGCATCTACCGACAGTCTCCCTCCTTCCACATGAGAGATCTCTTGTCATGCTCGAAGAGGCCGTTTAAATAATGCACAAGTGTTTGCAGCAATTTGCTAAAGGTTAAGGACAACTAGTGAACAGCCAGCCCTTTCTCCAGGTATAAACAGTTTACACATTGATTTCCCACAAATCACTACACTACACATATTGGGTACAAGATGCTAAATATGCTAATTGGAGGATTCTTTAAAGGTCACTTACAAAGAAGAAGCAACACTAAGAAGTGTTTTTTCAGCTATTTTCAATTTTAGTCTTAGTCTAGTCAAGTTTTTGTTGACTAAAAGTCTGGGCATTTTAGTCTAGTTTAGCCAATGAAAATGTAACATTTTAGGAATAAGATTATTATTAATTAACCCTACAGTCATTCTAGTCTAGCCAAAACTCTTTTTTTAGTTTTTCACAAAATAATTATCTTAACATTTAAAATTGATCTTTTCATCTGATGTTTTCAGCTAATTATATTTATTTTTAAACATTTTTCCAACTATAAAACAATAGGAGCAGTATGGACAATACAGTGTTTTAAAACTTTTTAAATATAAATTTATTTACACAATGTTGTAAGGATAGCACGTATGGTTCACAATCATTTTCTAGCCTATTAGCTTAATGTGTTTGGCAACGGTTTGGCTTTAAAATAAAATTAAATAAAATACGTCACATATAACAAAACATAATTACCACAGAGAGGCTGATTTTCATGTTATGTCATATTGTGTCTCTTCAGGTTTGTGGTATTTTTCCCATCAACTGTGTGCCCACACTGTTTGCTCTCCGATATTACTACACATCTGCTTTTTTTCTCCGGTTCAATATAAATAGAATGGGCCTAAATATTGGCTTTTTTCTTTCGCCCGAGTAATACTGCGGTCATGACATGAGTTAAAAATGACCAAGCTTGTAATTTCCCGTCACTGCGCGCGCAAACTACTCCTGATATGCCGCGTGCCGTGACCTGGGAAAAACTGCTGCTCATGCCATAATGAATGAACATCGTATTGCAGTGGTTTGTGGCAAAAATTAAATGTTGAAAATAAAGACAGATGTTTGATTAGTTTTTATTTTTTTAAACCACATTTTAGTCTTCCCTTTTTTTTTTTGTCAACAATATTGCATGCTGATTTTCGTCTCGTCTTAGTCATAGGAAAAACGGTTGTCAACAAAAAATTCGTCATTACTTTCGATGACAAAATAAACGCTAGTCTGGTTACACTGTATTCAGCACAAACTGGGCTACAATTATATGTAAGCAGCATGTATGTATAAGTTTCTATTGCAAATATCAGTTATGCATGGTTACTGAAAACAACAACAACAAAAATTCACTGCACAAAACACATTCATAACATTTGTCTACAAGGTTTTTGTGAACTGGATCTTGTAGACTAGAGTTTTTGGTTTAAAAGTATGTGACAATCATCTTGCTCACTCATTCACAGGAAAAAAAAAATATGACTAAAAATTTCTAAGACACTTTCTGTTTAGAAAGGGCATATGCAAGGAGGTGTGAATGATCATGAATAATGCTGTAATTCACGCAAGAGAAGACTGAACCTTTCAGTCAGGTACAGTATGTGACAGAGTGAAGTGCTAAAAGAAAATAATTTGAGGACAAAAGAAACATATATTTTTTATTTATAGTTTATTTAGAATAGAGTAAACTGACAGGCAAAATAACTTGGCAAAAAAGCCAACTCCTACACTCTATGCATAACCTACTCACTAACAGTGTAGACAAAATGTCCAGCATTGAGGGAAGAGAGACATACAGTAGATGATCTCATTCGCAGACTTGACTATGTCCGAGTATAAGTCACCAAGAAGAAATTTGCCTGTCTCCTGCTCCGATGATGCTGCATCTACTGAGCCTCAACCCATGAACCCGTGACATTCACAGAGACGGCCCACAAGCCATACTACTTATATAGAGCATAACTTTATCAAAGACTGCATTCTTATAACCTTCTTAAAGTGGCTATTAAAGAAGGTAGTTCTTTGCGACTGTGACATCTGGTTCCTGTGTGTCTTTCTGTGTGTCAGACCCGTTACTGCTACATAAGGCATTAGCTTAGCCAACGTTTGTGCTAAGCTACTGTACATAAGGCAGCATGTTAGCAAACTAATCTAAACTATGTAAGTGACATTATTGAAAGACACGAGGAAAAAAATATCAGTTTTATATTATCACAATAAGGATTATACAAGACATATCTTACCAATCCTAACAGCTTGCTTTATTATCCTCCTCGGCTGCGGTAAATCACTCTTCAAAACAGAGTAGTCGGTGTCTCAGCGTTGTTCAGAGGAAAAGCTAAACTCCTTCTCACTGTCCAGAACCTTCTGTACAGCGCAACATTGCACACACACAAAACTCATTTAATCTGTGTGTGTGTGTGTGTGTGTGTGTGTGTGTGTTGGGCTTTGTATGTAGATTACCCAGACTGTGAATAGCGTGTGGGAGTGTCCTGTCTCAGGTCATTATCAGATAATGAAGTGAGACGGAAAGACTGTACCTCTCCTTGTATTCTTACGGATTACATAAACTGAGGATATTTATTTTTAAATGAAGCATGGTAAATAAAAATAGACACGTTAAACTTTCTATAGCTATATTATTCATGTCTGTGTGTGAAGTATCTGCAGGGTTCAGTTAATTATAACAAGAAAGATATTCACGGAGACCGAGACGGCTGAAAGTGTACCCTGTTTATTTTCTTGATTTTACAAAAGCACAAATGTTTTGTTGATACGAGTGTACATAAATGAAAGTAGAGCATTTACAGATTCAAATGATGTACTACACTTAGGTGTATGATCAAAAATGACGGGACAGCCAATACCTAAAGATTTTAAGTTTATCCGATGTCATCTTTTAATAAAGCCACCTATTTACTTAGGAATATTAATGCCTTTGCTGTTTGTGCTTTCAGTCTAAAAGATTAAGATTCAATTATTTGTCACATGTACCTTGCAGCATATAAAATGTATTTTTTCCGCATATCCCAGTTAGGAGGGTTAGGGCCTTGCTCAGTGACTCAACAGTGGCAGCTTGGCGGTGTTGTGGCTTGAACCCCTGACCTTCCGATCAGTAATCCAGTAACCCACATCATTCCGAGGCTGATGGCAGGTTTGAGGTGGAGATGAGAGCGAGGGATGGTGGGAGATCTCTCTCTCTTCAGACACATAGGGCCACAGTTGTTAAGTATGGCAGTGTGAATCAATTCCCTGTTCACAGAAAATCAGCTGGCATTTCTACTTGTCCACATGCCCAACAAGATCATGACCCTCTTCACTCCACTCATCTAAAATTTTGTGGCAATCTATAAAATATATTTCCTTTCTATACTTTGGTGTGTGCAATGTAAAAAAAAATTAAACTGTGTATTTTTTGAATTAATATTTATTATTAAGTTGCACATGCATAACAAGAATTTAAATACAAAAATATGATCATAAAATGTGAAATGAAAGGATGTGCTAGATCACATGTTTTTTTTAAAATAGGATTTGGAATAATTATGTTGTTATTAAAGTAAACCAAAGCGGCAGTGAATTGTGATCATAGCGATTACGGCTATAACGGACTTCTCTCTTCTGGGAACGATAGACTTTTGTAAATGTGAGAATTTGTGCCCATTCAGTCAAAAGAGCATTTGTGAGCTCAGGCATTAATGTTGTTTCCAGATACTGAAGTGTGATTCATTAGAGAACACATTTTCACTGCTACAGAGTTCAGTATCAGTGTGCTTCACACCAATCCAGCTGACGGTTGGTACTGCACATACTGATCTTCAGCTGTTGAGTGATGCAACATAAGATGATTTTTACATGGTACATCCTTTAGAACTCATTGGCCCTGCTCTGTGAGTTTGTATGGTCTACCACATCCTGGGCTCCTGCACTTCTATTTAACAGCAAATGCATTTTGAGTTCACAGGGGTGATCTAGTAAGGCAGAAATTCCACAAACTGACTAGAGGCAAAGGTAGCATATTATGACATTGCCAGGTTAAAAAAGCTTTCTACTTTTTTTAAATTCTACTGCCACTATTAATGGGAGTCAGTGACCATTTCATAATCGATCGCTGGTTGATAAATTATAAGTTTAACCACACAGTTCAGTGCTTCTTTGATGGTTAAAATTCTGTTACTAAGTGCTAATCACGGCTCTACAGCCAATCAGGGGCGTCTGAGCTCACGCAAGCGAAATGAGCGGATAGCGCTGTCCTCCGAGTGTGTTACGTCGCCCCCATCAGTGCGTGAGCGAGCAGTTAAAAAAGATGCGGTCGGCTGGCGTCACGTGGTTCGGAGGAAACGTGTGATAGTCTTCGGGCCTCCTGAATGAGTGGTAGTAGTAGCTTAATGTGGGAGCCCCCTAGTGACGGGGAGGAATTGGACACGACTAAATTAAATTAAATTAAAAATTGGTTGTAAATTTCCCTGATCTGCACACTGCTAATGAAGATTGTCACGCATAACCCCAACGCAATATAAGTAATCTGAGCCAAATTTCACAACCCAACCCTCATTTTCCATTATCAGTTGCTTAAAAAGGAACAGGAGATCAGTGATCGTCCCATTAATAATAAATGTTTGTCTACTGAAATTGCATGCCTGTAATAAATATTTTGCTGCTTAAAAGCAATTAGAATGCCTGAAAACACGAACACAATCATAAAGGTGTATCCACATATTTTTAATCACATATGTTTATTTCAAAGCTTGCCATCTTTTATTATCATATTAGTCAGTATTTCATTTTAATGGGTCCATGCTACTATAATACACAAGTCTGCAATTTTTATCCCTGATTTTTTCAGACTTGTGCTTGTGTTTAAAGGAGGCCGTCTTGGCGATATAGGTCTGAACTACACACAGAGAACTGGTATTGTCTGAATAACACACCCAGAAAATCAGCTTAAGTACATGCATAACCCCTCTCTGAATATGCATAAATTTGCCTGTGTAAGTACTGACTTAACTTTTAGACCCAAGTCTCTAGCTGTGAATATGGTTCTTTAGCCTTTCCCCCATGTGTGCTTTATGTGAGCACTTTAGTCTTCTGTCTTATTGTTCTCCTGTGTATCTCCTATTTATCTCTTTATCCTTGCAATTTTGCAGTGTCTCAGTCTGTCTTTTACTGTCACTGTGGAGTTCCTGCAGTCACATACTGTCACTCTTAAGGCCCTTCACAACAACCACCCAGCTAAATGTTTTTTTTTGCCATTCACTCTGTCAGCCGACTCCATCCATTAGCATTTTTCCATCCATCCCTACCCTGTGACTGTCATTTATTCTACATTTATACTCCAGGGAGATTTCTCCCTGCTATTATATAGCACCCTCACTCACACAGTTCTGCACTTATCTGCCATTAACTCAATCACAAGGTCAGTGAATTCACTCTACAATTGTTTCAGATTTTCCCCATCTTCAATTTACTATAAACTTTCATGTAAATCATTTGAAGCTGGCTGATGGAAGACAGTTAAACCACAGGTAGAAAATGATAGAATAAAGATAATCAGATTATTAGAAAGAGTTATAACACAGCCTGGTATTATAAATGTTATTAGTCATTCAAGTTGATGGATGACGGTACATTAATCTGACTAAGCCAATTTAAGGGTCAGAGTATAGCATGAAGTCTTTATTCAGCTTCTTATGTTGTCACTATTGATTACCAGTGTTGGGTGTAACATGTTAGTACTTGGATTACTTTTTTGATGTAACTAGTAATCCAACGCGCTAGGTATGCCATTTAAGTACTTAGTTATTTAGTAATTTTTTTCAAAAATGTAATCCGTTATTCAGACAATTTATGTAATCCGTGAGCCAGACAGCAGTCATTCCCAATCCG